>JARHVA010003402.1:1397500-1900000 GCA_037957365.1 Torreya grandis | reverse complement strand
TTGAGAAGTATGACTTGAGACTTTATAACTTTTTCAAATATCCCATTTTTTTATTTTACTTTTATTCATGGACAAGATTAGAGGGGCTTAGTAGTTTTCCACTATGAGGACAAAACCATACCAATGTGTAAGTTAACTAAGTGTATAGGAGTAAGGGTGAAGAGGAAGGGAAATGAATGTAATATAGATGCTCAAGGGATGAGATCAATTTAAACATGAGGTAAAGTGACACTTGTTTAACAAAAGAATGGTCATAGATGTAAGGCATTTAAAGGCTCAGGTTCTGGCCTTCCTTCAAGAGAAGATAAGTGATAAGTTTTTGAACCATACTTATGAGTTATGATATAAGGTCCAAGCTAATTAGGATCAAACTTACCCCATTTGCTTTTCTCCATGTTCATCACATGTTGATTTTCTTTTAAGATGAGACCTCCTATATTGAAATCTCACTCTTTGAGGTTTTTATTATAAGCACATTTGATATGCTCTTGATAGATTTGGAGGTGGTTGAGTACTATGAGACAGTGCTCATCAAGCAATTCAAGTTGAGCCAAATGTTCTTGGTAAAAGTCATTATTAGTAAGTATGTCTTGTAGAGAAATTCAAAGTGAAGGAATTTGGACCTTAAGAGGCAAAATAGCCTATGTCCCATATACCAATGAAAAAGGTGTAGCACCCATAGGGGTTTGAATGCTAGTGCAGTAAGCCCATAAAGTAAAAGGAATGCGTGTGTGTCAATTCTTTCCTATATCATTGACTACCTTCATTAGAATTTTGGTCAATTTTTTGTTAGAAGCTTCTGCCTGTCCATTAGCTTATGGATAGTATGGTGATGAGAAGCTTAATTTGATTCCAAATGTATCACAAAGACTTTAAACAGTCTTGTTTTTGAAAGACTTGCCATTATTTATTATAATCTTATGAAGGAAACCAAAATGATAGATGATGTGATGCTTGATGAAGTCAATAATTTTTTCAGCTTTAATGGAGATGACAAGGATGGCCTTGACCCACTTGGTGAAGTATTCATTGGCAGTAATGATAGAATGATGATGGAGGGATGAATGAGGGTTAATCTCTTTGATTATATCTAAGCCCCATTAGGATAAGGGCCAAAAGTCTTTGGTGACTTGTAATGCATGACTAGTAATGTGAAGGATATTAGTGTGTTGTTGACACTTGATGCAATGTTGAACATAATCAGCACAATATTGATGAAGTGTGGGCCAATAATATCCAAGTTGAAGGATACTTTTGGCAACTATGTGACCATTGAAATTTCCACCACAAATCCCATCATATACTTCCTTAATAGTGAATGGAGTCTTAGTACTAGTTAGGCATCTAAGGAGAAGACCATCAAAACCTCACTTGTAGAGAAGTCCCCCTAGTATAGTGTAATGAGTTGCATATTTTATGAAGGCCCATTTCTCATTATTGGAGAGATTAGAATGGGTAATAGAGAAGGAAAGATAATCTGTGAGTTGTTTATACCATAAGTCTTGTGGGTTGGTTGTTACATTTCTGACAAAGAAGATGTTAGCTGAAACATAGGAGGGTAATGTTAAGCAATGATCGGTGACATATATTCTTGAAGAGGAGGATGAAGAGGGTATGTGTGAATAAAGTGATTCCATCATGTCAACAAAATTATTTCTATATCAAGGAAAAGTTTGCAAGAGATAAGAGTCAAATGATCCCAATATCATATCTACATGATGTTTATATCGCTACATAATTTCATTTTTACATACGTAGGAACCATTAACCTAGTTAACCACTAGCTGAGAATCACTAAAAATGGTTATGGATTTGATATCTAAGAAGAGAGTTGTTTCAAGTCCTAGAACCAAAGCCTCATATTCAACCATATTGTTAGTGCAATCAAAATCTACTTTAAATGACAAAGACATAGGCTCACCATCTAGAGAATTAAGAATGACCCCTACACCCCCACCATGTTGACATTTAGATCCATCAAAGAACATCATCATTTGATAGGAGATGTCATTGGTGGAGAGAATTTCAATAGATTCATCATGGAATTCAAGGTTTGAAGGTTGATTGTAAGTAAAGGGGTAGCAGCTAACTAGTCAGTGATTGTTTTCCCCTTAATAGACTTTTATTGAATGAACTCTAAGTCAAATTCAACAAGAAGCATGAGCCACCAGGCTACATGTTGGTTGTGATATGGTTTAGAATGCATGTATTTGAGGGGATCAGTATGGGTGACCACATAGGTTTTGTGATTTAGGAGATAATGGAAAAACTTGGAGGCATAAAAAACTAACACAAGGTAAAGTTTTTTAGTATAGGTATATTGAGTCTCATATAAGTGTGTGGCTTATGTATTAAAATACCTACTCTCAATGTTGGTCATATTGATGTGCAATCATAGCACCTAGAGAATGGTTTGTTATAGAGATGTATAGGTAAAAAGGCTGATTTTCCTGAGCTAGAATAAGAATTGGTGGGGAAAGGAGGTATTGTTTAAGTGAATCAAAAGCTTCTCAAAAATCTATTTTCTAATTGAAAGAGACATCCTTTTTTAGGAGATGGTGAAATGGTTGGCAATGATCTGACAACTAAGAAATGAAGTGGCAAATTTACTAAAGTTTGCCTTGTAGGCTATATATTTATTTGATATTAGTAGGTGGAGGCATCTCTAGAATTACTCTAACCTTACTAGGATCAACCTCGATACCACGAAGAGAAATGATAAAACATAAGAGCTTACCAGAAAGAACACCAAAGACACATTTCTTTGGGTTTAGTCAAATGTTATATTAGAGGAGATGAGTAAATATGGTTTTGAGAATCGTCAAGTGATCCTAGTGAAGTTTAGACTTTCCAAGTAAGTCATCCACGTAATATTCCATAATTTTGTGTAGGAGATCATGGAAAATGTAAGTTATGGCACGTTGGTAGGTTGCACCAGCATTCTTTAGGCCAAAAGGCATGACCTAATACTAGAAATTCCCCCATGGGGTAATAAAGGTTATCTTGTGTTGATCTTCAAAAGCAACTAGGATTTGATTATATCCAGAGAATCCATCTATAAGTGATAGCATCTCATGGCCAGCTGTTAGATCAACAAGTTGGTCAATAATTCACAATGGGAAATCATCTTTTAGATAGGTGAGGTCTAAATCATGATAGTTAGTGAAAATATGGATTCCCTCGATCACTTTTGTGATAGGAAAAATATTGGAAATATATTATAGGTAGTTGATGGGTTGGATAAAGTTAACAAAAAGGAGGCATTGGAGTTCTTTAACAAGGAGAGCAATACAAGGATGCATCTTTCAAAGCTTCTGCTTGATAGGTTTAGCATCTCAATTGGTGATAATATTATGGGTGATGATAGAGGGGTCAATACCAGGCATGTCATTGTAAGACCAAGCAAAGGATTTTCTATGGTCATTAAAAAATATGGCATAATTAGCTTGCTTAGAGGAATCTAAAGATTGGCTAATATTGAGGATGTGAGGGTTATCATGAGAGGGAAGGTTGATGTCAATGGTTGATTTTAACATAGATTATGTTTTAGATGGGAGTGATCTTTGGATATAGGAATCATTTTCACCCATGTAGTTGATAATTGCATCATCATCTTGACATTAGATAGTGTTAATAGTGGGAAAGTCTTCATCAATTATTTTAGGATGAACAAGAGGAAGGGACCTTGTTTCCTTACCCTGACAATAGGTGAGAGGCCCCAAATAGATAGAATTTATTGAAAAAAAATTAGGAGGTATAGACACCTCTGATTCAGTAGGTGATGGTTGAGAAGAAGGTGGATAAGGAGAGATTGGTTCTTTGACAATCGGTTCATGTGGGGTTTTAGTGAGTTTATTTGGTTCATCATATCCCACTCCATGCCTCTTTTTGGCATTTCAATGGTGTTGCTAGTTGGATATTCAATAATCATATGGACACCTTGTTTGTAATGACCCAAACCAAATCCTTTCTAGGCACACCTATAGATATAGGGGTGAGCAAATTTAGGGTTACTCAGGAAAGAGAAGTCATAGGTAAATGGTTGTGGCAAAGAAGATGGATTGCTGACAATAGAAGCTTGATCAATTCCCCCATATATGAAATTAATTCAAAGGTTAGGGGGCCTATAAGGGATGACCATCCCAATAAGGGGATCATAATTTAGGTGCATGTGAAGCCTTCCATACTCTTGTGGAGTATATAACATGTTTAGCATCAACAAATGATATTCATCGAGTGACAAACATTGAAAGGTCTCCTCGATGGGATCTTTGTAAGGAATTTATGTTGTCAGTATCTATGTAACCATGGGATTGGAGCTTGTGGAAGCTTCAGAATCATCATGCAAGGAAGATGATGTCTTCAATGGGATGAGAACATCATTGGGACTATAGGTCATGTTGCATGTTTTAAACAGAGGTGGGTCAATGGGTATAACATGTACTTGTCCATCATGTTCAAACTTGACACAATGATGCAAATTTGAGGGTACACATGCCATGGCACATATCCAATGTCATCTAAGTAGTATGTTATATTATAACTCTCTTTCCACAACATAGAAGAGTTTTGGAATAGTGTGGGGACCTACACAGATATGTAAGACAATAGTGCCCACTTTAGTAGATGTAGTATCATTAAAGGAATGGAGTACCACATCAGTTTGAGACATGCAATTGTTAGGAAGGGCTAGATATTTTTAGGCATGGGTGTGAATAATATTAATACTAGCTCCCCCATCGATCATAACTCTCTTGATATGAGTTTGATAAATATATGTGGTAATAACAAGGGTAGAATCCTAATCTTCAAGATGTTGATGTTGAATTTCTAAATCACTAAAATAAATTAGGGAGATGGAATTAAGGGAGATGACCAAAGATGCAAGAGGTTGGGGATCATCTGATTATACCTTAATTGCTTGTAAATTACTAATCAAAGCTTGATGGTGTTGGGATGAGTTTTGGATTAACTCATACAAAGACATTTTCACAGGAGTCTGGTGAGTTTGTTTCATCATTGAGCTTTGAATAATGTCTAAAGATTTTTTAGAAACACCCAAGATAGAAATATTATGATTAGGATGGGGAGTGTCTTTGGTGAAGGGATGGGTCCAAGGAGTAGTGACATTTTCCTTAGCTTTATCCTTTTATTTTTGTCATCATGTGTCCATATTAACTATGTTGATTTGAAAATTTCGTGAACGAGGTGGTAAAGGGGTTACAATGACATCTTTAGGTTTTAATTTAGGTAGAATAGTAGGAGGCACTATGGATGCCAAAGGTGGAATAATAGGAAGGTTAACAGGGGTATCATTGAAGAGAGTGTTAACATCGAAGTGTTGTTGAATAAATGTTATGAGGGATTTATAACTCTCAGTATCATGTATAGGTGAATGATGATATAAACACACTTGTATATCATCAAAGCAAGATGGATTCATTCCAAGAAGACTATAAGGCTTAATGAGAGGAAGATTTATTATGGAAGTTTTCAATAACTAATGTAATAAAAATATTTGAGAGCCTATAAGTGGGCTCACACTTGTTTTTCTAACAAGAGTGGACACCTTATTTTATTTTAGTGTTGGAAAGGTAATTTTATGTGGTGCCTTGTTTGGTGATGGCAAAGTTACATGTTTTTCTATTACTTTATTAGTGTCAGATGTGAGAGGCCTACGAGATGGCAAAGGTAGGAGTGGAGGTAGCTTAACCTTTTGTTTTTTTTGGTTTGGCAACATTCCAACTAAATTAGAGGGGTGTGGCCCCAAAATAGATGATAAAATTGAGGGTTAAAGAAGGGATAGGCAAGATCTAGGGGGATTAACATTCTTATATAACTCAAGCTATGAAACTCCAACTTGTGGTTGAGGAGTTAAATCTAATTTCACCTATGGATGAATTAAATTAGAAATGGGGCATACACATAAGGGCCTAATCTGCTTTAATGGGGAAGATTCCTACAAGGGTGAGGGTTCTGACATAGATGACTAAACTTTAGGTGCTTTTGGTGAAGAAGCTCTAGATTTATCAAAGACCTTGGGGTAAAGGGTAATAAGGGGATTAGAAGTAAAGTTTGACATTCATGTGTTGGATAGGGAGTTTTAATCTAGTCCCAAAATGTTGCGTGGTCTAGCTTTATGGAGTCAAGAAATTCTAGAATTTTCACCAAACACAAGAAGAATTTAAATGAAGTTGATGTAGGCCTTATGATTATGTTTTTAGAAGGCTACGGTGTTTGGGAGAGAGGGAAATTTTTGGTTTATGCTAATTTGGGCCAAAGATGAGAAAGAACCACAATGGGGTCCTCTTTGATAGAGATGGGAGAAGAGACATGGTCTACCATGGGTGGAGGGGAGGTAAGCGAAGAAGGTTCTTTAAGAGGTTAAAGCATAGGTATTATGGTTCCCTCAACATGTGGGCATGGCATGGGTAAATTATGATCCTCCATAGGTAAAATAAGGGGTAAGAGTGATACAATTGGATTAGGCACAATAGGTCTCTCATCTATTATGGGAGTAGATAATACTAACTCCTCTAAGTGAAAATATGGAGTGGGTGGGTTACTACTCTCTATAAGTGGAGGAGAAGTAGGAAAAGAAGGTTCCTCAAGAGGGTATAGTGTGGGAATTATATTCCCTTAAACATGTGGTTGAGGGATAGGTAAGGTGTGGTTTTCAAGTGGTAAGAGAATAGGTAATATTGGTATAGAAGGAATTGGCATTATAGGTTCTTCAAGTGGAAAAAGGGGTGGTAAAGGAGCCTCTTCCTCTCAAGGGAGTGGAACGGATGAAATAGGCTCTTCTACCTAAGGAGGAAGAATAGGTGAAATAGATGCCACTAAATTTGGGGGAGGAGTTGATGAAATGGATGTCTCCTATTGAGGGGAAGGTTGAACTAAAGGTAAAGGAAAGACCATATTAATCTTATGGATATTATGATCCCTTGAGTTAGTTGTGGACTGGACAATATTTTGATTCAATTAATGGTTAGGAAAAGGGTGTTTGAACACATTTATACTTTGATTATGGGGTGCATTGGGATTATCCAAGATGAGATCACCTCTATCAAGCATATCTTAAACAATATTCTTAAGTGTCTTGTAGTTATTAGAATTGCAGCCTTTAACTTGATGGTAACCGCAAAACTCATCTTCCTTGTACCAAGTTGGGATAGGATGGAAAGGGTAAAACTATATAGGAGGTTTGATCTAAGGAAGTTTTATGACACCTTGTTGCAATATTTTTTCTAAGATGCATGTCTATGACTCCCTAATGGGAGTGTATTATCTTTGTTCATACTATTGTTGGAATTGTTTGGTCAAATTTTGACAAGTCAAGGAATTAGACTGGTTTTTGGTTGTGGAAGAGGTTGACTTAATGGCAATCATATTGGTGGAGACTTTAGTCTTTTGGTTAGAGGGAGAAGTTTTAGAGGAGGAAGAGTCATTTGATTTTTGAATTGGGATTCTTGCTACACAACTTGACTTTGCCTTCATCTATAGCGTGAACCTCAAGTTTTTGTGCCATTGTAAAGGCCTCATCAAATGTGTGGAAAGTTTATACCTAGAGTATGGATGATATGTGCTTAGCACATGCCCTTGAGAAGAGCTCAATAAGCTCAGGTTGGGGTAAGGAGAAGGAGAGTTTATTGATCAAGCTTCTCTAATGAGTGACAAAATCTGCAATAGACTCATCATCAAATTTTTTGATAGAATAAAGGTTTGTTATAGAAACCTTTTTAGAAATGTTAATAGAGAAATGGTCTAGGAACATTTGTGCAAGTTGGGTAGATGAGAAATGGAATTGTTGAGGTATAGAGCTATACCAATCTAAGGTAGCACTGAAAAGAGACATAGGGAAAGTGCAAAGTAGTAATGCATCATCATGTCCTATTAAATAACAAGCATGTCTAAATGCTTGTAAGTGTTGATGTGGGTCCTCTTTACTCTATAAATAAGTAAATTTAGGGAGTTCTCATTGGCTTGAATAAGGTTGAATAGGCATAGAAGGATGGATTGGTTCATTGCAAATCTGATCATAAGATAACACATTCTTTGAACCAAAAATAGATGTCTCTAGATTAGACATCATGTCCATTAGCATCTTAATGAGTTCTAGAAGGGGATTAGTTTGGGGGATACCTCCTAAGTTATAAGGAAGTTGATAGGAAGCAGAGGGAGTGTATAACATATCTTGTTGAGGTTATGTTAGGGAAACATAAGGATAATGAGTCATAGGCTGGGGTGTAGATAGAAAAGGGACTTGTCCCATTAGGTTAGAGACTATGCCTTAGTTGGTTGTTGTTACTTTAGGTTGGATTATTGGCATGGTTAGACTGGATGAAGGGTGAGTCATAACTTAGGTAATTATAGGTGCGAGGGTAGATGGAATAGGTACCACTAAATTCTAGAATGGGTGTGAATTGACTGAACTAGTTATGGTTGTAAAAGTAAGGAAGTCACACCAGGGTTTAGGTGGGATTGGGTAGTTGAAGATGCTACACTTTGAACATTATTTATATTTGGGTTACTTGTCAAAGTGGTGGTTTGGGTAACCATAGGGAAAATAGTAGAAGTAACTAAAACTGAGGTTGTCTTCATTAAAGAGGTTGGTATACAATAGATTGGGTCACCCAAATAATTATGGGTTTGGCTCATAGAAAGATAATGTTGAAGGGATACCACATTACGATCAAGAAATTTATCAAAATCTTGATCTCCCTTAGGCATAATGGGAATTTGGTTAGGGTTGGTAGTATGCTCTATATCTAATGTATGCTCCATGATAGAATTGAAAGTGAAAGGGGAAGGTGGAAGTGGTTGTTGGCTTGCATAATCAAAAAGAATTTTGGCTTGAGCTCATGTCAATGCCATGCAAGAGGAAGTATAAATAGTCTTACTACCTTGTATTAGAAGTGAAATAAGGAAAAACCAAGTTTGAGTGTAGGTAAATGAGTTATTTTAGCTTGTTATTTTGAGTAGATGAAATTACACAATCACTGACGTCGGTCACTTGATTGATGTCAGTAGAAAAATTTTATCGACATCAATGGTTTAACTGATGTCGGTAGATAAAATTTGTCAATGTTGATAGAGTTAACCGATGTTTGGTCACTATGAAATCTTGGGAGAAGAAAATATGATGTTTTAAGGAACTAGAGGTTGAAACTAGGTAAAATGGTGGATGTAAAAGGTCTGTGTAAGAAGGAAGAACACTCAAAAAACCTAAGATAATAGGTTATACAAACTAAGTATTAGAAATAGTATTGATTTTTTGAATCAATAGGAAAATGTCCTTAACAACTCAAAAATTCAAAAAGTAATGGAAAATCATAAAAAGAACATTCAGCTAGCAACTATTAAATCCTAGAGATTAATTTTTAGTCTCATGTTAGCTTATGCCTTAATCAGATAGTGAGAAGAGAATTTGGTTATTGAAGGTACTAGAGAGAAATCTAGAGCTGGTTTTAGGTTAGTTTTGGTACTCAAGAGGAAATATGTGTTAGACTAGGTATGTGGCTTGTTATAGGAGCTTTCTCTTCACACTTCATGAACTTGGAGCTGAGCTAAGTTGCTTAGCCAAAATATACCTTTTGTCTAGATATTATACTCCGCTAGATAATGGAGTGGGTTCTCCCCTCGGTGGTGAAATCTAAGTAAGATAGTCGAGTAGGGTAAGGTGATTCACAAGGTGACGAAATCTTAATAGACCTTTTCTTAGGTGAGTTTAGATGTTTGCTTATGTGAATGTGATTTGGTTTTGTAACATAAGTGTACTAAAATTTATTCAAAATGCTTATAATTAACTAGGTGAGTTAACATGCAATAAGCAAAAAATGAAATGCAGTAAGTTTTAGACCCAAATCTAGAATGTTTAGATTAAAATGAAAATAGAGATGAAATAGGAATAGAGTATTGATTTCACTATCCTAATGTGCATGCAAGAATAAATAAAGAAGAGATTTTTTTTTTGTTTTTGTAAAAGAAAATGATAAATTGCTTTTAGAGGAAAAGAGAAAAGAAAGAAAATTTTAGTTTAATGTTTTTTAAACAGAGAATAAGATATTGAATTTTTCATTTTAAGAGAAAAAAAGGAGGAAGTGCAAGAAATGAAGTTTTTACTATAATGCACCTATATGAAGACTTAAAATAAGAAATGAACCCAAGGAAAACTCTAGGGTCCTACCAGGCATGCCAAAAATGTTTCATTAAATTTTGTTTATTTTAAATCTAAAGGAAAATAGAAAGAAGAATGGTGATAAGTGATTAGAATGAACCTAGATTTGGTTTGCATGTTGTATCTAGATGTTGTGAGCACTCCTCTTTGGTTGGGGAAGACTACATGCATGTAAGAAAACACTA
The DNA here is from genome assembly GCA_037957365.1 of Torreya grandis. Taxonomy (NCBI): domain Eukaryota; kingdom Viridiplantae; phylum Streptophyta; class Pinopsida; order Cupressales; family Taxaceae; genus Torreya; species Torreya grandis. Next base: position 1,889,638 of record JARHVA010003402.1, on the reverse strand, counting down.
CCACAAGATGTTTATTATTAGTAAAATGAGTGGGTTGCTAAGCTACGCACTTGTTCTAGGAAGTGTGACACTTGCTTAGAGATGACAGTCCACTTTTGAGAGATAAGAATAATAAATAACTGGAAGAGAGGTAAACAGAGAGTAAAAGAGAGATAAGATTACTATTATTAACAGCTAATATGCATTAGAGAGTGACAAGGTATAGGTGATGTACTTTGTTTGTATTTTAGAAGTTATCTAAATAGGTTTTGAAGAGGCTAAGGATTCCATAGTCCTCTTTTAATCTCTCCAATAGTTAATACCATGAGTGGATCATCATACCAAGGAATAGAAGCCTCTGTACCCGAACCTTCACCACCTATTTCCCAACCTCAACCAGTTACTTCATCAAGTGTGTAACCTATGGGATTAGGTAGTCAACCAAAAACTAATGTCACACCTCAACAATAGAATGTGATGGATCTTACTCTTCTTCAACAAGTGATGATTATTATTCCATAACATTAGGCACAATATAGTGTACTAATTCAACTAAGGTTGAATGTGTTGCCACCTCAGCAAGTGGAAACTAATGTTCTACCTCACCAGGTAATGGCAAACATACCTCTTTAGTCACAAACTAGTGTACCAATCTAAAACCAAGCAATGACTAGTCAACAACATGTAAATATTGGTCAAAAATAGATGTCAAATATTTAACCTGATTTCACTTCCCCATAGGTATTGATGCAATAAGGAGGCTCCCATGTTTCTCAAATACCTACTAGACAACAATTGGTTCAAAATGTGCCACAAGTTTAGAGACAGGGTCTTGGTCCACAAGTTTGCACTCAACATCAAGGTTTGATTAGTCGATAGCATGTCCCTTTTTAACCATAGTAGGCATAATATAGTTATATCCCTCCATCCCAACCATAAAATCCTCCAAGTCAAACCTTTATTTCCAACCCAAACCAGAATATTACACAATCAAATGTATAATTCCAAGTACATCCTAATCTATGTATGCATATTCTTGGTTCATTTTCCAATTGAACCAACATACTCCAACAGATATCTCCATCATACTCTAGTCAAAGTTTTGAGCACTTATAACATCCCAACCATCTACCCAAACTAATATTCTCCCTCAAACCAATGTTCCTTTTAGTTTCCTATCCCAAGAATTGTAACAAATGAAGGATTCAATTGCCACCATTTAGGTTGGGAAACAAACTAAAAATTTTAAGTTGGATGACGTGTGTTCTTATCCATTCAACATGGAGTACTTGTAGATACCATTTACTCCAAGATATGAACCACCAAAATTCAACAAAAACAAAGTGAAAGGTGACCCTAAGGCCCATTTAACCGATTTCTTTGTCACATGTCAACCAGTGGCATATAGTGATATATATCTTTTATTTTTGTTTCTAAGGAGCTTGGTTGGACAAGCCTTGGAGTGGTTCTTAAAGTTGCCCAAGAATTTAGTAACAGATTTTGATGATTTTTTTGATAAGTTTGTACAGCATTTTTCCCATAATCTCAAACATGAGATTTCATTGGTTAACTTAACACAAGCAAAGCAAAAATATGGTGAGAGTTTTGCAAGTTATCTATAGCGCTGGAGAGCCCTTGTACACTGATTTACCCATAGTTTACCAAATAAATAATTAGTTGTTATGTTTAATAAAAATCTGCATAGTGACATAGCTTATCATCTGGAACTACAATGTGCACATACTTTTAAGGATATCATCAACAAAGGCTTGTTGATTGAGCAAGCTCTTATTAATAAAGGGATCATCAAGCTTATATTGATTAATTTGAATCAAGGTACCAATTAGGGAAGTGGCCAAAACCAACATCTAATTCAAGCATAAGCATCACAACTAGCATAAGCTAATAACCAAGAAAGACCAAAGCAATTTAACCATAATAGGAATGTCATGGGTAATGGAGTAACTGAGTCACATCATGTCTAAATAGTGAAAACATCATCTACACCACCTTTTTATCTTACTCCTACCCAAAAACCTCTCTCACCAATGTCTCAAGCATAATAACTAAGACCCATGCAACAAATACAACAACTTTTACCATTGCAAACTCCTCCTCTAAGGAGAATTGTGCCTATGCATCATGTCTTTAGTGACCTAGGAGAGCCTATTGAGTTTGTATTTCACAAACTTTCTATTGTTAATCTGATTATTTGGCCTATACCAAAGTATTATTTTTAAGGCATTCCTTATCCTGATTGGTACCATACAAATGAATTATATGAATATCATCGAGTCAATAGGCATAATCTACAAAGATATGTGCAAATCAAGAATATGTTGGAGAATGGGGAGATAACATTGGATAATGGTGCTTCCACTTCCAATCAAACTCTTAGTATTTATCAAACCCTTTTTCCCCAACATAACAATTAGTAGCAATAGAATAACTAGCAAAAACAACAACATCAGCTACTGTAACAATAAAGTTAATAGTATAAAAATCAAAGGCTGAACTAGTAGAATTAGCAAAATCAACAATAGAACCCACAACATCAAAACAATGGATAAAACCAAGGTCAAAATGGTCAAAACCAACAAACCTACCATGCAATCACACATGACTACAATAGGGTTGTAGGTCATATTATAGGGGATAGTGTTAATATCATCTCCTTTAATCCTAAACCAAGCATTATCAATCTAGACTATTGCTAAATAATAACACTCAACCACATTACATCGATAATCTTTCTTTGACCTAGAACAGCACATAGTCAAACCAGCAAATTAGGACTTCCACTTTTGGACCTTACACTGACAACTCACCCTTTCCACGTGACCACATACAAGTGCATTGGAAACTGAGACTTGTCTTATCTAGTTCCACACCATTCCCAACATTTTTTACCAACAATGGTCTAGTATCTAATACTGATTATGCAATCACAACTCAAAGTTCAAAGATTCCTATTCAAATCCCACAACCATCTACCACTTTGCCTATTATCCAACCAACCATTCAGCCTCAAAATAAACCATTCACTATTGACCAAGACAAGAAGTTTGATATTGTGGAATAATTGTAAAAGACACCAGCACAAATTTCTATTTTAGATTTGTTATGAACATCAACAATCTACAAGAACATCTTGAATGAGTTCTTGACCTAATCCACTATTTCCAATGACATATCCCCTAATAAATTTCAAGCTTTGGTTGGACACCTAGCTCCAGACCAACAAGTCACAATCAAGCAAAGTGATATGTCTTCCCTTAGCCCGCTCCATAATAATCCATTGTATATATAAGTTTATATAAAGTGGTATAAAGTGAAATATGTCCTTATAGACAATGGATCAGGCCCCAACATAGTCTCTTTAAAGCCCATCAAGTTTCTTGGGTACACAATGGTAGATCTCCAACTAGAAATGATCACTATCAAGGCCTATGATAATCAAGAAAGAGAATCATAAGGCACCTTTAGCTTACTAGTTATCATTGGGCCTTTGACCTAGGATACACTTCACCATGTGTTTGATCTTGAGTTTTCATTTAATATGCTTCTAGGTAGGCCTTGGTTACATGAGATTCATGTAGTCTCATCAATGTTGCACCAATGTATCAAGTTCTCCCACTTAGGGATGGAAGTGAATATTCCAAGAGATTTACACCCATATGAACACTGCAAACATCTTGAGGTCAAGTTTCAAAGATACAATTACCAATAAGGAATGAATCTTAGTTCCAAGAAAGATAAAGGAAAGGCCATACTTATTGATCTATCACAGTATAATTGCATAGATCCTAATACCTTGGATTCCCTTTTCCACATGCCACTTCTTGAAGCTTCCAATCATTACACCATTTTGGATAATGGATTGAGGGAGTATGTGACCAATGATACCTTCCATATTTCCAATCTTCCTAAAAATCTAAATACCTTTGGACTACCTAAAATCACCCTGCACATGCATTGAGAAAAAAGAATAAAGATAAGGAACCTGTCATATTTGTATCAACATCTAGCCTAGAACTAGATCCTCTCAAAGGGGACAAATCATGGTTATATAATGACAACCAATTTGATTGTTATAAAATTGTAAAGTATCATATTCCCAGTAGGATCATAGATCATCAAGATTATGAAGGAAGAGGCCTTGAACCAAATCAACAAGGAACCATCAAACCAATTTCTATGACTAAGTACAAAATACCCTATGGACTTAGATTTAAACCACATAGGGGTAACCCCACATATCTTATTTAAATTCCATCATCAGTAACTAGTGATGATGATGCTAACAGTGAAGTAGAGTCTGATCATAGCCTCAACTTTGATGACCTAGCTGAGACTAACCTATTTGATAACAATGCCATTTGTACCCTTACCCTAGTTATTCATCACAACCCATTGCCATTATACTATCCCCAACTGATAGATTGGGACCAACAAGAATCCAATTTTTTGATTGATGAGTTCCAAAATGATGAGGCATTTTGTGACTTTTTAGGCCTTAGAGACAATGTTTCATTATGAGATCACAAGTTAATATTCTTAATCACATTAGATCTTGAAGCCTATTATGGAGAGTAGGTGAACACCCTTAGCCAAAAACAAATAAAAAAACATTGAGGTCCCAAAGTGAAAACTTATTTAAGGTGCTTTTTGACCAGGGAAAAAGTAAAGATAAAGGTCAGTCTACTGGTAAAAACCTATTTCAGGTGCCATTAGATGGGGGTGTTCATTATTCTTTGAATTTAAACCAGGAGACCACCAATGATGAATTTGTCTATGGATCTGAGTTCAATTTTGTGAAACAAGTATTTGATCAAATTATTTAGGATTTTCTAACTATTTTTGTCACATGGCCAAATCTCCCATTAGGGGACTCAAATTTATCATGCCTAGGAGAAGTTGAAGAGCAAGTCCTAGCAAAGGACCCTGATATAGCTCAGTAGTTCATGTCTTTGCCCACTATTTTAGAAGATGGTTCGACCCTTCTAGTCAAAGATACAACAAAGGTAAACATAAAGACTCCATCAAACCCCAAATGGATAAAATTAAGAATGTCCCTTAGTGAGGAGGAACATGAAGTCTTTACAACTCTATTGAGAGAATTTGTAGATATCTTTGTAGGAACTTATTCTAACATGCCATGTTTGGACCCTGCCTTAGTTTTGCACTACTTTATAGTTAATCTTAATGCCAAATAGGTAAAATAAAATCTATGTAAGATGCATCCTTGCATTGATATCTTGTTAAAGAAAGAGTTGGAAAAACTCTTAGAAGCAAGATGTATCTGATCCATTGACTACTCAGAATGGATATCTAATGTTGTATCTGTTAGCAAAAATCTTGAAAGAATTAGATTCTATACTAATTTTTGAGACATCAAAAAATCTTTTCCTAAGGATGAATTTCCATTACCTAATATTGACATGATCATTGAATCCATGGTAGGTTATGAAATGCTTTCACTCATGCATGGCTTTTCAAGATACAACTAGATCAGAATAGCACTAGAAGACCAACATAAAATAACATTCACCACTCTATAAGGAATATTTTGTTATCAGGTAATGCCATTTGGTCTTAAGAATGATGAAGCTACATATCAAAGGACCATGACTATCATATTCCATGATATGATGCATGATATTGTTGAAGACTATGTCGATGACATATTAGGAAAATCCAAAACCAAGGTTGACCATCTAGCAATGTTATGTAGGATATTTAAAAGATTAAGGAGTAAAAATTCAAACTTAATCCTAATAAATGTGTGTTTGGAGTAACCTCAGGCAAATTACTTAGCTTCACCATGTCTTGTAGAGGTATTGAAATTGGTCTGGCTAAAGTCCATGATATAAATGAGATGCCACCACCAACCAATTTGAAATAACTCTATAGTTTGCAAGGTAAGATCCAATCAATCCAATTCTTCATCTCTCAATTATTAGACAAGTGTCATCCATTTACACATCTTCTAAATAAGGGAGTTGCATTTCAGTGGGATGATCATTGTCAAATAGATTTTCAACAACTTAAGGACTATTTAGCTAATCTACCTATTTTATTACCTCTTATGTCAGGAAATTTGTTCTTGTTATATCTATCAGCTACCAATAATGCCTTGAGGGCACTTTTGGCTCAACATGATAATAATGAAAAAGAGCATGCAGTATACTACCTAAGTCGTACCTTGGTTGCATATGAACATAATTATACATCTATTGAAAAAGCTTATCTAGTTATGGTCTTCATAGCTCAAAAACTGTGCCATTACATGTTGAATAATAAGACCATGTTCATTTAAAAATTAGATTCACTCAAGTATCTACTATCTAAAATATATTTACAAGGTAGAATTTCCAAATGGATTATGCTTCTTAGTGAGTTTGACAGAATATGTCAATTAAAAGGTAATCAAGGGACAAGTTCTTATAGATCAACTTGTTGAAGCACCTCTTACAGACACAAATCTAATCACATTCCATTTCCCTGATGAATCGATAATGACCATCATTGACACACCTCTTGAGGAGCAACACTAGAAGCTATATTTTGATGGTTCATTTACTACACATGGATCAAGGGTAGGCCTCTTATTTATTACACCATAGGGGGATCTAATCCCTAAATCATTTAGAATAAGATTTCCTTGAACAAATAACATGGCTAAGTATGAAGCACTTGTTATAAGAATTTTATATGAAATACATTGGAACATATCTCATCTCTAAGTTTATGGTGATTCTTAGTTAATCATTAATTAGGTCACAGATCATTTTTAGACTAAAGATGACAAGCTAATTCCATATAAAGCTATGGTTGACACTCTTAAGCAAAAAATTACCAAAATTTAGTTTGATCACATACCAAGGGCTGGTAATAAAATTTCATATACCATGGCTACTATTGGCTCTCTAATTTGACAAATAGATAAAGCTAGAGAGTATCATTTCCTCATCAATAATTTGTCAGCACCAGCTTATGAACCTTCAACCGTTGTAATGATTTATGATATTGTTGGTCTTAATTATATTAGGTACTCAGACCTTTACAACTACCTTCATGACCAATTTATACCACCTAACCTATCTCAAAAATAAACCAAAGCCTTTATTCATCATTCCACTCATTATACTCTACTTGGATCCACCCTTTACTGATGTAGTTTTGGTGAAACTTTGCTTCATTGTTTACTTTCGATAGAGTATACACTAACGTTAAGAGAAGTTTACAAAAGAGTATGTGGATCTCATTCTAGTGGGGTAGTCCTATCCAAAAATCTCTTGCATACTAGTTATTATTCACCCATGATAGATGTAGATGTAGTTACATATGTAAAGAAGTGTGATAAATGTCAATGGCATGCTAATCTGATTCATTCCCTAGCCCAAACTCTGAAATTGATGTTGACACCATGGCCATTTGCTACATGGGGACTTGACCTCATTGGAAGATCAACCCCACTTCATCTAGTAGCCATAAACATATCCTTACCACCATTGAATATTTCACTAAGTGGGTTGAATCTATACCCCTCACTTACATGACTGGAAATCAAATTTCCAAATTCATCTTCAACCATCTCATTTTACACTATGGTATCCCCTCTGACATTATATCTGATAATGGAGGATCATTCAAGAACAAGGATGTAAACCAACTATGTATCAAATATAACATCACATAACATTTTTCTACTATATTTTACCCTCAAGGTAATGGCCAGGCTGAATCATCAAACAAAACCATTATCAATATTCTCAAAAAGATTGTTAATGATTCCATTCATGATTGTCACTTATATATATTTCCTATCCTTTGGGCATATCATACCAATCATCATACCCCCATAGGAGCCACTCCATATTCACTTGTTTATGGTATTGAAGCCATCCTTCCCATTGAGGTCAAGTTACCTTCACTATGCATATCTTTCAAGCATGTCCTAGATGATCATAACTATCAAGTAGCTCACCTACAAGATCTATACCTACTTGATGAGAAATGTACATCTATGCTCAATAATCTTTAGGCATATTAGAATTGACTCAAAGGCCACTATAATTAGCATGTTACGTATAGAACATTTGAACTTGGTGATCTTGTTCTTAAATAAAACCAAAATAATACCACAACTAAGAAGAAACATAAAGGTAGTTTTAAACCAAATTGGATAGGGCCTTTCATCATTACTGTAGATTATGGATCAAGGGCATATAGGCTTGCCATACTAGATGGAGACAAACTTCCTAATCTAATGAATATTATTCACCTTAAGTGGTACTATGCTTGAGTGATAAGGTGTATTATCTATAAGGACCATTTCAATTATGCCATTTTATCACTATGATTCTTTGTATAAATATCATTCTTATCCATCCTCTTAGTTGTATCCACTTTACATTTTTGACCTATCAACCCAATGTGTTCTAAAGCCTAGCCCATTTGACCTTGGTTTTTTTCATTGATTATGAATTTTTAGCACCAAGGAATCTGATCAGTTTCATTAGTTGTCTCAAGTACTTCAGACAAAGATCATATTTTGGAGTAGTATGATAGTAATTTTGGTAGTTGTTCTTCATTTGTTGTTCCTTTCTTATCACCAATCTTGCTAATAATTATAACCACCTTTGGGAAAATGAGTACCATTGACCTATACTATTATGTCCTAGTTATAATTGCATATGGGAAAACTAGGGGAAAAAATTGTTTTTTAAGTCTTGATGTACCAACCTGCCACTTCTTATGCTATACTATGCCTTTTTACCAACTATGCCTGCTTTATTTGAATTGATTGCTACACTAGTCGAATTCCTCCACTGTAAGGGTAAAACTACAATGATTTGAGGTCCTACTCTGGGACTATGTAGGTAGTGATTGATACTTATTGAGGTCAGCTTAGTCACCCTTTTCATAATTCTTTCACTATTTTGTGAGCAACCTAAGTTTGACCGCTCTCATTATTTTATGAGCAACCTAAGTTTGAATGCTCTCACCACTTTATAAGCAACCTATGTTTGAACACTCTCACCATTTTGTGAAAAACCTAAGTTTGAACGCTCTCACCATTTTGTGAGCTTACAACATTTAGTGTCTCATCATTCTCGATTGAGTTGAGATAATCTAAAATAATTCCAAAAACATTTATAAAACTGCTAAAAGAGAACAACAAAAACATAAACCACTACTTTGTCCTAAGGATTTTGGGAACCCTTACTAAGTTTCAAGTAAACAACTTTTCACTTAGTTTCTCCATCCTCTTTGGCCTTTTCTCTCATGCACTTTCCATTTTACAAGACTATTCCTATTCTTCTATCACATCCATTCTATGTTCTTTCACCAATTATCATTTTTCTTCACATTACCTGGGAGAACTACATTTGGCTTGAAGTTTTTGTTGGATATTACATCCATGGAACTATGTAGGCATTGTCCACTTGCCTAGTGCATTTGGAGACAACTCAGCCACCCCCTTCCTTTTCTTCTATTCCCCCATTTTGTTTGTTTGTTAAGTTGTCACCTATTTTATTGGGGGAATGTTCGTATGGTTTCTATTAAGTGTTTCTTTGTTTGTTTATTTGTTGTTTTATTTGTGTGCCTATTTGTTCATTTTTATCACTATTGTTGTGATCTAGGAATTTAACTCAAGAGAGGATGATTAGTATCATGTTAGTTTCAAAATGAAATAAAATGAAAGAAACACACTAATTAGTATTAACATCTCTAGGCCTAGACACTAGGAATAGCTTATTTAACAAACATGAATAAAACACACAACTAAAATTCAAAAGAAACCTTTTTTTACCTCCCTTAGATGTTCTAAAATTCTTGTTGTAGTGGCTTGCTCGGCTTGTGCTCATGAATTCCTTGGTAATGGAAGCTTGACTACCTCCGTCTCTCCTTGGCACCTTTGGCTTGTGGCTTAGTTTGGAATTAATTTGGCATGGTAAAACTAATTGTAATGGCTTCTTGAATATATTTGTGCATTATAACTTTGCACCAAAATAACTTAGAAATGATGTTCATGGCCTCTCTATTTATAGATTTTTGAGAATGTCTAGAATCAACCTAAACCATCCATCCTGGGATTGAGATGTGTGGTTGAGGATTAATTAAATTTTTGGAATTAAGTTGATATATAGGCTCATCAATATTTGGGATAGAGGAGCAATTTAGAGGCATGGAGGGCTTTAATGAGGCATGGAAGGCATGAATCTTGATATGTGTGGCATTTATGGCCTAGGGATATCTTCCCAAGAAATGAGGTCACCTGATGATGAAAATATTTAATAGTCATTTCTAAAAATAATTATTCAACAAGTTTCCATGGAATTATTAATTATACCTTGATTTGGGTTAATTAGCTCTTAAGCATGTTTAAGCACTTTGTGTACAAATTACTCAAATTGATCAGAATGCCTTATTATTGGTCCAAAATTTGACTAGATTAGAATTGGAAGGCAATGTCAGATGCATTGGATCCATTATCCAATTTATGATGTTATCAATAGCAAATAACCAAGACACGTGTCTTGTGCAAAAGATTTGATAGGAAAGAGCAATCTAGAGCACCCAGGTGCAAAATTGGCATTTTGACTTGAAATGATTTGATCAAAGTTAGCTAGCCCATAAATTGCATTGCCCCATTTAGGGATACCCTAGCCAAAATCAGCACTTGAATATGTCAATTTCACATCATTTAGCATGTTTTAGTGTTTTTAGGCTAAATTGTGCATTTTGGGTAGAAATTGGTCAAAACCCTAGTTAGAGGTCATTGGTGGCCAAAATTAGGTGTCTATAGTTGGCTTGATTCAGTTTATGTGTATTTATTAGGTGATTCCTTACCCACACTTACACTTTAATCTATACATATTTATATGCTTACATTTTCATCATGGTTTCTATCATTGGTGCATTTTTTTCTACTGAGTATTGGATTCTAGGAGTCATTCTTTATGCATATTTTAACCAAGTCCTCATGATGTTATACTATGATGCCTACTGACATATGCTACAACAAATTTCAACTTTAAGAATTCTATTCATCAATAATGGCATATCTTCGAATCAACATCTTGATTCACTCCCAATCATATCCTAAATAGAGTAATTAACCACAAAAGAATTTTAACCTTTATTGGTTTAGATGAGCATCTCCTTATTAGTAGGTTGTCCCAATTCATCATTACCCTTTGTGTTAATTTATCATAATCCTTTACCAAATTTATCATTTTTTCCATAATCAGGGTCTAATGATTATAACCGCTTATGGGCAAATCATTGCACACCGTCCCACCTACATTTCTTAATGATTATAACTACCTTTGGGAAAATTATTGTATTGTCACCACTTTCCTTTTTCTACCCATATAGGGGCATGTTACTATCTTGTTTGTCTATCCTAATTGGGGTAGCTCCATCTTCTCAATGATTATAACCACCTTTGAGCAAATTATTATGTTATCATACCACATTGCCACTATTGGGGCACAATGCTTATAACTGCCTTTGGGCAAACCATTGTATACCATTCCAATTGCATTCTCAATGATTTTGACTACTTTTTCAAATATCATTATGTTTTCACCCCATCATCCTTCCTTTCTTTAGTCCCCTCATTTCATTTCTTTCTTTTTAAGGGACCGTTTGCTGACTTATTTGTGCCAACCATTCCCTCAAGGGGACATCATGTAGTTAGATTATCATCATTGTAGTTTTAGGCATACAATATTTTTCATTATTTGAGAAGATGTTACTATTTTTATTGCTTTTAATGCCTTCCCAAATAGGGGCAAACTTTAGACACCTAAATCTAGCCACTAATAACCTCCAACCAGGCTTTTGACCAATTTCCACATAAAGTGCATAATTTGGCCTAAAAACACTAAAATATGATAAAAGTTATGAAACTGACATATTCAAGTTCTAATTTTGGCTATAGTATCATTAAATGGGGTAATGTGATTTATGGGCTAGCTAACTTTGATCAATTCATTTCAATTCAAAATGCCAATTTTGCACTTAGGTGCTATGGATTGCTCTTTCCTATCAAATCTCTTGCATGAGACACATGAATTTGTTATTTAGTGTTGGTAACATCCTAAATGGGATAATGAGTCCAACACATATAACATCGCATTATAATTCCAATCCAATCAAATTTTGGCCCAATAATAAGACATTCTGATCAATTTGAATAATTTGTGCACAAAGTGCTTAAACATGCTTAAGAGCTAATTAATCCAAATCAAGGCCTAATTAATAATTCCATAGAAACTTATTGAAGACTTGTTTTTAGAAATAAATATTGAATATATGCATCATCAAGTGACCTTATTTCTTGGGAAGACATCCCTAGGCCATAAATGCCACAAATATCAGGATTCATACCTCATCAATGCCCTCCATGCCTCTAAATTGCTCCTCTATCCCAAACTTTGATGAGCATATTTATCAATTTTAATTATAAAATTAGATTAGTCCTTATTCATACATCTCAAACTTGAGATGGATAGTTCAGGTTGATTCTGATCAAACTCAAAAATCTACAAATAAGAGGCCTCACCACATTATATCTAATCTTAATTTGTGCAAATTTATAATGTAGTATTGGTTCTAAAAGCTCCATTCAAACTAGTGTTACCATGTCAAATTGATTCCAAGCCAAGCCAAGCCAAAGCCAAACATGCCAAGGAGAGATGAAGGTAGCCAAGCTTCCATTGATGAGGACTTTATAAGCACAAATTGAGCAAGCCAATTGAAGAATACTTTTGGGGCATCAAAGAAGGTAAGAAATTTGTGTGTTATTGCATTTTAGTTATGATTTTTTCATTTTTCTTTCTTCACTAAGCTCACACTAGTAACTAGGCATGAAATTTTTATTTTAGTGTGTTTTTTATTTGATTTCATTCACTAACACAATACTAATCTCCTCTTCTTAGTCAAATTCTTAGTTCACACCATGTACAATCTAGATTACAATAATGTGGTCATGAATGATAACTTTGTTCAAGAGCCATATAGCGATGATGTAGTTTGTGAGATGGATCCATATCCTCCTTATATTACTCAATATGTGGAATAAATCCAAGATACGCTAGCATATTACCTGGTTAATATGCATCCCTATTCAGGGAAAGACCAAGAATAAATGACCTAATAACTTGCTAGTATGTCATATGTCATTGAACAATTTCAAAAACAACCTTACTACGTTACCATGATGTAAACATATGACCTATACTTATTGTCACTTGCTTGAAAACAAGGATGAGGTTTTAGTCATATCTGTGGAAGTAGGGGCCAAGTTTCCAAAAAAAATCCCCCATGAAAACCTACCTAGTCTAAGCAGAGTGCCAAGAAATTTACTTTACACCCAAACCATTGAATATACCTTTATTATTTATCCTCAAGTGCTCATGTTGGTCTCATACCAAGACCCAAATATGCTTACAAGAGGAAAATGCCCCATGGAGGACCAATTCATAGATATGTAACAAGCATATTAGACATGCCTTAACCTAACACATAATTTCAATAGGGGATGGTAAATATTCTACAACATGTGTAGTTTAATTTACCATTGCAATAGAGGAAAAACACTATGCCACCTTAAAAGGTGATAACAAATGTTCCACCTCAATAGGATAGTCATAGACCAATATACCTCTACAATCACAAATGTTGTCTAATAAATAATGTATTTCTATTGGTCAAAGATAAATGCCAAACACCCAAAAAGTATCTAGTTTACAACAGGTGTTTTTTAAATAAATAGGTACCAATGTCCAACAAGTACCTATTAGGAAACAATTACCTTTTACACATCAAGTACCATATATTTAAATATAGGGCCTTGGTCGATAGCAAGTCCCCTTTATTTAGCCAGGTTAGACTAGTCAGTAGTAAGTCACTACTCAACCTCAACAAGCATAGTATGTTTCACAAAGCCATATCTTTCTACAACAAACCCAATTCCCTCAAATCCAAGGCCATATACCAAATCTAAACTAGAATACTTACCAATACTGCATTTAATATCAATAGTCACATCCTAATATGTAGATGCATATTCTTGGTTGATTTACCCATCAAATCAACATTCCATAACTCCTTTGTACCCCAGTCAAGGTAATCCACCTTTGCCCACCTAGCCACAATGTAGCCAAATGTACCATCCAATTTCTTGGCCCAAGAACTGCAAAAAATGAAGGATATGATTATCATCATTCAAATAGGGAAGCAAACCAAGAAATTCAAATTGGATGGTGTGTGTTCATACCCATTTAATATGGATTATATTTAGATACCATTTCCTCTGGGTTATGAACCACCAAAATTTGAAAATTACAAGGGTAAAGGAGACCCTAAGGCACATATAACAAAGTTCTTTGTCACTTGATAGCTAGTGGCCTATAGTGACATTTACCTACTCCTTTTATTTCTTCAAAGTCTAGCTGGATAGGGTTTGGAGTGGTTTTTCAAGTTGCCAAAAAATTAGTATCTTATTTTGACAATCTCTCAAACAAATTTGTGCAACATTTCTCCTATAATATCAAACATGAGATTATATTAGTAGATTTGACTCAAGGCAAGCAAAAATTTGGTGAGATCTTTGCAAGCTACTTACAAATATGGAGAATGTTTTCTAGTTAATTCACCCACAACTTTTAGATAAATAATTAGCTATTATGTTTACCAAAAATCTACACAATGAGATATCTTACCACTTGGAGCTTCAGTGTGCACACACATTCAAAGATATTATTAATAAAGGTTTATAGATTAAAAATTCCATTATTAACATATGGATTATTAACTTGACCTCTTTAATTCATAATTAGAGACAAAACTAAAATGCAGACACAAGTCAGAACCCTATCCCAATCTAAGCATAAGTATTTGCACCAGCCCAAACCAAAAACTATGAAAAATCTAAACCATACAATCACAACAAGAATTTTGTTGGTAATGGAGTAACTAAGTTACACCATGGTCAAATGGTGCAAAAATTATCTACTCAACCTATGCTACAAATGCATTTTATTCTACATCAACAACATATTTAATAAGCACATCTTATGCCACAACTTAGACTAGATCCTCAAATGCCACAATAACCACCTTTGCAAACCCCTCCTCCAAGAAGAAGACCCATTCCTAGAGTCTTCAGTGACCTTGGTGATCCCATTGAAGTAGCGTTTCACAAAGTTTTCATGGCCAATATGATTATTTGGATAATACCAAAGCACTATCTTGAGGGTATACCATATCCAAAATGGTACAAAGAGAATGAGTTATGTGAATGCCATCATGTTCATGGACATTCCATACACCATTGTGTATAGTTGAATCATATTATTGAAAATATGTTGGAAAATGGGAAAATATAATTGGATAATAGAGCATCTACATCCAATTAAAACCTAGGTATCTATTAGAACCCTTTTTTATAACATAAGAATGTTAATCAATAACAACAAAAATGAAGACCACAACAATAATAGTATTATCAACAGTCGTAACAATAGCCATAATATCAATAAAGACAATAACAATAACATCAACCAAATGGGAGGAACCAAGTCCAAAATGACCCTAATAACCAATAGACTTACCACGTAGTTACACATGACTACAATAAAGTTATAGGTCATATTGTGGGTGTGCATGTTTCTACCATTACCATAAATCCTAGACCAAATGCCCATAGACCAAGATTGATGCCTAATAATACCAATCAACATACATGTGTTGGTAATACTTCCTTAACTTATCACTGTAGCCAAACACAATAGTAACCAAGGATTAACATTTCAATATCATATGTTCATAGCTCTTTGTTGCCCAATGACCACAAACAAGTGCACTGAAAATCAAGAATTATCCTCTCTAGCCCATCTCCATCATTTTCTAGTATCAATGGTCTTCTATCCAATCTAATTTTGAAATCATAACTTGATGGTTTTATATTACCATCCCAGGCCCATAACCTCTTGCCAATGACCTTATCTAACCCAATATGCCAGCTAGGAACAATCCAACCACCATTATTAAGGAAAAGACATATGACATTATGGAGTAAATCTAAAATATACCCACACAAATATCCATTATATATTTTTTACATACATCTACTATCCACAAGAATATCCTAATAGAACTCCTAGGCCAATCCTAAGTTCTAAATGACATAACCCTAGACAAATTCCAAGCTTTAGTTAGATACCTAACCCTAGGCCAAAGGTTAACCTTTGACCAAAGTGATATGTCATCCCTAAGCCCTCTCTATAATAACCTACTATACATTGAAGTTATCATCATGTAGCACAAAGTCAAGTGTATCTTCATAGACAATGGATCAGGCCTAAATATTGTGTCTTTAAATCTCATCAAGCATCTAAGATATACAACAGTTGACCTTTAGCCAAAAATTATCACTATTAAGGCCTATGATAATGAAGAATGAGAATCAATAGGAACCATAATATTTCTAGTGATCGTTGGGCCTTTGACCCATGACACACTCTACCATGTGTTAGACCTAGACCTATCATATAATTTTTTTTTGGGTAGACCATAGATACACGAAATTCATGTAATTTCTTTGACACTGCACCAATGTATTAATTTTCATCATTTAGGGATGGAGGTAACTATCCATGGGGATTTATATCCATATGAACACTACAAGCATTTAGAGGCTCAATATGAAAGTTACAATTTCCATTTCAGCTTAGACCCTATACCCAAGAAGGATAAAGATAAAGAGATACTTGTCAAATTGTTAGAGGCCAATTGTATAGACCCTGATAGCCTTGCCTCCTTTTCATATTCCCCTCCTCTTGAAATGTCAAATCATTTTCCAATTTTAGATAATGGTCTAGGAAATTATTTGACCAATGACACATTTTATATTATGAATCTTCCACAGAAACCTAAGTCTTATGGAAGACCTGAATCTAAACTAGCTAGCATGAATGGTGATAGAAAGGAAAAGGAAATGTTCATAGCCCACACCTATAATTTTCACACCATTCACTAGCCAAGAAGAGGACCCACTATCCAATGCTCATTCCTAGTCATATAATGAAAATTTGGCTAATTTCTACCATAATGCAAACTATCCCATACCTAAAAAGATCATGGATAATCAAGCCTATAAAGGAGGAGGCTTAGGAGAAATTAGTAGGGTACCCTTGAACCCATTTCTATGATCAAATACAAAGGAACTTATGGTCTCAAATTTAAACAACCTAAGGATGACTCACGTATCTTATTCATGTTCTAATGCCAATGATTAGTGATGATGATACCGATAGTGATGTAGAGTTTGACCATAACATTTACAAAGACCTTTCTAGTACCAACTATTTTAGAGAGTTTAATCTTATTAATGAGAAAGGAAGAGAAAATAAACTAGATATGGGTATGGTCATAAAACTTATTTATTTGTGCACATGTTGAATTAGAAGACTATGAAGAGATATTTTTGGGCTTAGGAGGAATGACCTACATATAAGATAACACTAAGAATATTTTCTTGTTAGACAAATAGCTAGGTGGATTTCTAGCACTAACTAGATCCTGGAAGCAAGAGCTTCCTCAGGGGTTGTTAATCTACACATTTTAAATGATTAAATTTGTAAAATAGAATGAAAGTACTTGAATCAGTTAATAATATATTATTAAAATGAATAGAAGAAGTGATTGATAAAGAATAGGCAAAAACAACTAATTATAATAGTAAGTGGGTGAATACCTATGTTAACTAGTTCAAGTCGGGTTCAAAAAATTAGATAAAGGTCTATGAACATGCAAGGATACAGAAAGTTAGATTTGGTTGGGAGTAGGTAGGTGGAAATTTCTTGTTGCAATTTGTTTTGATAGTGACCATTAGTAGTTAGGGTGACCATCGGTGGTCAAGGTGACCATCAGTGGTCAATGTGACCATTAGTGGTCAAGGTGACCATCAGTAGTTAGACAGACCATCAGTGGTTGGGCTAACCATCGATGATTAGTGTGTGTAGATCTAGGTTGGTAAATTATTGGTTGATAGGACTATAAGGTTGGATTATGGGAGATTGGGTATTTTTGGGCTTATTGCAAAATGGAAATAAAGGAGATGAATATCAAAAAATAAGTACTTATCTTATATATTTCTAATTTGATAGATTATTGATGTGGTTGGCCTGTTGGTGGATTTTGGCATGATTTTGATAGAGTAACAGTGCTTGACTGCTTGAAGACATTATGGCAGCAAGTTGGCTCTCTGACATGATGGTTATATCACTAGAATGCTTAGAATATGGTTGACCTAGAAAAGAAATTTTAGATACATGAGCTCTTGATAATAATTGTAGATGTCTTTCACCTCCCTGCTCCTCTCTTCTTATAGGCAAGGAAAGAGAATTACAACAAGATGTGAACTTGGCTTTCTAATTTTAACTCACTAATGCAATGGCTTGCATGTGGATTCAAATGAGTTTATATTTATAAAATCAAGGCAAGTGTTTTTCATGTTGGTGGTTGAGGAGTTTCACCCTGACCTTTGGTGATCAGGGTGACCATCGATGGTCATCCTAACTATCGATGATTGAGGGTAAGGGTAAAAAGTGGGTAAAAATGCAAGTTAGGTTAGTAATTCAAACTGACTAGTGTTGGTCTCAATTTGTGGTCAAAGGGTCTAATAGGGACCGAGGGGGTCCTAAAGTGGTCTAAGGTTAGTCTAGGGGTGTTTTGATATGTGGAATCATAATGTACATATTTTTGGTGTCTATATTTACCCCTTTTTGTTATTTAGCTTGAATAATGAGCTACAAAATAAAAGGTAGTTGTAGGTCAAAGGTTTGGTTTCCCTGAGTATGGGAGGAGGTGTTCCTATTCAAACTGAGAAGTGATGAGGTAAAATAGAATCAAGTGTGAGTTTGATGAGTGGGTGGATGCTAAAATGGGTGAGTCATAAGTTGGTCATAAGGGCACAAACATGCACATAAAGTGCAACAAAAAGTATGATAGCCAAGATCATGCATTGACTAGGTTATCATAGTTGGTAAAAATAAAGGACAATGCTAGAAAGATAAGTGACAAGTGAATCATGTGACCGCATTTAGGCATGGTGACTGGGAACACTCATAAACTCAAATCTCATAAGTGATGTTGATGTTTTGATGGGTATCCAAGGTAGGAAGTGTTTCTCATGAAAACATAAATTGGTCAAGTGTCACAAGTACCTGAGGTAGTAAGTACTCCCAAAAGACACAAGTTAGTCTAGTAGGTGTGAGGTGGCATAAGTTTAAAAGGTAGTCAACATGGTAATGTTATCATTATATTCAAATGACTAGGAAATAATCATCATGAAAACATGTGTAATTTAGGCCAAAATGGACCAATGGTGAGTTGATGAGGTGGATATGGTAGGTGGAGAAGGTATTTACCAAGGGTGGGTTCTAATGATGTGGTTGTGTTCAAAAATGGGGTATGTTCTATGTGAGAGCAAAAGAGTAGGCATCCTAATCATTGATGGTTGGGATGCCCAAGGGAAAACATCGATAGTCAAGGTAAAAACCCTAGAATCCCAGTAGTCAAAAGTAAAAATAGAATTACTTTTACCTCATTTGGATTTTGGCTATTAAAAACTTGGAGCTCAAGCATTTTTGGTGCTTTATGGTGAAAGTGATAACTGATGGCTTTCTTGGTAGTGGGTGAGATTTTATTGAGGTGGACTAAGGTGACCAGTCAAGATGTAGAGAGTACGTGGATGTAGATGAGGATTAGTAGGCTTATAGCTGACTCCATGATGGTAGTCACAAAATGAGGTAAGGGATGTTGTTAAATTTGATAGCCTAGTTTGGATTTGCAATTGCATTAGTATTAGGGAAGGTTTAAATTTAAATGGATGGGTTTGAATTATGATATTATAGGTAAGTTTTTTTTGAGAAATTTATGAAAATTTATAGGTAAAATTAGAAATGGGTAGGGTGGGAGGTGAATTAGGGTGGGTAGGTACCTTAGGGTAACAAATTAGAATGTTTTATTGGATTTTATGGTAGTTTTATGCTATGATAGGGTTTGGGTGTTCTAGTTGTGAAACACCCATAGTGATTATTGATGGTCAAGCTTGACCATCAATGATCGACATCCCTAAAAAAAAGGGTACCTAACCATTGAAATTCACCTATAAAAAAAGGTTTTGATAGACTGTTTAGGTTTAGAAGGGACATTTGGTAGGCATTGGGTAGATGGGTAGGATGGATAAGGAAAATAGATCAGTTGCTTAAAGGGTAATGTAGGGTAGGGTAGGTGTGAGTAGATAAAAATGGTATAAGTGATTAAGCCATGCTTCTAAATTTGTGTAAGCTAGGAAGCAGATACAGATGCATGATCGAGTGTCATGTATCTTTGTTGAGATCCAGTAAGGGATGACCCTAGTCGACTAGGTCCACATGGAGGCGTTGGGGTTGGGAGTGATGACACATTATCAAAATGTGCCTTAATATGCATGTATAGTCATAGCATTAATCTAGAAATGAGATCCCACTACAAACACCTTCCTAGTGCTGATCATAGAGATGATTATCTTTCCTAAGGACATTCATAAGATCACACAGCTTCTGCTTTGAGGTGACCCAATATATTACATAGAGAAAGAAGATCAAGAGGAGATCATAGAGCTTCTATATGGAGATGATAGTGATCAGGTTAGGTGGCATGCTATGGGGTTTAGGTATAGTTCTTTGTATAGGAGGGCTCTAGGTGAGAGAAGACTCATGATTGTCGTATCCTACTTTACTCTTCTCAACTTGAGGAGTGGGTAGTTCCCATATTTTCTATTGGGGGTTTTGGTTAAGCTATTATTGGGGCATACTATATTTAGTTGGGTTCCTATTCTCCTAGTTTAGATATATAGGGAGTTGTGGGGGTTCAGGGCCCATAAGAGGTATGGTATCGGTGTTAGCTTGGTTTTACATTATTGGGCCTATAATCATATCTGGGTGCTGAGGTCAATGGGATTATTATGGATATTATTTATCACAATCAAGTTACTAGTGGGATTAATGTGATGCAGAAGATACTATGTAGCCTCAGGTGCAGGATGAGGAGTCCATGATGTTGAGTGGTATAGAACTGCACTGGGTGCACTAGTAGTTGGAGATATCACCTAGAGACCTTATCTATAGTTTTCAATATGGTTTGGTTATAGGAGGTAGACACTCTCCTTATATATCTATATATAGATATTTAGCTAGAGTGATGGAGGGGTAGAGATCATCTTATTTGATAGGGTACACTGACAGTTTGGCTTGGTACAATGTATTATAGGTTCATTCCCTAGGTACAGGTGAGAGGATTCAGAGATTTTATTGTTAGAGCCACATCCTATGCCAACTTTGTTAGGCCATGAGGAGTTGTTAGCTAGGGAACAGATAGATGACATCAAGTTTATAGATGGGTACATGGCATGGTACCAGCCATTATATGTGGTAGTAGATATTAGTGGGCATGATGGAGGTGCAAGGCCAATGGATGTGGATCCCATAAGGAGAGGGGGTCAAGGGGCATGGGTAAGAGTGGCACTAGCCATTGCATAGGCAAAATTTTTAGCATTATAGGGGTAGGTGGCCACCTTTTAGGGCTAGATTACTACTCTCATAGGTGATAGGGACCATGCACAGTCTTCACTTACCTTGGTTACATAGGAGAGGGACTCTTTGAGGCAAAGAGGAGGGGTAGTTATAGCATAGGTAAGGCCACCAATCATGATCCCCATGACATGATACCTAGCTATAGTAGAGGATCTATGGTATTATGAGGCCATAATTTTGATACAGTGTTTATAAGAGCCTTGATGGGGTGAATATAGATCCATCTTGGTAGGTCATGCTAGCTTGGCGATACTAGGTTAGTGGGAAGCATCGGTAGCTAGATAGATAGGTACATCTAAGGGATCAATAGGTACAATAGGTGGGTAGGCACCAAGATCTAATAATGCTCCAAGAGATAGTGGTGCCCCTAGGCCATAGACAGGATATGACTCTTGATATTTATGTTTTTATATCATTTTGATTCTAGCCTGTAATTCAATGTGGTGAGATGTACATTTTGAGAGAGACATGGTTATGTACTTGTACACATTTATTATGCTATTTGACTTATGAGTTATGTATATGATCATTATTTATGCTCATGTTCATAGTTTATGGTTTGTGGTATATGTTGATGTTTAATGCTTATGTTGTGATGTTTATATTGATTATGGATTATGCTTATGTCCATGGATATTAGGCACTGATGTAGACTTTCTAGGCATGAGATGGATTTGATTTATGGTTATGTTTATGACATGCTAAATTTTAATGAGTATATACTACACTATCTAAACATGTGATGGAAAGTGGTTGATTGTTATAATCACTTATGGATGTTATGCTTGGTATGGTTATGTTTATCATTAATATTTAAGATAAAACTCGTGAGGTAGTTTAAGGAGAAACACTAGATTGGAAAATAAATAATATAATCAAGAGACTAATTCCTTCATGAAAATATTAACTAGTCATGACTGGATAAGAAGAGGGCATGATGCTTCCTCGTTGATAAGGACTAAAATAGAAACCAAATTTGGATTAGCTTAATGAGCATAAGCCCTTTGAATGCTTCACATTAGTGTTTTTTAGTTGGTTAAAAAGGTGTCTTGATCACATAATGTCAATTGAGCTCTAAAAATCCCTTGCTTATAGTGTATAAAGGGGGGATGAAATGAAGATAGAACCTTCTTGTGGGGTTAGCATGCCTCTTTTGGGGGTTACCAAAGAGTCAGTATAAACAAGTTTATGTCATATATAATGTAAACTGATCAATGCGGGAAGTCTACTCATGAGATCTAATTGTGGCTTACAAGATTTTTTCTTATGAAATATGATTGTAGGTTTCAATATTATTTTGCTTGTACTTGATAATGGGTCATTGTTTATTTTGTTGTTATTATGCTATTGTTCATGGGTCTTTACTTTTAGGGAAGTTGATCGATGTGAGAAGCTTATAATAAATTTCTTGTTTTGGAAAATGGTATACCTAACCATATTTCAAGGGAGTGGTCTAAGTTTATGCATTTTCTTTTAATGCCTTTGATAGATGTCTTTTGAGGGAGCAATCCACCTTAATTTTGAGTAGCTTTTATATGTTTACATAGTTGCCCTTCGAGGGAGTAGTCTATAGATGCTAGATGACCCATGATTTTATTTTTGTTTTTGCTCTTGAATTTTGATTTGTCACTTTTGGCTAACATAGACTTGCTTATATAGATTTAATGCTAACCTTTATGAAGGCACAACTAAAAGGACAACAAGGTTGATTGGGTGAAAAGAGGTTTAGGAGACAACAATCATGGGAATCTATCTTGTGAGAGGTCAAAAAGTACCATGAGGATCATGCCATGGGTAGATCCATAATTGATAATCACATGATTCATTTTTAACTATATGCCCCTAAAGTAGGGAGATGAATGTGGTTTGTAAGAAAGGGATGAGCTTAAGTTAGACAAGAGGTAATTTTGACCCTTGTTAATAAAAGAATAGGTGCAGGTGTGAAACATTGAGGGGCTCCAGTTCTGGGTTTCCTTTAAGAGAAGATAATTGGTAAGCTCATGATCCATACTTATGGGTAATGATATAGGTTCCAAGTTAATTGAAGGCAGACTTGCCCCTCTTGCTTTTCTCCATATTAGTGACATGTTGATTTTCCTTTAGGATGATGTTTCCTATGTTGAATTCTCATACTTTCATGTGTTTATCATAAGCATGCTTAATACACTCCTCATCGACATGAAGATGAGTGACGGTAGTCAAATGATGCTCATCAAGTAGCTCAAGTTGAGTTAAATGTTCTTGACAGTAATTGTCTTCCAAGATGAGGTCTTGTATAGATATACGAAGAGAAGGAATTTAGACATCAAGAGGCAAAACCACCTCTTCTCTAAACATAACAGATAAAGGTGTAGCACCTATAGGGGTTCAAATGCTAGTGTGATATGCCCATGAAGTGAATTGGATGTGTAAATTCCAATCCCATCAAGAGACATTGACCATTTTGGTGAGCATATTTTTTAGTGTTTTTTTAGAGGCCTCAGCTTATCTATTTGCTTGTGGATGATAGGGTGAGTAAAAATTGAGATTGATGCCAAATGAGTCATAAATCCCTTGAAATTACTTATTTTTAAATGATTTTCCATTATCAGTGATGATCTTGTGAGGAATACCAAGTCAGCAGATGATAGTGTGATTGATGAAGTCAATTGTTTTGTTGACTTTGGTTAAAATGAGAGGGGCAGCCTCAACCCACTTGGTAAAATATTTAGTACCAGTGATGATACATTGGTGCCACTATGAAGAATGGGGGTTGATTTCACTAATAAGATCTAGACCCTATTTTGAAAAGGGACAAAAATCCTTGGATACCTAAAGACTATGGTTGGGTGCATGATGAAGATCAGCATGCTATTGACACTTGAAACACTTTTTCACATAATCATAGCAGCCTTGGTTGAGGGTAGTCCAATAGTATCCAAGGCAAAAGATATGTTTAGTGATAGCTAGGCCACTAAAATGCCCTCCACAAATCCCATCATGTGTTTCCCTAATAGCATAGGGGGCTTCATGACTGCATAGGCAATGAAAGAGAAGACCATCAAAGCCACATTTATAAAGGATTCCTTCAATTATGGTGTAACAGTAGGTGTTCTAAATGAATGCTCTTCACTCATTCTTGGACAAACCAAGGGGAATGATGGTGAGGTTAAGATAATCAAAGGTTTGTTGATACCAAATGTTGAGTTGGGTTTTTTCCACATTAAAGATGGTAGGAGAGTCTAATTTGATATAAGATGGCTCAATAAGGTAATGGATAATGACTGATAGATTAGAATCTGAGGGTGCAGATGAGATCTAGGAAGTAAGATAATCCATCATGTCAGTAAACTTGTTTGTAGATTATGGGGTGGTCTGGATAAAGTAGAGTTTAAATTACATTAGTAGTGCATTGACTAGTTATTTGTACTACTATAAGACATCATTTTTTCACTAGTAGATACCATTGACTTAGTTAACCATAAGTTGGGAGTCACCAAATATATTGATTATTTTGACTCCTAAGGCTAGGAAAGTTTGGATACCTATTATTAGGGCTTCATACTCAACCATGTTGTTGGTGAAGTCAAAATCAAGATTGAAAGATAGAGGTATGGGTTCACCATCAAGAGGGATTAGGATGATACCAACTCCCCCATTGCATTGACACTTGGATCCATCAAAAAACATGGTAACTCAGTAGGTGAAATCCACTTGATAAAGGGTAGTGATGTTTTCATCAAGAAACTCAAGAGGAGGAATTAGGTTGTCAAATAAATGGGATTCAACCAATTGGTTAATAATTACTTACCCTTTAATTTACTTCTATTGGAGGAACTCAAGGTCAAACTCAGCTAAGAGCATGATCTATTTTTCTATTTTTTGGTTTTGATATGGCTTAGAGTGCATGCACTTGAGTGAGTCATTGTTTATGATGATAAAAGTTTTATGGTTGAGGAGGTAGTGTCAGAGCTTGGTGGCCATGAAGACTAGAGTAAGGAAAAGTTTCATAAGATGGGTATACCAAGTTTCATACTCTATGAGCATTTAGATTATATAGTAAATAGCTTTATCTTTATACTTTTCATCATGATGTACAAGCATTTCCCCAAGAGAGTGGTCAATGACAGAGATATATAAGTAAAAAGGTTCATCCTCTTTTGGAAGAATGAGAACTAGTAGGGAGAGAGGGTACTTTTTAAGTGAATCAAAGGCTTTTTGGCAATCTTGGCCCCATTTAAAAAATATGTCCTTGAGAAGGTGATGAAAATGTTGGCATCAATTAGATAGCTAAGATATAAAGTGGTAGATAGATTGAAGCTTCCCTTGAAGGCTACAGAGTTACTTAAGGTTGATAGAAGGAGGCATATCCAAAATTGCCTTGACTTTGGTAGGATCAACTTCGATGCTGTAAAGAGAGATAATGAAGTCAATAAGTTTACTTGATAAGACTCTAAAGATACATTTCTTAGGATGTAGGTAGATGCGATAATGGATAAGATGCTCAAAGATGATCTTAAGAATAGTCAAATGATCTTTTTAAAGTGTAGATTTTCCAAGAAGATCATTCACATAGTCCTCTACTATATTATGAATTATGTCATGGAATATGTAGGTTATTTTACATTGGTAAATTACACCTAGGGTTCACTTTAAGAGGCAATGATGGAAACCCCCTAGGTTAGGCTAAGTAAACTAGATTCACTTCATTGGTGAATCAAATTGCACAAAGCAGGTGAAAAATAGTTAGTTATTTTATGCTACCACATGATAGCATATTTTCATGTGATAGCATATTGCTGCATGATAGCATATTATTATATGACAACATATTCTTTCATGATAGCATGTTGTCTCAAGATAACATGCTATCGCATGATAGCATATTGTCTTGTGACAACATGTTATCACATGCCAACATGATATCACATGACAATATGTTATCACAAGATAATATATTATTACATGACAATATGTTGTTACATGGTAGCATATTATTGTACAACATCCTAGTGTCATGTGACAATATGCTCCCTCCTCTCCCCTCACTTTCACCAATCATCGATCATGCCAACTGGTTGCTTTGATTCCCCTCCTTGCTTATAAGTACCTCTATAATGAACTCATTTTCACACTTTGCTTAAAAAAAATTATCCTCCTACCTACTTCTAACTCAACCTAATTACCTCCAAATCAACCTACCTACTTTTAAGTTGACCTACCTACTTCTAATTTGAATTTTTTAGGCTTTCAATGACTTCCACATTCATGGAAATTCATATTCAATTAGGGGGGATGCACAATTGTGTTTTCAAAAATCTATTATGTCCATATTTCTTAATGATGTTGGAACATCTTAAATCCTTTGTTGACTATATCGATAAATGCAAGCTCAGAGGCCTAACATAGATTCCTCAATATGATTTAACTATCAATAATAACCTACTACAATCTCTAGTTGGTTATTTTAACCATATTGAGAGCCGATTCTATGTCTAGTTTACAAATAAAATAATATCACTTGGCACATCTTATTATGATCCACACTTATAATATTCAAAAATAATGTAAATATCAATTCAACATAATAGATATTGGTGGACCAAGATGTCCAAATACTCAATATATGCATAATACCCTTAAGGTAAGGAAACACCAACAATACTCCTTTAGGAAGGAATAAATCCATGATGTCTCTTTGAGGGGACAACCTCCAATATCCTCTTACAATAGAAGACTCAATACTTACTTGATATCTTTACAATGATAATCATCTCCTTTATATAAACCTCTAATGGATGGGTAACCTCATAATCCCAATGTAGGCCAACCATTACCCAATCCACTAATTCCATAAGTTACTCCATTATCCTAATATATTGGAACCATATAACTACTAAGGGGGATGTGTGCCACATGTTAGCATCTCCATCAACCCATATACAATAATATATCGTATCCCTAGGTACATAGCATTACCTCCCTCTTTGACATGTTTCATCCTCAAAACATAGGAAGAAATTAAATAATGAGTATACTTCAAATTATTACACACTTGTCTCCAATATCGATCTTTGATCCACCCATATGTGATCTTAACAGGTGATAACTCTCCATGTATTCTCCTTTGATTCTGTTCATAATCATAACTATACTACTTTAGTGCCCATGCATAACTATTCCTATTTTGATTCCATGTACCATATTTTATTGTGCTAATTTGATTCCATCAATGACCATAGTAGGTATTCTTCCATGCATAATCATAGTGATTTCTCCATTCATTCCATATTCCATAGGCCACTACATTCCTCTGATTCCATACTTGATCATAGTAATTCTTATTTGGCTTCCATGCATAGCCATTGTGATTAAAAATATGATTTCTTGCATAACCAAAATGATTGGTATTATGACACTCCTTTATCTAGTTCCATTATTTTTTCCTCTCATGATGATGTGGGTGTCTATATACCTCAACTTTTTCCACCTTATCTTTTACCACTTCCACTTTGTCCATCTCTCTCTCTTCAGTAGATGAAGTGTTCATTTTTTATTGTAGTATGTCTTTATATGCATCTTCTTCATGCTCTTCATCACTTGTTTCAATCTCATCCTTATGATCTTCCTTGCTTGTTATTGGTACCTTTCCCAATATGATATCCTGTAAAGTGACCTTTTTTTCCTATACCAAAACTTCATGAAATTTTTTTGAACATTAATATTGATTGTTCCCAAAGTCTCTAACCATGGATATCCAAGAACTATATCCATATCATCCATATCCCAAGCATAAAAATTTGAATGAAAAACATATTTTTCCATAATGAGCTTCAAATATTCAAACATTGAAATATTCTTACCATCTACTTGAACCTCCTTGATATTCTTTGCTTGAACATGTAAATACTTGGCCACATTCATGTTGATGAAGTTATAGTTACTGGTAGGGTTTATGGACACAACAACCTTATTCTTTTGAATTCATCCATGAAATTGAAAAATTGACTCAAATTTCTTTGGAGCCAAATTATTTGAACCCTTATCATCTAATTCTTTTTCTTCTTTTTCTTCTTCTTTGTCTACTTTTTATTCTTATGTTGCTTCTTCTTCTTCTTCTTCTTCTTCTTCTTCTTCTTCTTCTTCTTCTTCTTCTTCTTCTTCTACTACTACTACTACTACTACTACTACTACTACTACTACTACTACTACTACTACTACTACTACCACTACCACTACCACTACCACTACCACTACCACTACCACTACCACTACCACTACCACTACTACTACTTCTACTTCTTCTTTTTCTGCTTCTTCTTCTTCTTCTTCTTCTTCTTCTTCTTATTCTTCTTCTTCTTCTTCTTCTTCTTCTTCTTCTTCTTCTACTACTACTACTACTACTACTTCTTCTTTATTATCCCAATGATCTAAGAAGATATGTTCCATTTCTTGCCATGAAGAAAACCTTTATGTACAACTCAATTGATCAAACCAATCTAGTGTAGGCCCAAAAAAAAAATGATATATTCATCTTTTTCCAAAAGTTTTTTTAAAATTATTCTCCAAAAGGATCCACCATTCTCTATCATTAATATGACCTTCTCCTAAAAAATTTTGCAAATTCATGATTTCACAAATAAAAACTAAGGTTTTTGAAACCCAAAAATATCAATAACTCATTCAAATCATATCAACACTATCCCAAAAAAAATTTGTATCTTCTTCCTATTATATTTTAACTTCAACAACAAAATTATGAAAAAAATCCACAAATTGCAACCTATAGAGTGAATATACAAAAAATACTAAAATCACAATAACTCACTCAAAAAAATTAACAAAAAAAAATGAAATTTTTATTCTGTTTCTCTTGTATTTTATTATATCTTCAGTAAAAATTTTGAAGATAAAATAATTTTATTTCAGAAGATATATCTAGATTAGTAAAAAACCTCAAATAGAAATAACTCTCACAAAACTGATCAAAAAACTTCAATTTTTTTATTGTGCCTTTTTTAAAATATTATCCATACCCAATAAAAAAAATTGTATAGAAATTTGAAATCAATCGAAATATATTGATGATTCCACAAAACTAGGGTTTCGCCACCCACAAATTGCCCAAATCGAAGCTCTAATACCACTTGTTATGATCCACACTTAAAATATTCAAAAATAATATAAAGATAAATTCAACATAATATATATTGGTGGACCAAGATGTCAAAATACTCAATATATGCATAATACCCTTAAGGTAGGGCAACACCAACAATACTCCTTTAGGAAGGAACAACTCCACAATGTCTCTTTGAGGGGACAACCTCTAATATCCTCTTACAATAGAATACTCAATGTTTACTTGATATTTTTATAATGATAATCATCTCCTTTATATACACCTCTAATGGATGGGTAACCTCTTAATACCAATGTAGGCCAACCATTACCTAATGCACTAATTCCACAAGTTACTCCATTATCTTAATATATTAGACCCATATAACTACTAAGGGGGATGTGTGTCACATGTCAGCATCTCCATCAACCCATATACAATAATATATCATATCCCTAGGTACATAGCACATCTCCATTAGATATCCATAATTTAACATGTATTCCATATTGCAATGCAAGTCCTATAAGCATGAAGGTTGTCTTGTTTGAAGATGATAAGATTTATTTGGAGCCATTCTACAAAGTGTCTAATGACCCATCAGTGAGTTTTGAATTTATTTATTCATTTCCTAATTATAAATAAATCATTTATTATAAATATTTTAGTATCCTAATTTAATTACAAGTTTTACTTTTCAGTTTTCATTATAGATAGTCAAAATCAAAGGGGGATCCCTGTTGAAAAAATCAGCAATCCATTTCTCAAATATATTGTCCATTTCTTTTAAGAAATAATTGTTTTGTAGGGAAGACCATCAGATATTCTCTTTTGGGTTATTTACTATATTCTTCATTCTCTCTCAGGTGTTAGATGTGACTCGTGCACAGTTATATCTAGTAGGATTAGGGTCCAGTTGAATTTTACATTCTCGAAGGACTCTTGAACCATTTCATCTTTCAACTACATTTTGGCCTTATGCTTTGAGGCCTTGTATGAAATCTAAAATATTGTAATTCCTAGTACCATCCATCAAAAAATGAAGGCTAATGCTTTGTCAATCGAGGAATAGGAGGTAAGTTTAGTTTCACCGAGTCTCATTTTTTTGCTTTATATATTTTTTAAATTTTTACATTTTTTAGCCTGTTGTTTGTTACAAGAGAGGGTGCATGTTTATGACACAAGAAAATATGTAGAAAATAAAGGTTAGTGTTCTCTAGAGGGCTCTGGTGATATTCAGTCTATGGAGTCTTCATTAATTCATTTTGAATTACAAAATGCCCAAGAACTGATTCTATTTCATCTCCACTTCCAAGTTCCCCCAAAATTTCTTTAATGTCTTTTTCTTATATTATTTAATGGAAAAAAATAATATTCATATTGGTTTTTATTTTTTTTATAGTTGACTCTCGAATTGTTATCGTTGAGGATTCTTCCACTCAACACAATCAATGCGATTACAACTTTCTTTTTGATTTTAAGTTTGTTAGAATTTCCTAGTTAAATAACTGGATAATTTATGCATTTTATAGGTCAAACCACCAATGTCTCTCTGACTCCCACAAGCACAATGAGAGGGAAAACACTAAATCCCCTAAGGACTAGAGGGAAGAGATAACTCTAGCAAGGACAATCAGAGTGGATGAGGTAGTCATGCCACTAGGTAATAACATTAAAAGATTCAATTTGAATTTGCATTAATTTTATGTTTTCAAATTTACCATTTTCAAAAAAATTTTGTAGTACACCCAACATCTATCAAGAGACTGAGAAGTATGCCACTACCCCCACCACCAAACCAAATTCAGAGAAAAGGAAAGAACATCACCCTCTTTGTACAAAGCAGAGGAACTCTGAAATTTTTTTATTTCCCAAATTTATTTGTTAGTAGTATTTCAAGTGGATAGGGTATTACCTATTTATAATAGATTGATCTAGATGAAGAGTTCCTTGGCATTGAAATCAAGCCCCTAGTTATTGGTGGATTCAATCTACATAAATTTATTTAAGTTTCTTATGTACCTTCATAAGTGCCTCTTATGGCTACCTCTTCCCTAGCTACCTCTTCTTCACCACACACTGCTAATTTTAATGTCTCAGAGGATGACCTTACTAATTTTTTATTGGATAATCTAGTTTTATAAAATTTGCTTGTTAATCTAATGGATGGTGTTATTGAAGGATTTAATGATTTAAAATAATGGGAGATAAGGGCAAAAGCTTTTATTAAAAAATAAATGCCCATTATCACAACCACAACTAAAGAGTGAATTTATTCTCTCTTGTTCAAAATGAACCCTTAAATATTGATGCTTTATTCTAATAAGCTAAATCTAGATTGATCTCTATAGACAATTTTTGCAATGATAGGATTTTAGAGATTATGATAAACAAGTTGGAAAATTTAAATGGAGAAGCCCAAGCATATTTCAATAAATGGGCTAAAGATATCAACCTTGTTACCATTGCACAAGTAGAGAAGGATAAAGCTATGGTACGTTTTATTTATCTATAACATGTATTTTGATTATTATAATACCTTTGTATGTGCTTGACACACATTAACTATTAATTCCAGGCAAAATATTAAAATTTAAAGCAAGAAGAAAATATTCTTAATGTGCATTTGAAAAATGTTCATAAAAGTATCTCCTTGGTAATTTAATTGAAGGAAAAGATGGTTGTATTAAATAAATAGAAAAACACTTTGAATAAAATCATTAAGGAGCATGGTATGGATCCAAGCATTTTATTGAAGCAAAAAATAGATGTGGATCCTATAATTCTTTCAACATAATATGCAACAAATGAGGAGAGGGTGATTCTTGCTCAAATGAATGTTGTTATAGAGGATCTTCAGAATGAAGGAGTGATAATGGAGGATCCACAAAAAAGTCAAGACAACATGGTTTTCATGGGTGGCGATGGCAACAAGCAAGGGGGTAGAGAGTCTCAACCAAAAAAATGTTGATTTGTTTGAGATAATATTGTTCAAAATGGTAGTTTTTATTGTTTAAAATAGTTTATACCATGTTGGTTTGAAAAACACTTGTTTTATTAAATGATATTTTACAATTGTTTCTGATGGAGGTACACACCACTATGAGGGGGGGTGAATTAGTGGTTTAACAATATTACAATCTAATTTCCAACTCTTCAAACTACTTAACTAATCATATCAATATACAAGATAGATGAATGAAATAACAAACATGAATAAAACCATAACACAATTATTTATGTGGGAAACCCTCATGGGGGAGAAAACCCACTCTCAAGTCTACAAAATAATGGACTAAAATCCTATATGATTATTACAAACAAGAGGATTTAGTGAATCACCCACTTCATAAGGAGTATCGACCCCTAAAGATGACAAGTACCAACTTACCTAAGATGTTGATCACAAACACAACACCTTATCAAATGAGCAACTCTTGAACTTTGATTACTTCTCAATATGATAGAGAAACCCTACAAGAACATCCTTCTCCAATTTTTCAACTCCACACAAGTCACCAACACCAAGCTATCTCTTCAATACAAGCAAATAACTCCTCAAATCTTTTGCTTATATTAAAATATGCCCTTATAAATGTGATAAAAAATAATCAATAAAATTAGAAAATTATACTGAGTCTAATGAAATTTTTATCTAATACCAATTGATGGAGGCACACACCATTGATAAAAGGGGTTGAATCAATGGTTTAACAGTATTACAATCCAATTTCCAACTCTTAAAACTGCTTAACCAATCATATCAATATGTAAGATAGATGAATCAAAGAACAAACATGAATAAAACCATAACACAAATATTTATGTGGGAAACCATCATGGGGGAGAAAACCCACTCTCAAGTCTAAAAATAAATGGATTATAGTCCTATATGATGATTATAAACAAGAGGCTTTATTGAATCACTCACTTCACAAGGAGCACCAACCCCTAAAGATGACAAGCACCAACTTACCTAAGATGTTGAGCACCGACACAACACCTTATCAAATGAGTAACTCTTGAAATTTGATTATTTCTCAATCTAATAGATAAATCCTACAAAAACACCCTTCTCCAAGTCTTCAACTCCACATAAGTCACCAACACCAAGCTATCTCTTCAACTCAAGCAAATAACTCCTCAAATCTTTCGCTTATATTCAAATATGCCCTTATAAATCTAATAAAAATAATCAATAGAATCAAAAAATTATGTTGATTCTAATGAAATTTTTATTTTCTCAATCTCATACAAACATTAGTCACTAATACCCCTAAAAACCTTCTCACAAGGTCTTCAAAAATTAATACACACACTTGCTTGTCTTCTTTTATTCACACACCCAAAAGGCATAAATCACCTTGTATATATACCATTCACTATTATGGTCAACCATATCACTTTATAATATCTTATAAATAATTATTCATGTCTCCCAAGGTTGTCCATAATTCTTTTCATAAGCTTTCTATACCATACCATGGACTTATCTCACAAACACCTCACAAACGAAGCATAGCCCCCACTTGTGTGACTATATTTGAATAAATAAAGATTAGTAAAATATTAAAAATCATTACATAATATCTTCAATATATCCTCAACACTCTCCAATCATTAGGAACACTTGATCTAATCATATGTCCTTCAAACAAACTCAATCATCCAAAACAGGTTCCTTTTGCTAGCAAAACCATCATGGTTAACTATGAGTCAACCATTCAGTCAAATCCAAGTGACTAAGAATAATACCAATCTCATGTATAAATTTAATACATCCCCTAAATCACTGAAAAGAGCTCAAACCCATTCCTATTCACTAATTAGGCCTTCCAATTCCTCTTTTCACTCTGATCACTCTTTCTCACTTAAGACACCATTTTCTTCATATCGACTAGTCAACGTTAACCTTATATAAATTTGACTTATAAAGATTAATCTCAATAAAACTTTTCATGTATATTTGGTACAAGTCGTAAGCTTCAACAATCATTCATTAGATCATCTGGTCATTCACATAAATCTTCTTCAGAAATAAGAATATTATTAATGACCCATTTTTTGTGGGACCCACACATTATCAAGAGACCAAAAATACTTTATAAAAAACTTGAAGGAGTCCTATAAAACCTCCAATAATCATATTTATCATATAATCCATTCTTATCCCAAACCATCAAGATCTTCTCTATCAGGTCTAAGACTAGGGTTTTTGCACACAAAAACCTACTTAGCTTCTTAGCGATTGTTCATAAAGGATAGGACCTTAGTCTATGAAATAATGGTTGAAGAATATTTTTAGTGACCCTTCACAGCATCTCAAAAAGTCTCATATCCCCATGTAGACCTTTCTCATGCTAAGGAACACAAGAAAGTCCTTGTTGGGCTCACTAGACACCTTTCTAGCACCTCTTGAAGCTTCTAAACCAAATTTATGACTTTTTAGTTCAATATCTAACCTTATACCTCATAAACATGCTTGAAAAAACTTTATTTAACATATCTCATTCAAAAACAATCTTCACCAACCTACAAACACCCTTTGACCCTTTAAAAGGCCTCACAAGCCCACCTAGGACAATGGCCAAATTGTCTTGTAGACCACTAGCCATCTCTTTAAAACCATACACCTAACCTCTTAGTACCCTATACATGTATAAAATGTATATTCCAATCATAATAAGTGTACACACCTAAATCTAGCCATCGATAACCTCCAACTAGGCTTTTGGCCAATTTCCACCCAAAATGCACAATTTGGCCTAAAAACACTAAAACATGCTAAATAATGTAAAACTAGCATATTCAAGTGCAAATTATGACCAAGGTATCCCTAAATAGGGCAATACAATTTATGGGCCAGCTAACTTTAATCAAATCATTTTGAGTTAAAATGATAATTTTGCATCTAGGTGCTTTGGTTTGCTCTTTTCTATCAAATCTCTTGCATGAGACATGTGCCTTCATTATTTTTTGTTGGCAACATCCTAAATGGTAAAATGCATCCAACACATCTAACATCACCTTCCAATTCTAATCCAATCGAATTTTAGACCAACAACAAAATATTTTGATCAATTTGACTAATTTGTTCACAAAGTGCTTAAACATGCTTAAGAGCTAATTAAACCAAATCAAGGCCTAATTAATAATTCCATGGAAACTTGTTGAATACTTGTTTTTAGAAATTAATATTGAATATCTACATCATCAGGTGACCTCATTTCTTGGGAAAACATTCTTAGGCCATAAATTCCACAAATATCAAGATTCATACCTCCCATGCCTCATCAATGCCTTCCATGATGCCCTCCATGCCTCTTAATTGCACCTTCTTCCAATGTCACGATGAGGATAATTACAACATTAATTCCAAAAATTGAATTAATCCTCAACCATACATCTCAATCTTGAGATGGATGGTTCAAGTTGATTCTAAACATTTGCAAAAATCTATAAATAGGAGGCATTACCACATCATTTCTAAGCTATTTTGGTGCAACATTATTATGCTCAAATATCTTAAAAGTCTTGATAATTAAAATTTATAATTCATAAATTATTCCAAAAGCTTCAAGAAATTAGTGTTACCATGCCAAATTGATTCCAAGCCAAGCCACAAGCTAAAGGTGCCAAGGAGATATGGAAGTAGTCAAGCTTCTATTGCCAATGACTTCATGAGCACAAGCTAAGCAATCCACCACTACAAAAACATTTTAGATCATCCAAGGAAGGTAAAATAAGATTTTTTTTGCATTTTAATTGTGTGTTTTATTCATGTTTGTTAATTAAGCTTTCCCTAGTGTCTAGGCCTAGAGATGTTATGCTAGTTAGTGTGTTTTTTTCATTTTATTTTCATTTTGAAACTAACACCATATTAACCATCCTCTCTTGAGTCAAATTCCTAGATCACACTAAGCTCCTCATCATGTCACACAAGCCATAGTGTTTAAAACCCCATAAGTAATCATGCATGATCAAGCCTACAAGACAGAAACTGACTTGCATACCTCATGAAGGCCATATGAATACAATCCTTGAGTATAGAACACATTAGGAACAAGTCAAACATCACAATACCAAGCTCCATTCAGCCATACAACATTCACCTAGGAGACCTATGCACATCCCTGTAAGTATCACATTATACTAAGCACACTATGCCACCATGCTCCATTTCACTAACAACACAGACCACTTTGTCATCACCAATGCCACTTGACATCAATTAAAACACATCTACCATAAATATTCCAATAGTTCCAAATACTATTAGCTATATATATATGTAAATAAATAAATAAATAAATAAATATATATATATATATATATATATATATATATATTTATTTATTTACATATATATATAATGTTTTTGGTTTGATTTATACCTTTTATGGTGAAAAAATAGAGTAAATATTATATGGAATAATATTGTTCTCTTGCGTAGTTCTAGTATTTAAATACATTCGTTATATTTTTATATTGTTATAATATTATTGTGTTGAATGTATTTTTTATACTGTTGTTGACCATTTTTTGCCCAACAAGCCAAAAATTAGTCCCCTTCTGTCCCTACTATTCTAGGCCATTTCATTTTTTAGTTTTGCATGAATCTATTCATTTCTATGGACTCTACAGGTCTAAATCTATGGACTTTGCAGGTTTTGGTTTCTACGGACTCTGCAGGTCTAAATCTATGGACTTTATAGGTTCTAGATTTCTACGAACTCTACAGGTTTTCTTTCGGCAGTTGAAGACCCAGTCAAAAAGGGCAAGATTTTACAAAGCTTCTTCAAATTTTCATCTAGATAAATTCACAAATAAATTTGGGGTCTTTGAAGCATTGAACTGTTGAACCGGTTCAACGCTTCAGTTCAACACTTAAGTTCAACGCAGAGTTCAATCGGCAAAGTTTAATGTACTAGTTCAATGATTTGGTTCAAGCCTTGGTTCAATCTTCAGTTCAATCTGCTTCAGCTCAAATAGCTAATTTTAGCACTTAGTTCATCAAAAAATTTCAACAAAAAGTTCAAGCAGTTTCAGGTTCAACATTTCGTTTAAGGACTTGGCTCGGCACGTAGTGTTGAATCGTTAAACTAGTTCAATAGACTGGTTCAATGGTTTGGTTCAACAAACTGGTTCAATGGTTTAGTTCAATTGGCCTTGGTTCAAGCTTTAGCTCATCGTTTCAAGTTCATCATTTCATTTTTAGGCCTTGGTTCAATCTTCAAGTTCATGGCTTGGTTTAACAAAGAGTTCAACGTCTTTGGCTCAACAGTCACTTGAACCATTGAATCGTTAAACCAGTTCAATGAGTTGGTTCAATGTTTCGGTTCAAAGGCTTCAGTTCAAGACTTTGGTTCAATGCTTTAGTTCAATTGCTTCAGTTCAATGAACAATATAGAGGGGCTCAGCGCGCAGTGTTGAACCATTTTTTGGTTTAACGAATTGGTTTAAGGGCTTTAGTTCAATGCCTTGGTTCATCATCAAAGTTCAAATGCCTTGGTCCATCACTTGGTTTAATGCTTTGGCTTACCTCAACACTTTGGCAAGTTTATCAGTGTGCAGCATTGAACTGTTAAACCAGTTCAATCACTTGGTTCAACGCCACAGTCAACATGCAAGTTTAATGGCTAATTGGTTCAAGTGAACGGTTCAACAAGTGGTTCAAATAGATAGATTATCAGCTTGGTTCAATCATCTCGGCATGCAGCCTTGAACCATTGAATCAATTGAACCGTTGAACCCTTTTGGTTCAATGGCTTGGTTCAAGGGTGCATCCCAAGGCTGAAGGATAGGTACCCTCACAAAGGGCAGTCTTGGGTTTAAGAGCCCTTACAAAGGGCAAGAATTTTTTAAAAGGAGCTAAAGAGGTAAGTCATCAGAATTTCACCAAAGTCCAAAGGAATTCACTGAAGGGCTACAGTAATAGAGCCTGAAGGAAGAAGCTCGCTCAAAGGGTATGTGCTCTTATGGGGGGCTCTCACCGAGGATGATGAACCATTCTTAAAAAGCTGAGGGGATTTTCCCTTTTGAGAGGGATAAACAAAGGAAATCAAAACAGCCAATTCCCATAGACTTTTTGCCTGTGGAAAAGGGCTTGAAGCAAAAAACTTGAAAGAGTGACCCACCAAAGAGCCAAAGGAGAGTCTAAGGGTGACGTCTTGAAAGCTGTCAAAATTAACATAGTGAAGTAGCCATTGTTTTTGAACTGCCTGAGCACCAAATCATGGAAGGAGCCCAAGGAATGTAGTGACCCACTAGAAGATCGCCCCTAAGGGTTGAAGGAGCAAAAAAGTACAAAGGGCCCAGAGAACAAAGAATAGGCAGATAGTGTAGCTCATAAATTCAAATCTTGATAGTAGAATGGCCATCATGCAGAAGCAGAGGAAGCAATCCAAGTGATGTAGGAAGGTGTCAATTCAAGAATTTATTTCAATGGTTGACATAGTGCCTACCATGCGATCATCAAAGAGGCACAAATAGTGGTCGATGTGACTAGTTTTCTTCAAAATGCATTGGAGAGCAGTCAAATGGTGCAGCTCATAAATTCAAATCCTGACAGCAGAATGGCCACCACATAGAATTAGATGAAGCAATCCAAGTGATGTAGGAAGGTGTCGATTTAAGAAGTTATTTCAATGGTTGACACAGTGCCTACCATGTGATCATCAAAGAGGCACAAACAGTGGTCGATGCGACTGGTTTTCTTCAAAATGCATTAGAGAGCAATCAAATGGTGCAGCTCATAAATTCAAATCCTGATAGGAGCTGACATAGTGTTAGATTCAAATGGTTTCCTCATCCCAATGCTCTGAAGGTGCATGGGTCACTTGTTAAAAAGGGTGCCAAAGGGCCTCTTTTCTTCCTATATATAATGAAGACTTGTCATTTGAGAAAGGATCTTCCACATTTGTAAGGCATAGCCCTGGCAAATTTTAACTTGAATCAATAAATGCATTTTTTACCTCTATCCTAGTTAGATATCTCTGTGTATGTCTGAGTGTTAGTTTGTGTTTAGTCATTGCTTCTTGATGCTTCCACAGGTTCAACACCAACATACCTGGTGTCTATAAGGTGCCATTTCTACAGCTGACAAGGAGAGTTATATTTGGAAGTGCAGAAATAGAAGAAATTACTATACAGTGTGCCTTTCACAACACCTTTGGTGAATCTCTATTTTATGTATTTTCCATTAAAGCCTCTCTACCAAGCTTCTTACAACCTGGTCCTTCTGGCAGTTTGAAGTGTATGTATGTGTTTTTTTAATTTTAAGTGTGAGTGTGGGAAGGTCAGATCATTTTGGTGCATCACCTCCTTTAGAATAGTTTGTTTTTTCTACAATTGTTCTCCCTTTTCATCCCCCCAATTTTATATATATATATATATATATATATATATATATATATATATATATATATATATATGTTAGCACTTACTAGAACAAATCAAATGCATCAAAGGGAGCTAGCCCTTACCTAGAGACTCTCCCCTCTAGCTTCACCAGTCCCACAGGTGAGAGGGGAGTTTCCATTGTTGTGTCAGGAAGGCAGGAACTCGGCCTCCTGCCAAGGGTGCAATCTTCTGCATCAACAATTTTGGCACGCCCAGTGGGACCCAATTTTACAACTCAATAAGGTTTTAGGATTGATGCTAGTCTTGTTCCAGAAAATTAACTATTTACAGCATCTGGCAACTCCATTGGTAATAACTTCATTTCCTAAATCAAAGATCAGTCTGACTTTCTATGCCTAAAGTCACCACACGGTCTGCTTCTAAGGGTGTCCCTTTCAAATTTTTTGAATTGCCTTTAAACTCAAAAAAAAGACTAAGGTTTGAGAAGACCCATCCTTATTCATCAAACCACCCTCCTAGACCTATTGTAAGGAATGCATATGCAGCAAGGCCATAGTTACATCTCATCCCAGCTATGGCATTACCCTTTGCAGCTTTTCATGGTCAAAGCCCCTTGAATCTCCCACATTATGACCCAATCCCAAGAGCAGCCCTCAAAAATGTGCCTTCTTTCGATGGAGAGGGGCTCATTATATTCATCAAGCACATTATAAATATTGCTAACCTCTACAATAGTCACAATGTCATGGAAGAAAATATCGCAATCAAGTTGTTAGCATTGTCTCTCAAGGGCAAAGCTCTTGACTGGTACGGGACTTTGCCTATAAATTCAATCCATTCCTAGAATGAATTGGGTACTCAATTGATAGACTATTTTAGAGAAAATACCAACCACCTCTTGCTTGTTGAACAACTGATGAAAAGAGCCCCACACAAATATATGCAAGATTTCAACACGTAATTTTAGAAGACATGGGATAGAATCCCCGTTCTGGTAAGACCAACTACTAGCTATGTTTTCTTATATTATTTAAGAGCATTAAATAGTGATATTACTATTATGATATAATCCATGGGAGGGCATGTGCTGCTTGTTGCTTATGACATAGCCATAGGAGCTAAAAATTGCTTAGTACAGGCTAGGAAAATAGCCCCTAGACCCTATATGCCACTTTTCCCAAAAATGCTACCTCCAATTCAGGCCATTGCTCCCACATTAGCTCTTCTACCTAGCATAGAGAAACTATTTATTGCTCCATCCAATGAGCTTCATGAAGTTAAGAGTCTGTTGCAGAGCATGTCAAATGAACTTGTAGCTCTTAAAAGGCAACAAGCTCAAAGCAACAGACTAAATTAGTGATACCAACATTATGGTTAAGCCCCTAGACCCCCTTTCCAAAACTACAATCAAGGATAGGGTCAGCTTACTCAGACCAGACTGTTCCAAGGCTACAACTCAGGCCCCCCTTCATCATCTAAGGTCATGGTGCCCATCTAAAACAATTTGGTACAAGAACAGCCAAGTTGTTCAACCATGGGATATGGTCAAGAACGGGTTGTTTATATAAATGAGATGATGAGTTATTACCCAAATGTAAATAATCAAGCAACCGCTCACCCCCAGGTCTTTGAGGCTCCAATGAAACCCAGCACAAGCAACAATCAGAGTCAGCCTGACTCTACTCTTATGAACCACCTAGAAGGTGAGTTCTGTGTAATCAATTATGTGGGTGCTGCAAACAATCAGGCTAACTGTGTTGCACCCAACACAAGATTTAAGAGGAGAGCAATGGGAGAAGCCTAGGCTACTACCCAAATGGCAATAGCACCTTCTCCATCACATGCAAATCAAAAGGTCCCAAATTTTAGACTGCCTTTTGTACCTTCAGCCCCTCAGCCTGCACCTCAAGTTAGAATTAGCCCCAAAGAAAGCTTGAAAGGAGGCAGTCCTCAAGTCAATGTGTTAGACTAGATGAAGAAGCTGCATATGAACATCTCCTTATGGGATTCATTGTCTCTACCAAGACAAAATGACATGCTATAAAGGGAATTGCATGAGCTAGATCGACAAGTTATCCTAGCAAGCACCGATAATGTCTTGATGATGAATAGACAACCTTCCACTTTAGGCCAAGTCAATAAATAAGAGAAAATTCCTCCTTTCTATGTGTCTTTGGTTATAGGGGATTTCTTGGTGCACAACTGCATCATTGACAGTGGGGCTAGTACCTCAGTAATGCCCAAGTGCATAGCTAACAAGATGGGACTGAAATATAAAGAGATGAATAAGGGAGTCCTATAACTAGATGGGACACCTATAAAAATAGTTGGGATAATGAAGGGTTTAAGCTTAACATTACATGCTTGCCTGAGTTTCTCTGTTCCCCATGATATAGTAGTGGCAGATGTTCCTCCTTATTTCACAATTTGCTTATCCAGGGACTTCACATCCAAGATAGGTGGATATCTAGCAGTGAATTGGTCCTATCTAATTTTTAGAACCAAGTATGGGACCAAAGTGAAGATTGAATCTGAGCCACTCCACAAGGACCATCTAGAACCATATTCACTCAAGGTAGCAAATGTTAGCTACACCATTATCAACCAAGAAGAATCCCAAACAGACCAATCTCCATCCTCTGCTCTTGAAGGAGTTGTAGACCTACTCTTGGATGAGTGGGGAAGTGATAGATTCAAGCATGACCCTTACAAGTTCATAGAGGAGGTAGGCCTTGGATTCTACTGCATATATGAAGAGGGTACCTTCATAACAAATATAATGAAGGCAAGCCAGGAGGACCTAGGTCTATGAAAACTATACTTTGATGGTTCCAAAAGTAGGTTGGGAGCTAGTGGTGGAGTGATGTTAGTCTCCCCTTCAAAGGAGAGATACTTTTCAGCTTTCCATTTCCAATTTTCTTGTACAAGTAATGTTGCAGAATATGAGTCCCTTATCCATGGTCTAGAATGGGCAAGGAAAAGAGGGATCAAGGAGTTGCAAGTTTTTGGGAGATAGTGAGTTGATTGTAAATCAGGTGAAGTCCTACAAGCATAGGGTCTAGGACTTAGTGGAAGATTTCCTCACTTTCAATATCACCTCCATTCCCAGAGAGTAGAACAAACAAGTGGATAGGTTAGCAGCAAGTGGTGCTCAGTTCAATGTTTCTAGGGAGATAAGTCGAGACTACATTTCACGCTACTTGAAGGTGGTAGTTTAGCCCTCTATCCCTGACAACATTACAAACTGGCAGGTCTTCAACAATGACTAGCAAATAGCATTCTTCCTATAGGAAGAAGCTGAGTTCACAATAAAGAACCAGGCAAAGTTGCAATGGAAATATGGCAACCAGATTGTTCAATTAAAGAATAATAAGCTCCCTAAAGGTTTGGTCACTCTTGAGAGTATCTTCAATGGAGATGACCAATTGAAAAGTGACAAGGCATGCATCACAACTAAGGAGAAGAATTATGATAAGGTTGAGATCTTCAAGGATAAGCTGCTTGCACTTGGAAAAGTCTACACGATTCAAGAAAGGTAGACTTTCATTTTGTTGTGTTAGGAGTTTGCTGATGTTTTCACTTGGGATTACAGTGATTTGAAGGGTTTCGACCCAAGACTCACCTAACACACCATTGAATTAGAAGAAGGCACTAAGCTAATCATGCAGAAGTAGAGACCTATCAACTTGATGATTAAGTCTCTCATGTAAAAGGAACTGGCTGAATTGATTGAGTCTGGGATTATATTTCCAATCAAACATTCCTCCTAGTTGGCCAATCTTGTTCTTGTTCGAAAGAAGAGTGGGGAGATCAGGCTGTGTTGATTTTAGAGACCTTAATAAAGTCTCTTTGAAAGACCATTATCCTCTCCCAAGCATGGAGTGGATCCTTAAGAAGGTATCAGG
Organism: Torreya grandis; assembly: GCA_037957365.1. Taxonomy (NCBI): domain Eukaryota; kingdom Viridiplantae; phylum Streptophyta; class Pinopsida; order Cupressales; family Taxaceae; genus Torreya; species Torreya grandis. The sequence goes on along the minus strand of JARHVA010003402.1, from coordinate 1,845,632 downwards.
TAGTGAGTTTTTCTCCCTCCTAGATGGATATTCAAGATATAATCAAATTCTGGTGTAAGGCTGTGACTGGCACAAAATAGCCTTCACTACTAAATGGGGAACGTTTGCCTACAAGAAAATGCCATTCGGGCTGTCTAATGCTAGTGCTACCTTGCAACGAGCCATGGACATGGCTTTTTGAGGCCTGATAAACAATAATGTACTGGTATACCTCAACGATGTGATGGTATTCTCTAAGAAAGTGAGCCAACACATGAAACACCTCAGGCAGATCTTTGAAAGGTGTAGGGAGTTTGGCATCTCTCTTAACCTAGAGAAATGCATGTTTATTGTTCACAAGGGGAACTCCTTGGCCACATTATGTCCAAGGAGGGTTTATCCATTGATCTTGAGAGAGTTCGTTCTATCCTGGAGATGTCCCTACCTAAGCACAAGAAAGGCCTGTAGAGCTTCTTTGGCAAGATAAATTTCATTCAGAGATTCATTCTGAATTTTGCAGAGATAGTCAAGCCATTGACCTCTATGCTGAGGAAGGGTGAGGATTTCAAGTGGACAACATAAAGGAAGGATGGCTTTGAAGCCATCAAGCAGGCCATAACCTAGGCTCCTACTTTGATTAGCCTCAACTTCAATAAAGACTTCAACCTCTACACTTTTGGCAATAAAGAGGTAATCTCTGCCATGCTTACCCAAGCAAATGGTGATGACCTCGAGCAACCACTTGCATTTTTTAGACAGGGGTTAGAGGATTTCAAAGTTAGATACATGTATGTAGATAAGCAAGTCCTGGCAGTAGTATAGAGCCTAAAGAAATTTAGGCATATGTTGTCCAACAGCAGGATTCACCTCATGGTTCCACGTCCTGGCGTCAAGGATTTCTTGACCAATCGAGACCTAAATGAAAAGAGAGCGGGGTGGATCACCAAGGTGATGAAGTATGGCATAGACATCAAGATCACCAAGCTGGTGAGGGGAAGAGGCTTGTATGAACACCTTGCTTTAGACTTCAAGTAGAAAAGGGAAGACAACTTACTAATTCACGATGCAACTACGGCAGAAGAACCAACTGTCATGAAGGATTAGACATCAGACTTGAGGCATTTTCTTCTCACTGGTGAGTGCCTGTAGGGTCTTGATGGGACCAAAAGAAGGTACTTCAAGCTCTAGTCTCTCCCTTATGTCCTGGTTGATGGAGTATTGTTTAGGAAGGATCTCTCAAGGGTTCTTCTAAGATGCATAGACTCAAAACAGGCTGAAAAGGTGATGTCTGAGTTCCATGATGGGCTAGTAGGTGGTCATTTTGCTCTTAGGGCTACTGCAGCAAGGATAATGAGAGCTAGCTATTTTTGGCCTACTCTTTTTAGGGACACCCATGCCTGGGTAAGAAAGTGCTAGAAGTGTGCACTTTTCGATGGGAAGCAACAGTTGGCTGCCATGCCCCTACAGCCTATTCAGGTGGAGTAGCCATTCATGCAGTGGGGCCTGGACTTCATAAGGATGATTAATCCTCCCTCTAGTGTTGGACACAAGTGGGTCTTGACTGTCATAGACTATTTCACAAGGTGGGTGGAGGCTGTTGCTCTGAAGGAGGCAAATGAAAGTGTGGTCTTGGAGTTTTATGAGGACCTAGTGGCAAGGTTCGAGGTTCTAGCAACCATAATCTCAGATAATGCATTGGCTTTTCTAGGAACCAAAACAAGTGAATGGGCACTAAAATATGGTATATATCTCAACACTTCATCTAATTATTACCCATAGGGGAATGGGCTGGCTGAGTCCACCAACAAGAACTTGATCAGGATCATCAAGAGGACCATGGAAGAAAATTAGAGGACTTGGCATGCCAAGCTGAAAATAGCCCTGTGAGAAGATAGGGTCACCCCAAAGAGGGAAATTAGCAACTCACCATACACACTCATCTATGGAAGGGAAGCTAGACTCCCCATTTCACTCAAGTTGCCAGCTTTGGATCTCGCTCACCAACTGCAGTTAGAGGAAGGAACTAGCATGGAGGTTAGATTATGTGAGTTGATGGAACTCCAAGAGGTAAGACACCAGGATATGGTTTAAATGACTAGCAACCAATGGCAAGTGAAGAGACACTTTGATAAGAAATCTTCATCAAAAGGTTTCTCTGAAGGAGACATTTTCTTGAAATGGGATGAAGACTGAGCTAAGCATGGAAAGCATGCAAAGTTTGATGCCCTATGGATCAGCCCATACATAATCACTTAGTGCAAGCAGCATAATGCATTCCAACTCTCCAGGTTGGATGGTAAAGAACTATCTATCCTAGTTAATGGGATACATCTGAAGCACTACCACTAAGTCTCTTTTCATCATGTATATATTTTCCCTTTGTTTTTTCTCTTGCTTTTCGTAAGTGCTTTATGCACATGTTAGTAGTTTTCTTAGCCTTGTGTGTGTTTTATCTTTTCCCTTTGAGGTGAATCTACGTGATTGGTTCTAGATTTATCAGAGCTATTGCTAATATTTAAGTTACAATTTGACACCATGCCCAATGGATTTGTAAGGCAACTAGCTTCTAAGCATAGTAGGCATGCCTCCCCTGGGAGTCACCAATTTGTTGACCATTTTTTGCCTAACAGGCCAAAAAATGGTCCCCTTCTATCCCTGCTATTCTAGGCCATTTCATTTTTCAATTTTGCATGAATCTATTCATTTCTACAAACTTTGTAGGTCTAAATCTATAGACTTTGCAGGTTTTGGATTTCTACAGACTCTACAGGTCTAAATCTACAGACTCTACAGGTTCTAGATTTTTAGACTCTGCAAGTTTTCTTTTGGCAGTTGAAGAACCAGTCAAAAAGGGCAAGATTTTACAAAGCTTATTCATATTTTCATCTAAATAAATTCACACAGAAAGTTGGAATCTTTGAAGCATTGAACCATTGAACCAGTTCAACGCTTCGGTTTAACACTTTGGTTCAACACAGAGTTCAATCAGCAAAGTTCAACAGACTGGTTCAATGGTTTGGTTTAAGCCTTGGTTCAATCTTTAGTTCAATCAAATTTAGCTCAAATAGCTAAGTCCAGTGCTTAGTTCATAAGAAAAGTTCAACAAAAAGTTCAAGCAGTTTCAAGTTCAGCATTTAGTTCAAGGACTTGGCTCAACACGTAGTGTTGAACCATTGAATCAGTTCAACGGACTGGTTTAATGGTTTGGTTCAACAGACTAGTTCAATGGCTTAGTTTAATTAGCCTTGGTTCAAGCTTTAGCTCATCATTTCAAGTTCATCACTTCATTTTCAAGTCTTGGTTTAATCTTCAAGTTCATCGCTTGGTTTAACAAAGAGTTCAACATCTTTGGCTCAACACTCACTTGAACCATTGAACTGGTTCAATGGGTTGGTTCAACATTTTGGTTCAAAGGCTTCATTTCAATACTTTGGTTCAATGCTTTGGTTCAATCAATTTGGTTCAATGAACAGTTCAGAGGGGCTCAGCGCATAACATTGAACCATTTTTTGGTTCAAGGGATTCAGTTCAACACCTTGGTTCATCAGTGAAGTTCAAATGCCTTGGTACATCACTTAGTTCAATGCTTCAGCTTAGCTTAACACTTTAGCAAGTTTATCGATGCGTAGCATTGAACCGTTGAACTGGTTCAATCACTTGGTTCAATGCATTGGTTTAATCACTTGGTTCAATGCCCCAGTCAACATGCAGGTTTAATGGCTAATTGGTTCAAGAGAATGGTTCAACGAGTGGTTTAAATGGATAGACTATCAGCTTGGTTCAATCAGCTCAGTGCGTAGCCTTAAACTATTGAACAGATTGAACCGTTGAACCCTTTTGGTTCAATGGCTTGGTTCAAGGGTGCATCCCAAGGCCGAAGGATAGGTACCCTCATGGAGGGCAGTCTTAGGTTTAAGAGCCCTTGCAGAGGGCAAGAACTTTTCAAAAGGAGCCAAATAGGTAAGTCATCAAAATTTCACCAAAGTCTGAAGGAATTCATTGAAGGGCCACAGTAATAGAGCCCAAAGGAAGAAGCCTGCCTAAAGGGTATGTGCTCTTGTGGGGGGCTCTCATCGAGGATGATGGACCATTCTTAAAAAGCTGAGGGGCTTTTCCCTTCTGAGAGGGATAAACAAAGGAAATCAAAGCAGCCAATTCTTGCAGACTTTTTTCCCATAGAAAAGGGCCTAAAGTAGAAAACTCGAAAGAGCAACCCACCAAAGAGCCGAAGGAGAGTCCAAGGGTGACGTCTCAAAAGCTGTCAAAATTAACACAGTGAAGTAGCTGTTATTTTTGAACTCCCTGAGTGCCAAATCATGGAAGGAGCCCAAGGAATGTAGCGACCTACCAGAAGATCACTCCTAAGGGTTGAAGGAGCAAAAAAGGACAAAGGGCCTAGAGAACAAAGAATAGGCAGACAGTGCAGCTCATAAATTCAAACCTTGATAATAGAATGGCCATCACATAGAAGTAGAGGAAGCAATCCATGTGATGTAGGAAGGTGTCGATTCAGGAATTTATTTCAATGGTTGACACAGTACCTACCATGCGATCATCAAAGAGGCACAAACAGTGGTCGACATGACTGGTTTTCTTCAAAATGCATTAGAGAGCAGTCAAATAGTGTAGCTCTTAAATTTAAATCCTAACAGCAGAATGGCCACCACACAGAAGTAGACGAAGTGATCCAAGTGACACAGGAAGGTGTTGATTCAAGAAGTTATTTTAGTGGTTGACATAGTGCCTACCATGAGATCATCAAAGAGGCACAAATAGTGGTCAATGTGACTATTTTTATTTAAAATGTATTGGAGATCAGTCAAATGGTGCAGTTCATAAATTCAAATCCTGACAGGAGTTGACATAGTGTTAGATTCAGATGGTTTCCTCATCCCAATGCTCGAAAGGTGCATGGGTCACTTGTTAAAAAGGGTGCCAAAGGGCCTCTTTTCTTTTTATATATAATGAATACTTGTCATTTGAGAAAGGATCTTCCACATTTGTAAGGCGTAGCCCTGGAAAAATTTTACCTAAATCAATAAACACATTTTTTACCTCTATCCTAGTTAGATATCTCTGTGTATGTCTGAGTGTTAGTTTGTGTTTAGTCATTGCTTCTTGATGCTTCCACAAGTTCAACACCAACATACCTGGTGTCTATAAGGTGTCATTTCTAGAGCTAACAAGGAGAGCTATATTTGGAAGTGCAAAAATAAAAGAAATTACTATACAGTGTGCCTTTCACAGCACCTTTGGTGAATCTCTATTTTCTATATTTTCCATTAAAGCCTCCCTGCCAAGCTTCTTACAGCTTGGTCCTTCTACCAGTTTGAAGTGTATGTATGTGTTTGTCTGATTTTAAGTGTGAGTGTGGGAAGGTCAGATCATTTTGGTGCATCACCTTCCTTTAGAATAGTTTATTTTTTTTTGCAATCTTTCTCCCTTTTCATCCCCCCCATTATGTGTGTGTGTGTGTGTGTGTGTGTGTGTGTGTGTGTGTGTGTGTGTGTGTGTGTGTGTGTGTGTGTGTGTTTGTGTGTGTGTGTGTTAGCACTTACTGGAACAAATCAGATGCATCAAAAGGAGCTAGCCCTTACCTAGAGACTCTCCCCTCTAGCTTCACTAGTCCCACAAGTGAGAGGGGAGTTTCCATTGTTGCGTGAGGAAGGCAGGAGCTTGGCCTCCTGCCAAGGGTGAAATCTTCTGCGTCAACAACTGTTATAGTCTTTAATGCCTTTATTATATTTTATAGTGTTATATTTATTATTTGAATGCATGGTTATAGTTTTATATTATTCTAGTAGTTGTAGATTTGAACACATTTTTATACTGTTCTAGTAGTTGTAACATTTGAATGCATGGTTATAATGTTCTATAAGTTGTAGATTTGAACCCAATTGTAGGAAAAATATTTATAGTAATAGTAGTATATGAATATTGTATTAGTTGTAGGAAAAATAGCCTATTTTAGAGTAAATATTCTATGGAATTATATTGTTCTAGTTGTAATATTAAATGTATCATTAGTGTTATATTTTATGGTGAAAAAATAGAGTAAATATTATATTGAATAATATTGTTCTCTCATGTAGTTCTAGTATTTGAATGCATCTGTTATATTTTTATAGTGTTATAGTGTTGAATGCATTGGTTATATCGTTATAGTGTTATATTTTTTATTTGAATGCATGGTTATAGTGTTATATTGTTTTAGTAGTTGTAGATTGGAACCCAACTGTATGAAAAAAATTTCTAGTACTAGTAGTATTTGAATATTGTAGTAGTTGTAGTAGTTGTAGGAAAAATATCCTCTTATAGAGTAAATATTCAATGGAATTATACTATTCTGAATTTTTAATATTTAATTCATCATTAGTTTTATATTGTATGGTGAAAAAATAGAGTAAATATTATATGGAATAATATTGTTTTCTCACGCAATTCTAGTATTTGAATGCATTTGTTATATTGTTATAGTGTTATACTATTATAGTGATGAATTCATTTGTTATATTGTTATAGTCTTATATTTGTTATTTGAATGCATGGTTATAGTGTTTTGTTCTAGTAGTTGTATATTTGAATGTATTGTTATACCATTCTAGTAGTTTTAGCATTTGAATGCATGGCTATAATGTTCTAGAAGTTGTAGATTTGAACTCAACTGTAGGAAAAATATTTTTACTACTAGTAGTATTTTAATATTATAGTATTTGTAAAAAAATAGTTTATTGTAGAGTAAATATTCTATGGAATTCTACTATTCTATAAGTTGTAATATTAAATGCATTTTTAGTAGTATATTATTCTACTAGTTGCATATTTGAATGCATTATTACAATATTCTAGTAGACTACTACCTGGAGCATTGAATGCATTGATTGTCATGGAATTTGGACATATGCGAACCCAATTTCCAACTGTAAGAAATATATTTCTTATATATTTGTGTAATGGTACTAATGTAAACATGCAATAAAATAATTATTGTTACACTATTATGCATGTGTTATATCTATGTATATGCTCTCCAAATTACTATTGTAGACAACTAAGATAATGAAAAACAATAAATCTTAATAATGTGATTTTTAATGGCAAGATAACTGGTGTCATGTGGTGCATTGTGCATGTCTAAACATAAGACTTGTATGCTTTAAATTTTAAATAAATGCTATAAGGAAATGTTATATAGAATGTTAATGAGAATTATGATTGATACTTAATGAATGACATGCATCGCAACTAAATTACTATTTGAAATCACAAAATTTTAATAGAAGCAAAAAAATATTAATTCTAATGTATTGAATAAGATTCATGATTGTAACATCCATAAAATAGATTATATAATTTAATGTATTTGAAGATGAAAGAATAAGAAATATTTTTAGAAAAAAATAATTTCTATACTTATCAAATTAAAAGTCAGGCCACTAAAGCAATCCTTGATAAACTTGTTCATCATAAGTGTGATTTGCATCTACCGTGTTAGAGCTATATTTAGTCTCGATATTCTCATCCTTTGTATAAGTAAAAGTATTATTCATGCCTCTTATTTCCACTATAGAACTCCATGTTGTCACTGCTCTAACATATGGAAACTTGTCCACATAATAATGTGAAACATAGGCTCAATCAAGTCTCTAGAATTTTATCCAATCTGTCTCTAAGTTTTGAATTCATGAAGGATAATGCACTAAACACATGTTCATCTTCCAAAAAACCCAAAATTATTTTTTGAACAAGTTCATATAATTTGAAATATCCACTAATACTTTCTTGTAATATGATACTTGGATAAAGTTTCTTCCATAGACGAGTAATGGCATCATTTTTTGTTGGGTCACTTAAACACTAAAGTTGATCCATCATTGTAATCCCAAACTATGTTGACTGAGACATCAATAATTGTTTATTTAAAATATCATTAATCTAAACTCCATTCACATCTATAGATTTATAGAAATACATAAAAATTATACCCATGCATTTATAAAATAACATGTTGATATGTTCTTGACTGTTAACAATGTTCCAAAAAATAAGATTCATAACTCCCATGCCCTCCAACAATTCATCCCTTTGAAAATATTCTCTAGTCTCCATGGATAAAGTTTGTGATATTTTACCCAATTTAATTCATGTTTTATAAAAAATAGTATCATAAAGTAAATGTGTCATAGTTACATCTTCAGGCTCAGCTCCCACAACTTCAAGTCTTCTAGAGCATGTGTACATTGGGATCTCAATACCATTTACTATGACACAAAGATGATCATGGATATTGAATTTCAAATAACTCTCTAGATTATGAATATCTATCAAAATTTTCTAGGTTCTAAAAATAAGACCATGAAATCTTTCATTTGATGTGTATAATATATCTAAACATTAACATACACATTTTCTCAAACTTATGAAGTCAAAAATATAGATAGATCTCTCTTGGGCATGTTTCATTAAACAGTTGATTTCCTTCAACATTGGAAAAATACCACATAATGTGAGTAATGTTTCTAAATTTATTAAACAACATAATAAATATTTTGCTTTATCAACTTCCCTATGATATTTATACATAAACCCTGTCAAAGATGGCTATTCCTCAAAAAAATTGCACACAAGTTCATACATGGAAATCCATCTAGTTTCAAGATCTTTCATTAGTTTTTTACCATCTATCACCCTAATTATAAATTTATAAAACTCCATAAATATTTTTGGGTTTCTTGACATGTACGCATATAAGTCATGAATCATCTCTTCCACTTTTGTGACATTAATGAATGTGCTAATAACTTTTTACACAAAATTCATCCTATGAGGCATGCAATGAATTGGAATCATAAATAGAGAAACTATTGTTTGAAGGTAAACACAAAGATCAGTTATATGCCCCTGCATCATTAATGCACCATCAGTTCTAACACACACCAGTTTCATAGCTATGGCATAATCATCCATCCTAGCTCTCTCTCTTAAATTAGATACAACCAATTTATGCAGGTTTTTTGAATTGTAATTTTCTACCATTTTATGGATAGGTAAAAGATGAGATCTCCTTGTATAGTTTTCAAAGGTGTACACATGCATGCAAACCCATGTTGTCTTGTCAATTATAATGACCTCATTGATGGATAGAGAGATAAATAGTGATCTCTTAATACTTTCAAATCTTCCTTCTCAATAATGGCTAGATATTTTTCCATTTCCCAAGCACTGTTATCTAACCAATGTGACTATGGAATATCTAGAAACCCATTATGTTGAAATAGAATTTTGTAATCTAGAAAATCAGAAATGGGTCTTCCCTTTTTTATAATGTGGAAAATAGTAGAGAACTATACATATTTTTCCCTAAGATTTGACTACATAACTTTTCCAAATTGCACTTTGATGGTTCCCCCTTTCTCAACAAGATGTTTTTGTCATTTTTGATCATTTTTGTATTCAAGTGCATATCTTACATGCCTTCATTTTTCTCCATTTTCCATCTATATGTTCTTTTTATCTATCTATCTAGGTTCTTCATGGATATATTATTTTCTCACAATGTTTCTTTATTGTGTCCAATTTAAGTTTCATTTTATGTTCTTTTCCAAGTTTCCAACTACAAATTGTACATCTGCATTCTGTTGGAGGCTCATTACCATTTTTTAGTTCTATAGGTTCTATAAATGGAAATTTTGTATCCCAGTCAACTTGAAAATACCTTCCTATTATCTTGTACTTCTCTTCCTCTATCAAATTTTTTGAATGGAATTTTCAATAAATTTTGGTTTTTGGAAAGAACTACCTTTCTCTTGGGAAGTGCCCAGAGGAGTGTGTTCTATTAATGTGCCTAGAGTTGTGTCTTCTAGGGGTGGTATTTGATTATTAAAATATTTAGGAGGTGAGAAGTTATTAGGATAATTCTTTTTATGTAAATAAATATCCATGTCTATTTCTACATTGAAATGGTTTTGTAATTATTCCATAGTGAAAAAAAGTAACTAATATTTTTTTAAAAAGTTTAAGAATGACCTATATTCAAAGTGCCTATTGTTTGAGCAGTCCTCTTTGCTAGATTTATAAAATAAGACATGATGTTGGAGTTTTTTGGTATCTACTATGATGTTTTACCTTTATTATTACCTCCTGATGCCACAACATTATTATTGAGTGGGTTAGTGTTATCAGGTGTCAATTTGTGATTACACAACACACCATTATCAAAGGCCACATTATCATCATGTGGCACATCACCACCAAGTGGTAGGTTGGTTTTGTGTAGAAAATTTCTACTAGGTGATAGGTTATCATCACATGAAAAAGTGCCATCAGGCACCTAGTTACCATCACACAACACATTACCACTGAATGGTAGATTGTCATGACCTGATATAATGTCATCAAGTGTTTGGTTACCACCCTGTGACATGATGTCACCAAGCACTTGGTTACTACCACATGACATGGTATCATTAGGTGCCTTATTTACACCACATGATACAACATCATTACATGATATGATGCTGATGTGTGACATCATGTTATCACATGACACAATGCCACCACATGGTACAATGCCACCATGTGACATAGTGTTACCTATCATCCATTTTGAATTACATGACATAATGTTGGTGGAGGTCAATTTGTTGAAACTAGTTGAGCAACAAAGTGTGACCTTAAGTCTCAAGATCCTTGTAATCTAATAAAAAAAGATACTTTGATGGTAAGTTTGTGACCTATATGAATATATGTAGTGTGTGTGTGTGTGTGTGTGTGTGTGTGTGTGTGTGTGTGTGTGTGTGTGTGTGTGTGTGTGTGTGTGTGTGTGTGTGTGTGTGTGTGTGTTTGTTTGTGTGTGTGTGTGTGTGTGTGTGTGTGTGTGTGTGTGTGTAAAAAATTACATGGATAAACTCATAAATATTTTAAATGGTTGGAGAGCTAACCCCAAGAAATGACATCTTGGAATTTTAGGCAAAAGGGTCATATGTTGCACCCTAAAAAATTGCCAAATTCTAATTTCCCAAAATAGAATATTAATCAATTAACAAATATTTGCCACTAAAATTTTCCCTAGTTGTACCAATGTTCTTTAGACCAAAAGGCATGACTCAATAATAGAAATCCCCCCAAGGGGTGATGAAAGTAGTTTTATGTTGATATTTGTGGGTAATCAAGATTTGATTGTAGCCCAAAAACCCATCCATAAGCAAGAGTATATCATGGCCGACTATGATATCAACAAGTTATTCAATGCTAGGTAAAATAAAGTCATCCTTTGGGAAAACTAGGTTAAGATCTCAAAATTCCAAGCAAATGCAAAGTCCCTTTATAGCTTTGGTGACAGGAATGACATTAGAGACCCACTGGGGATAGTCGATAGACTGGATAAAGTTGATGGAAAGGAGATGTTGAAGTTCTTCCTTAACAAGGAGAGCAATATAAGGGTGCATCTGATGAAGCTTTTGTCAAATAGGTTTAACATAATGATTAATCATGATGTTATGGGTAGCTATAACTGGGTCGATTCCTAGCATGTTAATGTATGACCAAGCAAATGTTATATTGTGGTCCTAGAGAAAGGTAGAGAAACTTTGGTTCTTTGTAGAATCCAAATATTGTCCAATTTTAATAATATGTGGGTTGTCCTAAGTGCCCAAGTTGATATCCACTATGGATTCATTTAACATGGTTGAAGTCTCAAGAGGGAGAGATTTATGGATGGAATGATCTTTTATACTGAGGTAGGTGAGAATAGAATCATCTTCTTGACATTGAATGGTGTTAATGGTAGGAGAGTCATATTCTACCAATGTAGGATGATTCATAGGAATGGTTACGATCACCTTGTCCTTTTGGTAAGTGAGGGGTCTTAGGCTAATCATGGAGATGAAAAAAAAGTTAGGTGGGATGATATCATCATCCTCCCATCTGGGTGGAGAAGAGGTTGGTGAGGAAGGGATATCTTCCTTAATAATGGTGATGGTGTGTGGTTTGGTTTTCTTCTTAGGTAGGATGAAACCAAGGTTGTGCCTCTCATGAGGATTTCTAGTCTCAATTGATATTAACTCATGTGGGCCATGACATATCATCCAAGGCCAAATCCCTTTTAGGTATACATGTGGAGGTATGTCTTAGCAAAAGAAGGTTTGTCTAAGTAATAAAAGTAAAAGGTGTACAAACGAGGTGAAGAGGGGATTATAGCAGTGTTGAGAGGTTTGTCGAGTCCCCCATAGATGAAATGGGTTTGATAAGATGAAGGTCCAAGGGGAACAATTGCTCTAATGTATGGGTGATACCTAGGTTGGTTGCTAAGTTGTTCATACTCGTGAGGAGTGGAGAAAGCATCGAGGGTCAAGAGGCAATATTCCCCCAATAAAAGATGTTGAAAGGTTGATTATAAGAGGTTAGTTGTAGGTATTTGACCTGAGGGGATAGATGTGATAGTAGATACCTCATTGGAAGAGGAAGAAGTGGTTTCCTCTTTAGTGGTTGAAGGCTTATCTATTGTTGATAAAGGTTTACCATATGGAGGTAAGAATATTTCATTGGGGCAATAAGTCATGTTATAAGTTGAAAAGGGACTTTGATCAACTTCTATAGTGATAATCTAGCCTTCATGCTCAAATTTAATGCAATGATGCAAGCTAGAGGGAACACAAGCCATAGAGCAAATCCGAGGTCATCTAAGTAAGACATTATACTCAAATTCACCTTCCACTACATAGAAGAGTTATGGAAGTGTATGAGGTCCTAGTCAAATGTGAAGGATAATAGTTCCTAGGGTAGTGGTCATAATATCATTGAAAGATCTATGAACGGATAAGGTCTCAGACATGATGTTGGTTGGTGGCTTAAGTTGATTGTAAGCATGAGAATAAATGATATTAATGCTAGTTCCCCCATCAATCATGACCCATTTAATGTGGTTTTGGTTGATTTATGAAGTGATGAAAAGAGGGGGATCTGGATCTTTTAAATGGATAGAAGATATCTTTGAGTCCTTGAAAGTAACAAGGGTAGAGAGGTGAAGAGCACCAACAAAGGTGGCAAGAGGTTGAGGATACTCAAGTTGGACCTCTATTAATTGTAAAGCTTCTATCATTGCCTTGAGATGATGAGTTGAGGTACAAATTAGTTTGTATAAGCTCATTTTGGCTAAAATATGATGAATTTGCTTAAGGACCACCCTCCTGATAGACTCAGAGGGATTTGATTTAGAGGTGCCCAAGATGGATACCTTTGGTTTGGGTGAAGGTGAAAATTTTGGATTTGAATATGTTAAGAGGTACAAAATGGGTATTTCCATGGAATGGACACTTTGGCCTTAACCTTATCCTTTACTAGGCTCACATGACCACATTGATAGTATGGATAGAAGGGAGAATACATGATTAGGTTCGTTCTCTATGATTCTGAGGTAAGAGTGAAGGGGTAGGTAGGTATTGGTCTATGGTTATTTATTTAAGTGGTAGAGGGATCATGGGGATTTCATTGGTTAAGAGATCATCTTCTTCATAAAGCTAATGGATAATGGTCTGGAGAGCCTTGTAATTCTCTATGTTGTGCCTAAGTGTCCTATGATAAGAACATACTTGGTGGTTGTTATACTAAGTGGGTTTTAAAGTAAGAGGGTCAAATGGCTTAATAGGAGGAGAGGTCAAGCAAAAGGCTTGCAATAACCATTGGAAAATGGTTGAGTAATATTTAGTCAAGGGTGGAGAAGGTTTAGATTCTTTAGTTTTAGTGCCCATGTTGGGAGTTGTTTTAGGGATGGTTTTGGTTGTAGATGGTTTAGGCAATGTGGTTCTCATAGCTAGTACTTTTAGTTTAGGTAAGGGAGTTAATAAATTGAAATTTGATGCTCTTAAGATGGGTATTTGGTTATGAATTACTCAGTAGAGATGGGTGTGTCTGATAGTAATAGTGATGGTACCACTAACGGTGATGGTTTGGTTTTGGTGGAAAATATTTGTTCCCTAATCAAAGTGGAGGGATGAGGTCCCAAAATAGATGGTAAGGTTGAAGGAGGCAATAGTTTGACTTTCTTGGGTCTTACTAGTTTTGCCTCTTTGGTTGATTTGGTTCATAGTTTAGTTGGTGGCTTTGATGAAGGTAGCTCCACTTTCAAATATGGATGCTCTAAACTTGGTTTAAGTAAAATTCTAAGATTCATTCCTGGCTTAGTTGAGATGGGAGGTGATGATTTGGTTTCTTGAGTTTTGATTGCTCTGGATTGTTAAGAGGTGCTTGATTTGGTAGAAGCTTTGACTAGTTTAGTTGTCATGATGATGGGTTTAAAAATAGAAGTGATGAGTTAGTTTGATGAATATTTGGTTGATGGTTCTTACTTTTTGATTTAAGGGAGTGTTTCACTCAAATTTTTCTATTATTCAGAAGAAGGTAGTAAAACTAGAAATACAGGTTGTGGTAAGAATACCTAATAAAAAGTGCACACGTTGAATTAGAATATTGTGAAGAGATCCTCTTTGGCTTGGGAGGATGACCTATAAATAATAAATCACTAAAGTAAATTTTTAGTTTAGAAAAGTAGTTAGGTGGATTGCCTAGCTATAGCTAGAACCTAGAAGCATGAGCTTCTTCGAGGGCTATCAATACATTGTTTTAAAATAATTAAGTTTATGAAATAGAAAGAAAGTGTTTACATAAATTAAATAAATATTACTAAAACTAATAACAAGGATTACTTAATAGAATGATAAAATTAGTGTTGAACTAATTAGTGTTAGTGCTAACAAGTCAGGGTATGGTTTAGAAAATCTGAAAGGAGTTTGTGAATGATCAAAAACATAGAAAAGTGGATTTGGTCAAGTGTAAGTGAGTGAGAATAGCTTGTTGGTTTTGGGTATGATAGTGAACCATCAACGATCAAGGTGACCATTGGTAGTTAAGGGGAACCATCGATGATTGGGTAATTATCGACAGTTAGGCTAACCATTGGCAGTTAATCTAACTATCAGTGGTTGCTTGTGGGTGAATTTTGGTTGATAAATGCAATTTTAGGTATGAATCCTAATAGGTGGGTGAGGTTTGTACTAATTTTAAAGTAGAAACAAGATAAAGGAATATGGAAAACAAATTATTATCTTATCAAGAAGGTGGATTGGATGGAAATTTGAGTTAGATTGCTTGATGTAAAAGCTAATTGTAATTCTAGTCGAGTGATAGTGTTTGGAGAGATGATGGTAATTTGACTTGCTAGATTGATAAATCACCTAATGATGATTGACCTATAAAAGAGATTCTAGATATGAAATATCTTGGTGGTAATTATAGATGAATTTCCCTTACATCTCTCCTCTTCTTATAGGCAAGGGTAAGAGGTTGAAGTAGGAGTGTAATTGGGTGATCTAAATATAATTCATCCATGCAATACCTCATGAAAGGATTTAGATTTCTTATATTTAGAATATATAAGTGGGTGTTGGCATGGTGATTACATGTTGAGGGTTAGGTGATGGAGCCTAACCCTCGATGGTTAGGCTAACCATCAATAGTTACCCTAATCATTGATAATTGAGGCTAAAAGGTCAAAATAGGTAAAAAGGGCTAGGTTCAAACCAATCAAGTCAAACTAATTAAAATGGGTTTAAGTATAGGTAAATGGTCCTAAGGGGTCCCTAAACTAGTTTAAGGATGATATTTGGAGATGCATGTGCAGATTTCTAATGTCTATATTTACCCCTTTTTATTATGTGGCTTGAATCAATGAGCTACAAAACAAAAATGGAAGCTAGGTAAGGTAAAGGTCAAGGTTGCCCTGAGCATGGGAGGAGGTGTTACCCCTCAAATTGAGAAGTGATGAGGCAAAATGAAATTGGGTTGAGGTTTGATAAGTGATATGTAGTGAGTCTATGAAGTATTGACATGAGGTTGGGTATGTGAGTCATAAGAGGGCACATAAAATGCATTAAAAAGATGTGAGAGCCAATATTATGCAAAGACAAAAGTTGATAATGTTTTTAAAAATAAGGTCGAGTTTTAGAGAGACATGACAAGGGTAACCAATCCACAACATTGGTCATAGATGATCAGGTCACTCTTATTAAGTCATCTAGATAGGGTCAATATTATTCATGGGTATCTGAAGTAAGAAGTGCTCCTATAAAATAACACAAATGGTCTAGTCACACATGAGGTGGTGTAAAGTTCAAAAGTTTAATATGGCAAATTTGGTTAGTGCAATCAAAATGACCTCTACAAAGTCATTACAAAATATGCAAATAGTTTGGATCAAAATGGCCAACATTGAGGTGGACATGGTCAAATGGGTTAGTCAGAGAAGGGTAATCTCTAAAAGTTAAAGTTTTAGTGGGTTAGGTGTAGATGAGGTGATCTCTCAAAAGTTCATCACCTACGTGGGTGTTAGAAAAAATTAAAATTAAAGGTGTGGGACCTTGATTGTCGATAGTCAGGGTTTTTTAAAGGGTCAATAGTCAACAGTCACCTTGACCATCGATGATCAAGGGAAAACCCTAAAAATTCAAAACACAAAAAGTGAAAATGAAAAATCATTTTCACCTTTTGACAATTTGATGTCTGTGATTTATGTTTTAGTAAATTTGTACTATGGTGCTTTGTGTTGAGGGTTGACTGAGTTGATTCTGAGGTGGGAAGCGGTGATTGGTTGAGCTTGTGTGTGAGGAGATTTAGTGTGTGATAGAGATGGAGGGTGGATGAGGGCATGGTCTAGTAGAGGGACATGAGATTTGACCACATCAATGAGCATAGAATAAGTTAGGAGGAGTTTTAAAATTTATAGTATAGTTTAATTGGTTATGTATAAGGTTTATTAGTGTTGAATGATTTGTTTAAGGTTATGAAATAGTTACTAGGGAAGATGATGCCCTAGTTTTAGGTTTTGTTCAATTAGACAAATGTGTTGGTGAAATTGATATTTGGATGGTGTTTTAGGTTGGGAATGAGTTTTAGATTAGTTAGAGGTAGGTTATTATGGAAATTGAATGTTTTTTCTAGGGTTTATAGAAGTCTAGGGTTTGAGGGTTATGCCATCGATGGTCACACATAGTGATCGTCAATGATTTGATTTGACTATCAATAGTCAGACCTAAAGGTAAAAAGGGACCCTAAGGACCATTGACAGTTCAATAAACCATCAATGGTCAAAGTTTTAGAGGTAAAACTTGAAGTGTTCAATGAAGTGTTTGTAAGTTGGTTGAAAAATGTGAAAAATTTAAAAGTTGTTTGTTAAAGTTTTATTTTCAAAGTTTGTAAAGTGTGATAGAGATTTTGAAAGTGTGTGAAGTGTGAAATATTAGAGGTAAAATTGGAAACTTATTGAAAGTGTTTTAAAGTGAGTATGTTTAAACGGTTGTAAGATATTGTGAAGGTGGAAGGTTGTTGAAGAGATGTGTCCATGGGTTTAAAAGGTTGAATATAGTAGTGATATGATGAGATGTTTTTAAAAGGGTTAATGGGTAGAAAGAGGTGAGAGACATGTCAAGTGGGAGATGTAATAGGCTAGGGTGGAATAGTTTTTTATGGAAAGATATGCGAAAGAGGGAAATTATTTGTAACATTAGTTCAAAAAAGAGAGATTTTTTGTGAGTGTTATAGGTAATATGTTGAAAGGGATGTGTTAGATGGGTACAAAGTTTGAAAAACATAGGTGTAGGTTGGTATTTAGTGTAGAGAGGATTACAAAGCAAGTTAGTCGAGCATTACTCCATAAACAATGAAACATGCATAAATAACTAAATAACCAAGCCTATCTATTCCTATGGGAATTACAAAGGATAGCAAGAAATAAATGAAAGACAGCAACACCATATTACCTTCCCAAATGGATTCACCATACCCATGTGGCTAAAAACCATGTTATCCCTTGATCAAGCATCCTTGTCTTTATCAACAATGGTGGTAAGCTCTTCCAATGCCTCAAGAACACTACATAAAACCTAGGCTCTTGGTTGTAAATCACTAAACTAACCTATCAATAAAGCTTTTTGGAAAAAATTTAGCATTATAACTTTGAAATATTCAAGCTTTGAAGATATTTGAGCATAATAACCTTGTACCAAAATATCTTAGAAATGATGTTCATGGCCTCTCTATTTATAGATTTTTGAGATTAGTTAGGATCAACCTGAACCATCCATCTTGAGATGAAGATGTGTGGTTGAGGATAATCCTAATATTTGGAATTAAATCCATAAATATCCTTAAAATAAATAAGCATTAAAGAGGCATATGAGGCATTAACTAGACATGGGTGACCCATAATCCTGATATTTTATGCACTTATGGATTGATGGATGCCACCCCATAGATGATGTCACTAGGTGATGTAGATAATAAGAATCAATTTTTAAAAAGAAATATTCAACAACTCTTATGGAAAATCCACTTAAGCTCTTGATTTGGATTAATTAGCCTTAAACAAGGTTAATCAACATTTGTGAAATTATTTGAAAATTGGCCCTCAATTAATCAAAATGGTCAGAAAGTTATAAAACTGGGTCATAATTTGACTGGAGAGGAACTGGAAGGTGATGCTAGATGAATTGGAGTTGTATTCCCATTTAGGATGTTGGAAACACTAGATGACAAAGGTACATGATGTGTACCAATGAATTAGAATAAAATAGTTATCCAGAGCACTAAATGGTGAAATGGTCATTTTGATTGGAAATGATTTGATCAAAGTTAGTTGGCCCATAAAATGCATTACCCTATTTAGGGATAATTTGACCTAAACATGCACTTGTAAGTGACAAGTTTGAACTATTTAGGGTGTTTTATGTATTTTGACCTAAAGTGTGCATTTGAGTGCAATTCAAGTAAGATTGACAATTTTAACACAAATGGTGTTAGGAATTAGATGTCTACATTTTACCCCTATTTGATAAGGCATAGCGAGACATTTAGGTGAAGCAACATCTTTTCAAAGAAAAGAGTTGTCAAAAATGAATTGGAACAGACCCATGATGCCCCCTCGAGAGGACATACTAGGATGAAAGAGAAGGATGGACTCTGAAAAAGAGAAAGTGAGAGATTAACCCATAGAATAGATCACGTCCAAATGAGATAATGCTTGCACACATGATTACCATCAATGATCAAAATATAATTAGAGGTATAATAGGCCCTAGAGATAGGGGGAATGGGAAAGATATAATCCATAAATATAAGGGACACCTTGTAAACATACCCAATTTGAGAGTACAAGCTGCACGCTTATGGCATTGATCAATCCCGAGACAAGTTGCACACTAAAATATTGACATCATGGGCTTTAATGTGGAGAGCTTGTAATTAGAGGAAAAGTGAGAACATTCTACTTCAAGAAGGGAAGCACCACTAGAATGGGGTCTCTAAAGAGAAGATAATAAGAAGTACTCTAGTAGAGTAGATTTGATCATGATAAAATAGTTTTGCCCCAATAGGGTGAATCTTAATCATTGATAAAGAATAAATAATGATTTACCCCTATAAAGCTGATCTAATTCAGACGTGGTTCTGATGTTGGGCCCCAACATGGGCAATTGGCAAGAAAAATAGCTCAAGGATATAACTGAAAAGATAGGTTAAAGCGAGTGGGCACAAACATACATGTGATGGTGTAATGGCTTAGAAATCCATATAAAAACAAACATATGAGAATGTACAAAGTGATGAGAGAGATGAAAATAATAATGGAGATAGCCGAGCTGCTCTCAATATAAATTGAGCACTACCTACATAGTTTTATGGACTCATGTTCCAACATGAACTTCAGGCCAATGTAGTTCACCCAAGTTTGGGAGAGAATGGAATGAGGAATGATGAAAAATGACCAAAAATTTATTAGACTCACAATGTATGCAAAGAGATGCACGTCTATGCATAAACTTGAGTACTAAAATGCATGCTACCTAGAAGCCTAATTCCATATCATGAGCCTAGGTTTTGCAAAGTGTTCTTGAGAATTGTTCATTAGAGCTGATGTTGATGTTAAGACATTGAGACCTGACCACAAAGTGTTTGCTATAGCAAAATAAATTAAGCATCATAAGTATGAATAAATTATAATGACATAAGATTCCAATTGCGCTTAGCCAGTTCAAATGTGAATACCTATAAATAAGGATAATGATAAAATAATGACCAAAACCAGAGTTACAGTGATTTAAATTTAAACAAAAAAGCAAAAGCAAAGATAAACATAAACATAAATGAACCTAACTTGAAATCAAGATATGATATTAAGTAGGAACAAAATGTTTTAAAAATAAAAGGCAAGAACATATTAATGGCATGAGACCAAGATATGAATAATCAAGATCCATGTGGACCATCAAAGCATTCTTGAACATATATATATAAAGCAAAATCAAACAGAAAAAACAAGACACCAACAATAATCAAATAAACAAAAGAGAAAAGGAGAAATGGAAAAGAAATAAAAAGAGAGGTGTGAAAGCAAAATAAAACACCAAGAAAACTCAAATAAACACACACAAAAAAAAACTCAAAGAAACACACAAAAACAAAAACCAAGTTAGTGCAGTTTAAAGACAAATATGCATGCATGTGTGGTAGAGGCATTAATTTCCACCACATCATAAAAAATAATAATGACATGATAATTGTTCCCTAATTAAAGAGGAACAATGACAGAAGAAATTGGGGAAGAGAAGAAAAAGAAGGGGTTGGTCGAGCTGACTCCAAATTTATAAGACAAGTGGACACTACCTACATAGTTCCATGGACTCATGTTCCAACATGAACTTCAAGCCAAATGTAGTTCTCCCAAGAAATGGGATAGAAGAAAAAAATGTTGATCAGTCTAGCATGATTAAAGTTATATAAGAAATGGAAGATATGACAAATAAATGAGAATGGTCTGGTAAAAAAGAAGTTAATGTGATGAGAAAAAATGATCTTGCAAAATGTCAAGTACATGAGACAAGATGAAATGAACTAGTGCTTATGTGCTTACAAAATGGCAAGAGCATTCAAACTTAATAGTTGCTCATAAATTGGTGAGAGCGTTCAAACTTAATAGTTGCTTGCAAAAAATTCAGAGCGTTTAAACTTAATAGTTTCTCACAAAATGATGAGAGCATGGGATGGTGGAATGGGAATGTATAAATGTATATAAGCATGAGATAATGTTTTTATTCTTTTGTGGATCATGTTCTAATGTTTTTGGTATTTTCAAAGTATTAATAATGTTTTTGGTGTTTTTGGGATAAAATATGCATAAGGTGGGACCATCTAATCAAGGAGATGCACATCCTAAGAGTAGAGGTTCCAATAAGATGGCTAAACTAGTTGTAATGACCCATGGTCAAAAATCGGCAAGAGCAAGGTTCTTGATAAAACAAAAAAATAGAAAATACTTATACTGAGAAGATGCAATTGTTCACCTATTGAAAGTTGCACAAGATTGTCTTGGTTGAACTACTTTGTAGAACTGTTGTTGAAGATGTTCATAATGCTCATGAGACATAATCAAGATCATAATTAGTCAAGGGATAAAAAGTGTTCAATGTTATAACATGCCCTAGACAAAACAAGGAATATGCCTCTCCAAGAGAGTAATCTAGAATGGGATGAAGAATGTGTTTAGAGTGCCAAGAATTCAAAGCCTTTACTATCAAGATTCATGAAAAGTGGACCAGGGAGTATAAAATATGTTCAAGGTAAGATAAAAGGGTGGTACAAAATTATGGTAGCATAAGTTGCCCCCAAATCAGGGGTCTTATAGACAATGGTTCAAAGTTGTTTACTCATAGAATCTCTTAAGGTGTATGATGTTCATGGGCTCTAAAATGTCTTCACCATTAGGTTTAGCTAGTCGGTATGCTCTTGATCTGTAGTTCACTATGACAATATATGGTCCTAACCAATTAGGCTAAAATTTTCCTTTCTTTTTGGGTTCAGCATTCATGTTCCTCTAGTTATCTTTAAAAACTAATTCACCAATCTCAAATTCTTGAGGGAGAATATGTTTATTGTATCTTTTCCACAATTTGTTTTGATAGGCCTACAAGTTTTCTAGGGTAGCCAAACGCTTACCATCAATAAGTTCTAGTTATTGCAACTATGATGCTCTATAGTCTTCATCATCTTCAATGTGCTCTAGTGATATTCTTAATTATGGGATCTAAATCTTAATTAGGATGATAACTTCAATACCAAAAACAAGGGAGTATGAAGTATCTCTAGTTGGGGTGTGATTATTGGTTCTATAAGCCCAAAGGGCAGGAAAGAGTTGTAAGTGCTCATTATGGCCAGCATCATTGACAATCTTTTTTAAGATGGCTAGAATGGTTTTATTTAATGCCTCAACTTGTCCATTGCCTTGTGGGTTATATGGAGTGTATTTCTTGTGCTTGATCTTGAATTTTGCATAAAGAGATTTCACATCTTGGTTTACAAAAGATCCACCATTATTGGATATAATATAGGTTGGGATGCCATATCAATAGATGATATGGTAATGAATGAATTTGGCTATTTGTTTCTCAATAACATAAGTGAGAGGAATGGCCTCAATCCACTTGATAAAGTACTTAGTTGTAGTCAAGATGTGTTTATGGCCATCTGAAGATGTTGGGTTAATTTTCCCAATGAGATCAAGACCCCATGTTGAGAACAGCCATAGTGTTGTAATTGGTTACAATGATAAGGAAGGTGCATGTATCAAATTACCATGTTGCTGACAAGGAACACACTTATTTACATTATTATAAGCATCTATCTCTATTTTGGGCCAATAATAGCATGTTTTGAAAAGTTTCTTTGCTAGGACTACACCATTGGTATGGGCCCCACACATTCCTTTATGAACCTCCTTTAGTGCCAGCTTGGATTCTCCCAAAGATAAATAACAAAGAAGCATTCCATCATAGCCTTTTTGATAAAAGGTATTTCCAAGGAGGATATAACATGTTAAGCGATGCAGGAAAAGTTTTTGTTGGTTACTGGAAAGTTTGGCAAGAAATACATGGCTATGGAAATAGTTATAAAAATCTTGGTACCATGGTAACTCAGGTGAGAGATTAAGATCAGCAATAGTGCATATCCTCTCTAAATCTAATAGAATATGTGCTAGTTAAAGAAGATTTTCAATCAAGAACTAATACTCTTTAGCACTATCATACATTTGAATCATGGAACCAATTATTTCCATGGCCTCGGCAAATATGTTGTTGACTCATGGAACTTGCTCAAATTACAAAGATTTAAAATCTGTTTTAAGGTTATCAAAAATTTGCTTATAAGGAACAAGCTTATCATCTCTTGTTTGATATTGATTAGTATTCTAATTTATGATTAGCTACAAATCTCCATAGACATTTAAGCTTTGAATATCCCATTATATGGCAAGATGGAGCCCTATAACTAATGCCTCATACTTGGCCATATTATTGGTACACTAAAATTTTATATGGAATGCTTTGGGGATCAAATCCCCCTATGGCATGATCAACAACATGCCAGCTCTAGATCCTTAAGATGTGAAGGAGCCATCAAAATAGAGTGTCCACTATTTAGGTCCATGTGATGCTTTTTCTATCATCATGATAGAATCATCTGGAAGGTCAAAGTTGAGAGGGTGAGTGGTTGTAATAGGAGCTTATACAAGTTGGTCTATAAGAATCTGCCCTTTAATTGCCTTTTGATTTAGGTACTTGATATCAAACTCATTGAGGAGCATAATCCATTTATCCATATGTCCTTGAAGAGCTACATTAGATAAAAATAACTTGAGTGGATCTACCTTAGTGATAACAATAGTTTTGTAATTTAGCATATAATGTGACAATTTTTGAATGGAAAACACTATATCTAAACATGCCTTCTCAATAGGCATATAATTATGTTCATAGGCTACCAATGTACGGATTAAATAATAAAACATGTGTTCCTTACCATGATCATCATGCTGAGCCAAAAGTGCCCCTAGTGCATGTTTTATGGCTGATATGTAAAGAAGTAGTGGCTTTCCTTGTGTTGGAGGTCGTAGGACCAGTGGATTGGCCAAGTATGTTTTAATATTTACAAATGTTATTCGACAATATTCATCCCATTGAAATGTTATCCCTTTCTTTAAGAGATGGGTAAATTGGTGTCACTTATCTTCCAATTGAAAAATGAACCTATGTATAGACTGGATCTTGCCTTGTAGACCTCACAACTATTTAAGATTATTTGGTGGAGGTATCTCTATAATGGTAATGACCTTTGCAGGGTCGACCTTAATCCCTTGTTGTGATACAATGAACCCTAGAAATTTTCTTGATGTGACTCCAAAGACATATTTCTTAGGATTCAAATGGACTTTATATACATGAAGCCTCTCAAATATTTTTTCATAGAATGTCAAGGTGTTTATCTTTTGTCCTTGGTTTTGCTAGTATATCATCAACATAGTCATCGACAATGTCATGCATCATGTCATGAAAGATGACAATCATTGCATGTTGATATGTGGATCCATCATTCTTCAAACTAAATGGCATGACTTGGTAATAGAATGTCCACCATGGAGTGGTGAACATGATCTTATGTTGATCTTTAGGGGTTATCTTGATTTTATTATAACTAGAAAATCCATCCATTAAGGATAGTATCTCATACCTAGCAGTTGTGTCAATAATCATGTCGATGTTGGGCAAAGGAAAATGATCTTTGGGACATGCTTTGTTGATATCATGAAAATTATTACAAACACATATGATTGGGGTTTTTTTACTTACTAGCACTATGTTAGAAATCCATTCAAAGTAGTCTAGTGGTTTGATAAAATTAGCTCCTAATAACTTTTTCAACTCAACTTTAACTAAAAAGGTGATGCATTGATGCATCTTTCTCAACTTTTTCTTGATTGGTTTAGCATTAGGGTGAACAACAAGGCAATACACAACTAAATCTGGATCTAGGCCTGGCATGTCAGAATATGACCATGCAAAGATGTCTATATAATCCTTAAGAATGGATATAATATGTTCATGTTCTACCTTAGTAAGGGAAGCTCAAAGATAAACTTTTTTGGGATCCTCATGGGTTCCTAAATTCACTTCTATTATGCTCTTCATAAAGAGTGTGGATCCATCTTCTCGAATTGTAGGCAATGTATGGTCGTGGTCATCTTCTTTTGCTATATCTTCTTGTTGTTCTTCCCAAAGATCTAGATAATATGAAAAATCAGAATCTACCTTCTCAGGTAAAGGCCAATTGGCAAAGACCTCTGGAAACTCAAGAGCAAAACTCTCAAATATTTGATGATGTTCTGAAGAGATGCTTGTATTGGTTATGGAACTTAGGCTAGATGGACTTTCTATGTCCTAAGGGGATGAGAAAACTTTCCCACCTGGGAGCGTCTAAAATAGGTTTTCACTCAAAGGCTTGTCTTTTTCTTTACTTTTTCCCTAATCAACAAGTGCCTTAAATAGGTTTTCACCTGAAGATCTTGACGTTTATTCTTTATTATGACCAAGAAATTTTGCATGCTCTCCAAAGTAGGTACAAGAATTTAATAAAAAATCAAAACCTTGCTTATGATCACTAATGGGGAATGCATCTCATAGGCCCATGTATTCTGTAATTGATTTTTCATTTTGAAACTCATCGAGACATATGACCAAATTTTGTTGATCCCAATCTATGAGTTTAGGATGGCAAAGGCATAGGTTATAGTTAGGGTTTACTTCAAGACAAAAAGCACCAATGGTAAATATATAATGTCCTATTTCAGGAAGGTAAGCACCACTATGATGGGTTTTTGCGTTAGGACAAGAAGATCCAATAGGTGTTATGGCCAATATGGCATTTGAATCAAACAAATCCAAATCATCAAGCTCATCAAAAAGGCTATAATGGGATGTTGTATCATTGCTAGGAGTCTTGTTACCAGTCACTTTGAAAGAGTCACTACCAAATTTTATGAGGTCATCCTTTAGTGGTTTAAATATGAGACCATGATTCCAATTGACAACTCTAGCTGATAAGGGCTCTAAAATTCCTTACGCTTATGGGTCAAAGCCTTTCCTTATATAGTCAAGATGATCCATTATCCTATTAGGGATAGGATACTTTGGATTCTGAAAACAATCCACAAGGACCTCAAAATATAACTAATCTCGCTTAGTAAAAGCCTCTCAATCTTTCTTTGGTGTAAGTGCAAGTACAAAAACTACAGGAGGTTTTGGTTGCTTCTTCTTTGGTTGCCAAATTTGATCGGTTTTATTATGAGTCTAGGAAGTTTTAGGCTTACCAAATGTCTTAGAGGATTTTGGTAATTTTGAAATATAGAGGACATCCTTTAGATGGTATGTGGAAATGCCTACGTCTTTAATAATAACCTACTTGGCCAGAGCTATAGGAAATGGATCAATTGAAGTGGAGGCTAGATCACCAGGGTCTATATAATTAGATGGATATGGATGAGAAATGATGGCTCTATTCTTCTTTGCAATGAATTCAGAACCTAGGCAATAGTTATAATTATGAAACTCTACTTTAAGATGTTTGTAGTATTGGTATGATTGTTGATCAATGGGAATAGTAAACTCGATCCCATCATGGGGAAACTTAAGGTGCTAGTGGAGAGTAGATGTAACTACATGTACTTTATGGATCCAAGGATGATTGAGAAGTATGTTATAAGGAATCTCAATGTCCACAATATAAAATAATGTGTGATGAGAAATAGACCCAACCATGATTGGTAACCAAATTGTACCAGATAACTCCCTCTTAGTGTTGTCATAAGCCTTGATTGTAATAGTCTTTGGCTGAATGTCTTTGTCTATGTAACCCAATCATCACACCAATTTAAGAGATATGATTTTCAACCCTGAACCATTATCTATAAGAACCCACTTGATCTTGTGATCTGTAATGATTATCTCAATATATATGGGTTATTGTGGTTTGGGCCAAGGGTGGACATGTCCTTTTGATCAAATGTGATTTGTTGAAATGAAGATAGATGTCTAACTAGGTTCTAGAATTGATCAAGGTTTATATCATTAGGCACAATAGACTCTTGTAAAAGTTTGTTGAAGATGGTTCTATAGACATCAGATGTCTGTA
The DNA here is from genome assembly GCA_037957365.1 of Torreya grandis. Lineage (NCBI taxonomy): Eukaryota > Viridiplantae > Streptophyta > Pinopsida > Cupressales > Taxaceae > Torreya > Torreya grandis. The sequence goes on along the minus strand of JARHVA010003402.1, from coordinate 1,818,590 downwards.
AGAGTTATAATATGGAGATTTATATAGGGGTTCTATCTAATTGATTTGTTATACTAAAAGGCCTTTGCATTTTGGATTGAACTAGTTTAGTCTTTGTTAGGATAGTATTTAGCTTTGGAACCATTGGCACAATGTTCTCATTGGGTTTATTGAAAGAAGTGGGTGACGAGCCCTAAATGGTAACTCATGGGCATCTAGTTGTGACTACACAACCTAGAGGTGGTAAGAAATTATTATAATTCGAAGAGCAAGGCAAAGGGCTTTAGATGGTGATCTGTGGGTGATTAATGATATTTATATAATTTTGGGTTAATAAGGAGCCTTTAGAAGAATGGTACTATTGCTCAGGATTAGTAACCTGTGCAAATAGAGTAACAATATGATAATGCAAACTCAACATGGTATTACTAGGGGGAGAGGGTACTGACCCTATAATGATGGGTCTCATGTTGTGAGGAACATGAGATTAGCCATGCGACATCATATTAATAGTGGTAATGTGGGTTGTAGAAATGCATCCCATAATGTTATTGTAGTTGTAAGGTACATTGTTATTAGCCACATTATTAGTGTGGGGATCATGATCTCGATTATGCTCATTACAATTATGACCTTGTTGTTGGTTTTTATTCTACCTCTATCCTTGTTTATGACCATATTGATTATTCCTTGGTAGTGGTGGATCATGTCGAGGAAAGGGGTCTTTGTAGATTCCCATGTCCTAATTTGTGTCCTGATTAGGGGCCAACTTAATTTATAGCTCATTATTTACAATGAAGTCCTCAATAATATGTCCTGATTAAATGCAATGATATGCATTGTGACTAGAAACATGTAGAAAGTTACACCATTCATTCTCTTTGTACCAATCTAGTCTTGGTTGATCTTGAGGAAATGGCCTTGATACTAGCCATATAATTATATTAGTTGTAATGAGATTTTGTAACATTGTTTCAAGTGATTCTCCTAACTTACTAAAGATTCTAAAATTGTTATGAAATTTCCTTCATATAGGTTGTCTTTGCAAAGAGGTAGTGGATTTGAGGGAGTTAATTGTATATTTGGAGGAGGCATAGCCTGTACTATTTGTACATGTCTTGTTTCTCTCACCCCATTTCCAACCATGTTCTTATTTTTTCTAAATCCCTTAGGCTTATCCTACATAGCTATTTGAGCTGGTGATTTAGTATGATTATATGCTTATCCTTGTGCAAAGATCTTAACAAGGCCCCTAGCAATAAGAGCCTTCTCAATTTACACTCCTTTGTCAATAATTTCTTCAAATGAGTTAGCACAAGCTAACCATAGATTATGCACAAATTCAGGATGAAAATTTTATACAAAGATATCAACCAATTGTTTGTCTAATAAATTGTGTTGAAAGTAGCCTGCCAATGCTCTCCACCTTTGTAGATATGCAGCAAAACTTTCACCATCACACTGTTTAGCTTTGCATAAGTCAAAAATGGTCAATTAATGTTCTATGTTGTATGAGAAATGGTTAATGAACTTTTCTAATAAGTCATTCCAATCCAAAACTAATCCCTTGGGTATTTTAAGTAGCCAATCAAGAGCTTGTCCCACTAAACTTCATAGAAATAGTCATAGTAAGTACCTGTTACTATAAGCAGCCTCTTGACATAAGACAAAGAATGCTTATATGTGTTCACACAGATCTCCTTTCCCATTCTATTTATCAAATTTGGGTGCCTCAAAGTGAGGTGGAAAGGGGCTTTGGAGAATAGATAAGTCAAATGGATATGGGCATATCTCATCAAATTTGTACTTTTTTACTATATTATTCATCTCCAATCCTTGGACAATTTCCTTCATAGAATTCCATTCTTGCATGTTTGGTGCATTTGTGGATTGGATAAAATGTTGTTAGGGTGGAATGTGCCCCTAGTTTTATTGATGTTGGGGTGGAATGTGCCCCTGGTTTTGTTGTTGTTAGGGTGGAATGTGCCCTTGGTTTTGTTGTTGTTGGGGTGGAATGTGTCCTAGTTTTACATGGATCTATATGGAGTGTATACCTTTTGATCCATGATTTGGTTATGACTTACTGCTTGAGTTGAGAACATAGGTCATTGATTCTTGAATTGTAAAACATTCCTTAACTCTAGTTGTTTTTCACTCTGTTGATTTCAAAAATTTCTATGTTTATTTACCAATCTTGGGTTTGTTTGAGGGATTTCCTCAATTCGAACTAAATGTTTGGATTTTGAAGTTTGTAAAGTAACAAGAAGTTCTTGATGATTGAATAATGTATGTTCTATGTCAAATGGAATATCTTGTAAGGTCTCTTGTGACTTTAATTATTTATTTAGATTACCTTGATCCACTATGGTAATGTTCTCATCTAATACTTGTGTACTTTCCATCATATCTTCATGTTCTTTTGAAACATTATTGTGAATTGAAGTGGCAACTAGGGATTCAGTGAAGTCTATGACAAGTTAATCTGCATATCATTTACTTATTATCTTGATCTTTTCTAAAATATTTGGATTTATGGGTTTTGACTCTATTTGTATTTCATTTCCTTTGTTAGGGGAAGAGGGTATGTCTATTTGTGTAAAAACTTGCTATTGTCATCATTGTTCTCCTTCTCTAACTAAGGTATGTAATTACTCTATAGGAAAGTCAGAAGGTAGTCTAGCACTTGATTCTATCAATCTAAGAAGGGCTTCATCTTGATCTTCTTGGGGTTGATATTCATTGTAATCATCTTCAAATCCTACTGTTATGGGGATATCATAAAAAACAATGGGGTTATCTTGACCATCAAAAAATAACTCATCTTCATAACTAAGGCCATAAGAGGTCCCACTATGAGTGAACCTTTGAGTCTTGTCTAAAAAAAAATTTCTATGTGTTTGACTAACTTTGGACCAATCTTTGGCAACCAATCAAAGTATTCTTTAAATCTCTTTTAAACAAATAACCAAGGTACCAATGAGACTATAAAGGAGGGTGGTTTGAAACCGTGCACAATTTTTAGAAGATTTGGTTCATGAGTTTACTCAACCTTTAGTAAAGTTAAAATCATATGGATTGGAAGAGAGTATGGTAACTCAAAGACCCAAGGTGAAAACTAGTACACCAAAGCCTAGATCTTTGTGATACACCCACACTAAAAAAGCTAGATTCAACTTTGACAAGTTAACCCTAGAAGTTTAGAGGAAAGCTCTTTGAATTACAAAGAAGACAAAATGAACAAAGAAACTCAAGATGTAAAAACATACGTGAATCACTAAGTATAAAGCTATGACCAAATAGGCAACACAACGTCACCACATGATTCTAGTAGATAAAATGTGTAATAAGACTCAAAGCATGAGCAATAGGCAAGATGAGTTGAGTCCACCAAGATGATAATGTGATTTTGAGTCTTAATAAATAACCTTCAATCCAAATAGAAAATTTAACCCAAGTTAAAACAAGCTTAGTGCACAAATGGCGAACCCACTTTGACACACCAACCCTTAGAACTCAAAAAGGTTCAATTTCAAATGTGGATTATAAATGAAGGATTTAAATAAATTGGGTAAAAGGTCTAGACTCAATTAGGAAGCATAACTGTGACAAATTAGATGACATGACACAAAGCTTTTGATAACAAATTGAATAAGGAAAAGATGAATTTTCCATTTGGATAGCATAACACCTCCCTTGCTCAAGAAAATTGAGGACAATGTGTTTTGGTTAAGTTTATTGAGTTAACAAGCAGTTTTAGACATAAATCAAGACAAAGTAAGCTAATGACAAAAAACAAACGTCTTAAGTCTAAACTGACAAGGTATGGCAAAGTGGGGTCTACTAAACTAGCAAGGTTGTGATCATTCTAGGGGAATCAATTACATAATGGCTTTCATGTCAAATGATGCAAAAGATAGGCACATAATTTGGGTGACTATAGCATTGGCTAGTTGTAAAAGGGTCTAGTGCTTTTTACAACCACTACATCCTACTATTCACTTAGTGTAGTGTGATGTCCAAATGCATATATGTCCCATGTGTAACTCTAAAGGATTAAAATGAAGTTAATGTCAGGAGGTGAAACCCCAAGTCAAAGCTTACCTAAAGAACTTGTGGGAGGTAATGATGTCCCCCTCACAAGCCAAGTTTTCATGAAAATAAATAAAGTATAAAATAGAAATACTTTATGGTCATTTTCAAGATCACCCAAACTTTGGCTAGTTTTTGGGCAGTGTTGTAGGTGACATTCTTTCTAAGCCTTAGACTAGGCTATTTGCAATAGGAATGGTGCTTTTGATTCCAAGGGTTTCCTATAGAGGACATATAGAAGAGCATACATGCAACATTCCTCTTTTTTCCAAATAAAACCTAAGTAAACAACTATTGCAAGCAATAATTGACAAGTGTGTTCATTTTTAAACCCAAATAAAATGTTTGGTGGTGTTCATTTGACCCCTTGGTCTTAGTTGCAAACTTTGAAAACCTTCACCAAAAAACATATAAAATTTTTTTGTTAAACACCAAAACAAGGTTATTAATCAATTTTTAAGCATACAAAGGTGATTTAAACATTTTTGAGAAAATTTTAAACTTGGTCCTACAGCAAAATTGTTAGCATGTCCTTTAGCTTTAAAGCTCTTTTGAGTTTGAAATAAAAAAAATTGAAAAAGTAGGTCTTAGGTCTGTGTTTTTAGAAAAACACAGTGACCAACATTGGTTAATACCACCAATGTCAGTTATGGCTAACTGAGATCTATTTGATGTCATTTCTTCTAACTAATGTCAATTAAGTAGGTAACTGATGTCAGTATTTTTATCGACATCGATTACTATGTAAAAACTGTGGCAACCAAAAATGGCAAAATAAAATTAGAAAATCAATTTGCAAGAGTTTTAAAGGCTTAAATAAATATTTTAAAGTTGCAAAAGGATCTCCTTCAAGTGTGAGATGCATCTAGTCCCATCGAGCGTGCCAAGATGTAGAGAGGATTACAAAGCAAGTTAGTCAAGCATTAGTCCATAAATAATGAAACATGCATAAAGAACTAACTAACCAAGCCTATATATTCCTATGGGAATTACAAAGGATAAAAAGAAACAAATGAAATAAATCAACACCATATTACCTTCCCAAATGGATTCACCATACCCGTGTGGCTTAAAAACATGTTATCCCTTGATCAAGCATCCTTGTCTTCATCAATAATGGTGGTAAGCTCCTCCAATTCCTCAAGAACACTACATAAAATCTAGGCTCTTGGTTGTAAATCACTAAACTAACCTATCAATGAATCTTTGTGGAAATAATTTAGCATTATAACTTTGCAATATTCAAGATTTGAAGATATTTGATCATAATAACCTTGCACCAAAATAGCTTAGAAATGATGTTCATGGCCTCTCAATTTATATATTTTTTAGGTTGGTTAGGATCAACCTGAACCATCCATCTTGAGATGAAGATGTGTGGTTGAGGATAATCCTAATATTTGGAATTAAATCCATAAATATTCTCAAGATAAATAAGCATTAAAGAGGCATAAGAGGCATTAACTAGACATAGGTGACCCATAATCCTGATATGTTATGCACTTATAGCTTGATGGATGCCACCCCATAGATGATGTCACTAGGTGATGTAGATAATAAGAATCAATTTTCAAAAAGAAATATTCAACAACTCTCATGGAAAATCCACTTAAGCTCTTGATTTGGATTAATTAGCCTTAAACAAGGTTAATCAACATTTGTTTAATTATTTGAAAATTGGCCCTCAGTTAATCAAAATGGTCAGAAAGTCATATGACTGGGTCATAATTTGACTGGAGAAGAACTAGAAGATGATGTTAGATGCATTGGAGCTATATTCCCATTTAGGATGTTGGCAACACCAGATAACAAATATATATAATGTGTACCAATGAATTAGAATAAAAGAGTGTTCCAGAGCACTAAATGGTGAAATGGTCATTTTGATTCAAAATAATGTGATCAAAGTTAACTGGCCCATAAAATGCATTGCCCTATTTAAGGATACTTTGAACTAAATTGGCACTTGTAAGTGACAAGTTCAAACTATTTAAGGCATTTTATGGATTTTAACCTAAAATGGGCATTTAGTGCAATTTGAGTAAGATTGACAATTTCAACACAAATGGTGTTAGGAATTGGATGTCTACATTTAGCTTGATGTGGAAACCTAAGTGTACATACTAGGATGATTATTTTTGTAGGCTTGTGACTAGATTTATATGAGGGACTAGGTTCCCACACTCTTTGTAGAGGTTCAAGATGTGATGACTGTCGAGGAATGGAGACACATGGAGGTTTTGGGATTAGGCACAATGCATCACTATCACCATGTACCTCAAGACCTATATATGGTTGTCATGATCATCAAGAGATGGGATCCCACAATAAACACCTTTTGGTTGCCTACCAAGTAGATCACCATCCTACTAGAAGATCTGACTAGGATCACCAGATTTCTCATCTAAGGAGATCCAATTTACCACATAGAGAGTGATGAGATAGATTACCACATAGACTTCTTATATGGTATAGACCAAGCTCATGCATAATTCTATGTGGGTGGATTTAGGTATGGTCCATTATATCAGAGGGCTCTTAGGGATAGGTCCTTAATGATGATGATGATGGCCTTGACAATTTTTATGCTACCAAACTTTGTGGGTGGCTGATTCTCATACTTGATTCTTGGCATGTTATTGGAGATGCTTCTATGGAGGACCATGTATGGGTGGGCATAGGTCTTGCTTATCCAGATTTATAGAGAGCTTTGGGCCTTCTAAGTGCATAGGCACTATGGGATTAGTTTGGGTTTTATTTTATATTATTGGGCTTTTGAGCATAATTGAGTATTGAGACCCTTAAGACTACCAAAGGATACCCATGCACCGACTTATTATGTTATCAGCTTCATGCGGTTGAGGAGAGTGGTGACCTACATAGGAGTAGGTGGTGGGGCTAGAGATATTGAGTGATTTCATGATGAATTAGAGGGTCTAGTGCCAAGGATGTGACATGGTGACCATATGTTGGGTGGCCATAGTAGGGAGGATTTAGGTACCACACCATAGGTCAACAAAGCTAGAGGTGGATCTATGACAAGCGGGAGATGGAGATTTAATTAAACCAATTTGACTAGGTATAGAGATAGTTTAGCTTGATACATGAGATTCCACCTAACACACCTAGGTACCAAAGAGAGGAGGCCAAGTTCCTATTGCCTAAGCCATAGCCATAGGGCATAGTGCATGACTTCAAGGAGTTACCAGTGGGAGGTCAAATCGATGATGTAGGTATCACTAATGGATATGTAGTCTAGTATCAGGGTAGGTATATTGTAGTTAATTTTAGATGGGGTGATAGGGGTCATCAAGCCATGGATGTTAATCTAGTAGGGGTACAGGCATAGGGTGACCCATAAGTAGTAGTAGCTTTAGTAGCAGCCTAAGCATAGATAGCTACATTATAGGGATAGGTGGTCATTCTACATGACCAAATTATGACATTATAGGGGTATCTGGGGGCAATGACAGTGGAAAGGGACTAGGTACAGGCCCAGCTCATAATTTTATGGGGGTAGGTGGCCACTTTATAGGGTCAAATAGGCACATTATAGGGATAGATAGGGGTAGGTGTAGTAGCAAAATCTCCTAGTTTTGTTACATATTCCTAATACTTAGCTATTATATAGGAGTTGAGATATTATAAGGGCATTATACTAGCATAATGCCCTAATGAACCTCAGTGGGGAAAGTATCAGGTAGGGTTGGTAGGTGGGGTAGTCCTCATAGGTCCAAGATAGTGGGCTACTGTATCACATGGTCCCCAAGTAGGTATTCTCAAAGGACCTCCACCAAATGGAGGTGCAAGCACTAGTACAAGCATAGGTGGAGTGAGTAGTAGTGGTGTGGTTGGCAGTAGTTTGAGTGCTCTAAGGGCCTAATTTTGTATATTGATAAATAAGATTTTGATTTTGGCCTGCATGTTGATGATGCAAGATGTATCTATTGAGAGAGATACATGTATATTATTGTGTACACATGATGATGTTTATTGATTATTATAGACTCACAATTTTATATATATGATCCTAGTTTATTGCTTTTGATTGATGGTTTTGATGGTTATGAGGATTACTGATGAATTTTAGATTGATTGTGGTTATGCTATTGATGGTATGGACTTACCTAGCTAGGGATGTGATGAGATAGCATTTATTTATTCATAATTATGATGATATGGATGATATTTTGGTTATGATGATGATGTCCATGCTAATGATTTAGATATGTGGTGAGAATGGTTTATTGCTTTGTTGTTTATGGATGTCCAAATGTTGATATGATATTGATGGATATGCTAATGACTTTCTAGTATTGTGGATGTGTTGATGATATATGAATGTTTAATGCTTTTTCACATGATATGGATTAGTTGGGTTTATGTGATAATTATGGATGGTGACATGTTATGATTGTTCTATTATGATACGTAGATTGATGTGATTGACTGATATGATTATATGCTTATAGTTCATGTGATGTGCATGTTATGGTTATGGCTTTAGGGTTTTATGATGTTTGTGTAGTGTAGATGTGTGTTTGTTTAGAAATCTCATGATGATGTTTGTTTGATTTATTATGTTCATGGATATGATAGGACATTTTGAATTGATTTTCTTTGTTCATGATTATATGGATAAAATGGCAAATGGTATGTGTTATGATGTATGCCTTATTGGATTAATGCTTACATTGGTAAATGATGTCTTTATAGGTTTATATGATGTGATAATTGGCTAGATGGATATTCATGGTCTATTTTGATATGATAACATTGTGTCTAGTGTATAGATAGATAGCCTTTTGTTTACACAATGGATAATGTTTATGTTTTGGATGTGATGTTTGTTGTACATGATGATAGAGTTAGAATGTGAATACATGAAGTAAGTATTAAACTAGATGCATAATCATGAGGGGTATATCCATATGAATAAAAAAAAATGTTTTTTACTATTAAAGACTGAAACGAAACCCAAAGTTGGATTGGCTTAGTGAAGATAAGCCTTTCAAGTGCTTTGCATTAGCATGTTTAAGTTGTTAAATAGGTATCCTGATCATGATGTGTCAAATAAGTTCATAATCTTGTGTATATATTTATATGTAGAGGGATAATGGGTGAAATTGGAACTATTAGTGAGACTAGTATGCCTTTTATATAGGTGTTCAAATAGGTAGTATAGATAATTATATGTTTATATATAAAGTGTAGACTAATCAATGCGGGAAGTCTACTAAGGACAGTTGATTGTAGCTTTCCAATATTTATTGCTTATATGAGAGCCAACTACAACTTTTAATATTCTTTTGCTTTTTGATTAGGGGTCTTTGCTATTTTACTTTTGCTTTAGGGTTGGAGAAGTTGATCGATGCAGGAATCTTCCAAAAATTTCTAGCTTTTGACAAATATTTTACTTATCCATCCTTCAAGGGAGTGGTGCAAGTGTATGTTTCAAATGCTTTTGATAGTTGTCCTTTTAGGAAGCAGTCTACCTTACTTTTTTTAATTTCAAATGATTTTCAATAGTTGTCCTTCAAGGGAGCAGTCTACAGATGTTAGGGGTGACCCATGATTTATTTTCTTGACTTTTGCTTGATCTTGCTTTTGATTGATTTTGATTGACATAGACTTGCATATGCATGCTCAATGGATTACCTTTATGAAGGTAAAACTAAACAAACATAAAATTTTAGTAGGCAAAAAAGAGGTATAGGTGACAACCAACCATAGGGACCACTTCTTAAAGAGAGGGGAAGTACTATGAGAATCATGCTTTGGGTAGAGTCACGGTACCCCAAAGTTTAATATTAGGCTATGTTTGTGATGGATAATCACATGATTTAGATTTAGTTGGTTGCCTCTAAAAGAGGGAAATTAATATGGTATGTAAAGGATTAGCTTAAGTTAGACAAATGGTGATCTATATCTTTCTTTTAACAATAGAAAGGATATAGATACAAAGTGTTGAGAGGCTCAAGTTTTGGGTTTCCTTCAAGAGAGGATAATCAATAAGCTCCTAATCCATACTTATGGGTTATGATTTAGGGTCGAAGCCAATTGAAATCAAATTTTCCTCTTTTGCTCTTTTCCATGTTGGTGACATGCTAATTTTCCTTAAGGACGAGATCTCCAATATTAAATTATCACACTATCAAATGTTTTCTATAGGAATGTTTAACATGTTCTTGATAGACATGAAAATGGTTGAGAGTGTCTAGACGACACTCATCCAGTAGTTCAAGTTGAGCTAATCATTCTTGATGATAATCATCTTCCAAAATGAGGTCTCACAGGGATATGCAAAGAGAAGGAATTTGGAATTCAAGATGAAGTACAGCCTCAACTCTAAATACTAGAGAGAAAGGTGTATCACCCATAGGGGTTCAAATTCTAGTACAATAAGCCCACAAAGAAAAGGGAATATGTAAGTGTCAATCCCATCTAGACGTTGAGTATGTTGTTGAGGATTTTTTTAGAGGCCTCAACTTTCCCATTTTTGTATGGATGATATGGTGATGAGAAATTGAGATTGATGCCAAAGGAATCACAAAGAGATTGGACTTGTTTATTTTTTAATTACTTTCCATTATCGATGATGATCTTATGAGGAACACTAAAATGGCATATGATATTATGGTTGATGTAGTTAATGATTTTTTTGGCCTTAGTTGAAATAAGAGGGGCAACTTCTACCTACTTGGTAAAGTATTCTATGGAAGTGATGATATATTGATGCCATTGGGAAGAATGAGGATTGATTTCCCCAATAAGGTCTAAACCCCATTATGAAAAAGGCCAAACATCTTTAGATACTTTGAGGCCATGGCTCGGTGCATGATATAAATTAGTATGTTATTGTAATTTTACACACTTTTCCACATAATCACAATAGTCTTAGTTAAGGTTAGGCTAATAATAGTTGAGATAGAGGATGCACTTAGAGATGGCTAAGCCACTAAAGTGTCCTCCATAAACCCCATCATGCATTTCCTTGACAGCATGAAAGGCTTCATGACTCCATAGGTAGCATAAGAGAAGGTCATCAAAGCCACATTTACATAAGATACCTCCAAGTATGGTGTAATAGGAGGTGCTCTGGATAAATGCTCATCAAGAATTCCTAGAAAGACTAGGGAGAATGATGGCAATGTTAAGATAGTCAAAGGTTTGATGATACCAAAGGTTAGTTGGGGTATCTTCTATATTAAAGATAGTAGGAGAGCCTAATTTGATATAGGATAGCTTGGTAAGGAAGTGGAAAATGATGGATAACTTAGAGTTAGAGGGTGCAGATAGGATTTGTGAGGTAAGGGAAGCCATTATATCAAAAAACTTGTTAGTGGATTGTAAAGTAGTCTAGATAAGGTAGTGCTCAAATGGCATTAGCAACACGTCGACTAGTTATATGTATTACTATAAGATATAATTATTACATTGGTATATGTCATTGATATGTTTGACCACAAGTTGGGAGTCACCAAAGATATTGATTGTTTTGACCCCCAAAGCTAATGCAGTCTAGAGACTTATTACTAGGGTTTCATACTCAGCCATGTTATTGGTGCACTCAAATTCAAACTTAAAATATCGGGACAAGGGTTCACCATTAAAGGGGATTAAGATAATACCATCTCCCCCACCATGTTGACACTTTGATTCATCAAATAACATGTTGACTTGGTAGGTGAAATCCACTTGAGAGAGGGTAGTGATGTTTTCATTAGAGAACTCTAAAATAGGAGGTTGGTTATCGGATAAAGGGGTCTTATCCAATTGATTCACTATTACATATCCCTTAATTTATTTCTATTGAAGGAACTCAAGGTTAAACTCAGCTAAAATCATGATCCATTTAGCCATTCATTAGTTTTGATATGACCTAGAGTGCATATACTTGAGTAGGTCAATATTGGTAATGACAAAAAATTTGTGGTTGAGGAGGTAGTGACAAATCTTTGTAGCCACAAATACTAATGTGAGACAAAGTTTCTTGGTATGGGTGTACTAAGTTTCATAATCAATAATTGTTTGACTTATATAGTAAATGACCTACTCCTTGCATTGGTCATCTTGATGTGTGATCATTACCCCTAGAGAATGGTCTATGGCTGAGATATATAGATAGAAAGGTTCATCTTCTCTTGGAGGAATGAGAACTAGTGGGGAGAGGGGATAGTATTTGAGTGAATCAAAGGTTTTCTGATAGTCTTATCCCTACTTGAAAGAAGTTTCCTTGAGAAGGTGATGAAAAGGTTGGAAATGGTCAGATAGCTGAGAGATAAAGCATCGAATAGACTAGAGTTTTCCTTGAAGGTTATGAAGTTGCTTAAGGTTGATAGGAGGAGGCATTTCCAAGATTGCCTTAGCTTTGGTAGGGTCAACTTCAATTCTATGAAGGGAGATGATGAAGCCAAGGAGCTTTCCTGATAAGACCTCAAAGATACACTTCTTAGGATTTAGGTGAACATGGTAGTGGATAAGGCATTCAAAGATAATCTTGAGAATGGCTAAATGATCCTTTTGAAGATTAGATTTCTCAAAAAGTTCATCCACATAGTCCTCCACTATCTTTTGAATAAGTTCATAAAAGATGTAGGTCATTGCACATTGGTAGGTTACCCCAGTGTTATTTAGACCAAAGGGCATGACCCTATAGAAAAAAGTTCCCCAAGGGGTAATAAAAGTGGTTTTGTGTTGATCTTCCAGGTAAATCAAGATTTGATTATATCCCAAGAACCCATCCATGAGGGAAAGTATTTTGTGGTCAGCTATGAGATCAATAATTTGGTCAATGTTGGGTAAATAAAAGTCATCCTTTGGGTAGGCTAGATTAAGATCTTGAAAGTTAATGCAAATGTGAAGTCTCCCAATAACTTTGGTGATCATAATGATATTGGAGACTCATAGGAGATAGTCGATCGGTTGGATAAAGTTGATAATAAGAAGATGCTAAATTTCTTCTTTAACAAGGAGAGCTACATGAGGGTACATTCAATAAAGCTTCTATCAAATGAGCTTAACATCATGATGGGTGATGATGTTATGGGTAGCAATGGTGGGGCTGATTACTAGCATGTCAACATATGACCAAGCGAATGTTATGTTATGGTCATGGAGAAAGGTAGAAAAGTCTCAGTTCTCTATGGAACCTAGAGATTGCTCAATTTTGATGGTATGTGGATTCTCCTAAGTGCCCAAGTTGATATCCAATGTGGATTCATTCAACATGATTAAAGTCTTAGGAGGGAGAGATTTGTGGATAGAATGATCTTCCACACTAAGATAGGTGAGAATAGAGTCATCTTCATGGCATTGGATGGTGTGAATGGTAGGATAATCATCTTCTATTAGTTTAAGATGTGACAGAGGAATAGTTATGGTTGCCCTAGATTTTTGGTATGTCAAAAACCTAAGGCTAATCATTAAGATGAAAACAAAATTTAGGTGGGATGATGTTATCATCCTCATAATGAGGTGTAGGTGAGCAAGATGAGAAAGGGATTTCTTCCTCAATAATGATGATGGTATGAGGTTTGGTTTTCTTCTTAGATAGAATGAAACCAAGTCTGTGCTCCTCATGAGGCTTTCAAGTCTCAATTAATATTAGCTCATGTGGGACATGCTCATATTTACCCAGGGAAAACCCCTTCTAGGCACACCTATGGAGGTATGTCTTAGCGAAAGAGGGTTTTTCTAAATAAGATAAACTAGAGGTATATGGGCAAGGTAATGAGGTGTTGGTGGTAGTTTTAAGAGGTTTATCAAGTCCCCCATAAATTAAATTGGTTTGACATGATGAAGGTCCAAGGGGAATTATTGATCCTATATTGGGGTTGTACCTAGGTTGGTTGATAAGCTACCCATACTCTTGAGGGGTAGGGAAGGCATCAAGGGTCAAGAGGTAGTATTCCCCCAAAGAAATTCATTAGAAGGTTGACTGTAAGGGGTCAGTTATAGGTATTTGATTTGAGTGGATAGATGTGTTGATGGATGCCTCATTGTAGGAGGAAGAAATGGTTTCCTCATTTATAGTTGGAAGCTCATCTGGTTTAGATGAAGGTTTGTTTGAGGGAGGCAAGAGGACATCATTGGGTTTATAGGTCATGTTATATGTTGTGAAAGGGCTTGGGTCAGCTTGTATAGTAACAACCTAGCCTTCATACTCAAATTTAATGTAATGATGAAGGGTAGAGGGAACATAAGCCATAGAGAAAATCCAGGGGCATCTGTGTAAGACATTATACTAAAATTCACCTTTCACTATGTAGAAGAGTTTTAGGAGAATATGAGGTCCTAAATGGATATGAAGTATAATGATTCCTAGGGTAGTGGCTATGGTATCTTAAAAGATTTGAGAATATTTTAGGTCTCAAACATGATGTTGGTAGGTAGCTTAAGTTGGTTATAGGCATGGGATGAGATGATATTGATGCTAGCTCCCTTGTGGATCATAACCCTTTTAATTTAGGTTTGGTCAATGTAGGTGGTGATGAAAATAGGAGGATCAGGGTCCTCAAGGTGGATAGAAGCTATCTCTAAGTCTTTGAAAGTGACAAGAGTGGAGAGTTGAAAAGCACCAATAAAAGCCTCTATAGGTTAGGTATCACTAGGCTAAACCTCAATGGCCTACAAAGCCTCTATCAATCTTGGTGATGATGAGGTGAGGTATAAATAAGTTCATATAAACTCATTTTGGTAGGGGTTTGGTGAAGTTGCTTAAGAACAACCCATCTAATTGACTTAGAGGGGTTATCCTCAGAGGTACCTAATATATTTACTTTAGGCTTAGGTGATGGTGAGGATCCATGAATTTGACCATGTTGAGGGGTAGAGGATGGGTATGTCCAAGGAATGGATACTTTCAACTTCCCCTTATCCTTTTGTTGCACTCATGTGACAATGTTAATAGTATGGATGAGAGGAAGGGTAGATGACTAGATTGGTTTTGTGTCACTCTGAGGTGAGAATATGAGAGTAGGCAAGAGTTGGTCATTAGTTGGTTATTGATGTTTTAGACACTAGAAAACTTCACACATGATCCTAATTGTCAAAATGCCACAAAAATCTCTTTCACTTATTTTTACTACACTGATAAAGTCAAAATAACCTATCTTGAACTAATCCCTTCACCTAACCATTTAACCTAACCTCACCTTGGGTCTAGATCAGCCACTTAGCTAACTTAACTTACCTTGTTAACCCTCTTTACCTTGACCCTGGATTACATTGGTTAGTTTACCCTAACTATCCCTTTCACCCTAACTAACCTCTTTTTGATGGTTAACCTCTATTAGTTGACCACTTCTACTCAGTACCTTGACCACCGATGGTTAAGGGTTAACTATAAACATTGACAGTTATCCTAACTGTCGATGGTTAGGTCCTCCAGATGATAACACATCACCAACTGACCATGAGGTAGCTCAAGCACAATTTAATAATTTATACCTAATTCACCTTCTAACACATCATAAACACCTTGTAACCTACAAATATTATCTTCTTGCTCCATCACCTTTTTCTTATGAAAATAAGTGAGCAAAAGGAGAAGAGGATCCAAAAAAATTAATATCCAAATTATACATTCAACCTATCTTCATACAGGTACTCAAGTATTCCAAGTATTCAAATATTCTTCATGCAGGTTTCTCCAACAACCACCAACCTAAACCTCTAGAAAATTTCTTTTGGTTCTCTTTTACATACCATTATGCTACCAAAATCATTTTAGATCAGGTAAGCATTAGATTGCTTTCATTTTTCTTTCTTCATTCTACTTGGATATTCCTATCTAGATCTTACCTCTTTAAATCCTTCCTATCAAACCTTTAATCTCATCTAAGATCACCTATCTCTCCACCTTACCCTTCTCAAATCTCAAATAGACCTATACCCTTAGCTGCACTAGATCTACAAATCTTTTACCTTGTATTTTTTAAGCATTTCCAATCCCATCAGGTAACCACCAATGTTTACCCATAACTACTAATGGTTAGCAATTTATGACCAAAACCCTCATTTTCTACCATTTAACCAACCATTGACTAAACCCTATTTTCCCATTTTTTGTACCAGGCCAGAATAGAACATTCATTTAGTAAATAATCATATCTTTTTTTAGTTTATTAGATATTTAGCTTACATCATCAAAATATTCATCTTGTTCAATTTTGTGTATGTTTGCTTTCATTCATCTATTTTCAGCATTAACTTTTTTTATGGGTGTGGATTGATAGCCTCCATATATAGCTCATGCTTTCTTGGATCTAGCCCCAACTAGGCAATCCACCCTTCCTCCTTTTCTAATAAACAAGCTTGTTTTAAGTGCTTTCTTATGCATGTCATCTTACCCTATTCAAATAAGAGTTTTCCACTTCATCTAGTTCATGCGTGCATTTATACCAAGTTTTTATACCATATCTATTATACCCTTTTTCGTAAATTTTATCCCTTTATTTATTCTTAGTCATAAAATTGAAAATTCTAGCTTAATATTTTGGCATGCCTGGTGGGACCCTAGTTCCCTTTCTTCTTATTTTGGGATCTAGTTCCCTTTCTTCTTTTATTTTATGTTCATCAAAAGAAATATAAACATTTCCTTTTGGGTATAAAATAAATTTTTGCATTCATGGTGTGCTTGCTTGATTTAGCTCACCTAGTTAATTAAAGCATCATGAATGAATCGTATCACACTTATGTTACACAACCAAACCACTCGCACAAAAAAAAACATCACAACATACTTGAGATAAGGCCCATTGGGATTTCATCACCCATTGGATCACCTTACCCTTTTCAATGATCCTACTTAGATTTCATCACCAAGGGGAGGACCCACTCCATTCTCTAGTAGAGTATAAACTCTAGACAAACGGTATCTATTGGCTAAGCAGCCTAGGTCAAATTTGGGTTCATAAAGTGTGGGGAGTAATCCCCCAATACCATGCCATGTACCTAATCTAGTATATATTATTTTTTAGCACCATAAAAACCTAAAACCATCCTTAGCTTACTCTTTTAGTACCTAGTTCATAATCTAGACTTATTTCAAACTCTCTAAGGCATAAGCCAAAATTGATTTAAAATGAGTCCTAGGATTAATTATGATTTTATTTTGTGCCTTGTTTGCCTTAAACTTTTCTTTTCTTGATCATTATTTGAGGTGAGAGGTTCATTATTCTTTTTCAATTCCTCACATGGTTTTTACTAGGAAATAGCTAAGGAAACAAACCCATCAAACATCCCCTACCTCTTCTTCTTCATCATCCACAGGGAATAATTTAGAGGTTAAGGGTTCTCATCATCATTCTCCCCCACCTACCATACCTCAGATTATTATTGAGGGTGATGCCAATTTCACCACTTTCCTTGACAATAATCCCATTGACCTTCAATACTATCTCAACACTTGAGCTCATCGTACCCCAATTTTATTAATTCCTCACACAGATCCTCCTTTAGGCATGCCTCATGAGTTTATGGTGGTTTTTACTTCTACCTAACCCTTGGTTACCCAAGATTCATCTTCTACGTATAACCCATCTTTTACCACCACCCTAATCCGATCCAATGTTCAAACCAATAATCAAACACCATCTACACCAACCAACACATCTAATGTAGGGGTAACCCAACCTCTTATTACTTATCCCACACCCACCTTAGGGGTAATTTATACCCCTTTTTCCACCATTTCTTCTACCACCACCATCCAACCAACTTATACCCATCTCAAAAACTTGGTAATTTCTATACCTCAAACTCTTCCACCCATTAACACATGAGTTACTACTCAAACTCAGCCCTAACCCACTCATACATCCATACCTCCAACTATAATAACCTCTCAACAAATTATTGTAACCTCTTATCAATATGTGCCTAATCCACAAGGTCACATAGCCCCTTTAACTCAATCTTATGTACCCATGAATCCTTATGTGGCACCATCCCAAC
Source organism: Torreya grandis (assembly GCA_037957365.1). NCBI lineage: Eukaryota > Viridiplantae > Streptophyta > Pinopsida > Cupressales > Taxaceae > Torreya > Torreya grandis. The sequence continues at coordinate 1,800,563 of JARHVA010003402.1, read as the reverse complement.
CTCTTATAACCACTTACCAATATACAACATCTTCACAACCTCCTTATCAATATGTTGCATCTACCATACCTCAACCCAACCTATCTTACAATAATCCATCTACCCAACCTCAAACTGACTTGGTCAAGATGTTAATTTACAAAATGACCAATCTTGAATCATCCATCTCAGAACCCATAACCTTCTCTCTTATGACCAAATATGCAATGAACCTATCCACCCATCTATCCCAATTTGATCCTATCCTCCTCAATGGGAATTGCCTAAATTTTCCAAATTTCAAGGCAAAGAGGACCCACAACAACATTTTAAGGCATTTCATCATGCATGTTATTTAATTGCACATGATGATGCCCTTTTTCTTTCAACTTTCCCCTTGTCTTTGACTGGACCTGCTCTTGATTGGTATAGTGCTCTCACCAAGCACTTCATTTTTGCTTTTTCCCAACTCGCCCAAGTCTTTTTAGATCACTTTTTGGTGAACATATCTAAAAATGTTTCCATAACCAACCTTTATTCCATTAAGCAATTTGATGATGAATTAGTTGCTAATTTTGTTGCTAGATAGAGAGGTCTTATCAACTAACTTTCTTTCTCATTACCAAAGTTGAATTGATCGAGATCTTTTCATGAGGTTGTGCCAAACACATTTCACCAACTCTCAAAGTTCAAACCTTCCAAACTTTTGATGAGGCCTTTACCATGGCATGAAAACTAGAAATATGATCTATTAAGGAAGGAAAATTAAAACTTCAAAACTATAATTCCACCTTTAAATCTAATGATCATTCCTCATCATCAAAACCCATGAATCAATCAAACCCTTCTAAATCTAAGGTATCTTCCAACTCAGTTTTTTTCAAAACTACTCTACCTCTGACCGTCAACCAATCCAACCCCTCAACCAATTCCTCTTACTATTTAAAACAACTGAACCCAAATCAAACCTATGGACCTCCCAAATAATACACTCCTATTATATAATCTTACACTTCAATTTTGGAGAAACTACTCAAAGCAAACATCATACAACTTTCACCCATAAAACCTCCTCAATAATTTGACACTACTCACCCCACACCTAGTTGGTATAATGAAAATAATTGATGTGCATACCATTGCATTATTGGACATGATGTTAGTAGGTATAATAACTTCAAAATAATTGTCCAAAACATTATTGATAAGGGGGAACTCATATTTGAAAATCTCAATGCACCCCCTAACCAAGCCCTTGATATTTTTCATAAACCATTTCCCAACCATACACCCTCTACCAATTATAATAAAAACCAACCTGAATCATCTCACACACATGAGGTCAATACGGTTGATATAATCATTGATGAACTTGTTGTTGAGGAGACCATTACCTCAACCTCCATTTCATCCATCCCACTAATTGAAGTAGCTAACTCGCCAACCCTTCCTTTATACATCCAAACTGAGGAAGCCACCTCACCCTCCTCTTCATTCAATAAAACCGTTAACTTACCCATACCTACTTTAGAAAAACCAAAAGAGACAATCACCATTTCAACCACCTCTCCACCCATTTCTTCACCCATAGAGGAGAACTCACCTACAATTCCTTTGGAGGTTCAACCAAAGGAGGAAACCATATCCATCCCCTCACTTAAACCTGTCACACCTATCATTAAACAACCCAACCTCTCTTTTAAAACCACTCTAAAAGAGGAAACCTCTTTGCCCACACCTTCCATGGTAGAATCATCCTCCCAAACTTTACAACTTTCTCCCAAGAACATTCCCTCACCTCCACTTAAAGGCTTAATCTTTAAAATTAAGGATCAAGAAACTAAGCCCATCTATAAAACTTTTTCTAAATTGGTTCAAAATATGGCATTCACCTCTTAACCTAACCTAGATAGAGCCACTTTTTGGCATCATCTGGGTCTACCTTATCAAAACAAACTTGAACCTTTAACCACACTTCCTTCAACCTATAAACTCAGTATACCTCCAACTAACCCTTCTCCTTCCATGACTCTAGGAGAATCTTCCCACCTTCCTCCACCCAAAATTCCTAAATCATCATCTACCCCTCAAACTAAACCTATTATATCCCAAACCAAACCCATCAAAAACCTAGGGATACTTCCTACTCCTAATATTGTTCATTTACCTTTGAAGTTGGACTTGACCCCTCCTAAACTACCAAAACAAACACCCACTAAACCCATCAAAAGGATCAAAATAATCAAGTCTCCACTTTGAGCTAGACCCATACCACCTCCTTCCACCTTACCTTCTATCTTGGGACCTTATCCCTCAACTCTCCCTATTCCATATTCCTTATCTCACCAACCTTCACCCTTTTTCTCACTTACATCTACCAAATCATCAACCTCATCATCCTCATTTCTGGATAAACTTTCACTCACTACTCTCCCACCTATACCAAACAAGCACCCTCAACTTATAAATCCTCCACAAAGCTAACCCCAACTACACAACCCAAACCTAAACCATTCACCAAAACTAATCAATCATCTTTCAAATCCATGGTGAGATCTCCTCCAAAAGGGACTCTCACTCTACCTCCTAAAACCAAAACCTTAGCACCCTCAACACCTTTGATTGAATCACATTCAACCATCTTGTAAAGGTTGTTGCAAACTTCCTCTATCCACTTACCACCCATCAAGCCATTTGACCCTTCTAATAAATTTGACTACTCACATCCTACACCATCTTGGTTTAATGACCAATTAATATGTGCCTATCATAGAACACCTGGACATGATACAAAAAGCTATAAATATCTTCAAACCCTCATCCATAACTTGATGGATGAGAAAGATATATTGTTAGATGAACCACCTCTTATCCCATTACCAACTCAACCATCCATTCAACCCTTCTAAACCATACCCTTTCCTACACTCTCATCTGAAAGTGAGGAGGAACCAAAGCAACCATCTAGTCCAATGCCTTCCCTTATCCATACTATCCACATGGTCACCTGATCTAGGGCCCAATAAAAGGGTAAGGAGAAAGCTAAAGTGTCCATCCCATGGACATACCCTTATAACTCTCAACCTACCAACCAAACTCACATACCCTCACCTTTACCCACACCATCACCAAAACCCAAGATATCCTTTTTGGGTGTCCCTTCCTCCAACCCATTTGAATCCTTGCAATGCATAATGCTTAAGCAACTTTACCAAACTCCAATGAAGATGAGTCTTTATGAACTCATTAACACCTCACCCCGTCATCACCAAGCACTCATTGAGACCCTCCAATCCATTAAGGTTCAACCACATGATCCTCAACCTATAGCTGCCTTTGTTGGTGCTCTTTACCATTCCAACCTTTTCATATTTTAAGATTTAAATATTTCATCTATCCATCCTAAGGATCCTAATCCTCCCTTTTTTATCATCGTATACATCAACCAAACCCACATTAAAAGGGTAATGATTGATGGAGGAGCTAGTATTAATATTATCTCCATGCATGGTGTTGATGATTTAAAATTGTGCTTGATATTAATCAATCAACAATGGGAAGTTTCAAGCTGTGGGACAATGTGGCTTGAAACAACCTCCAGATTTTAGAGAAGTTGGTCTCTTCTTTTGTATCAAGTGTTGGGGGAAAAGGGATAGGAAATTAAACAAAAATGCAAATACAAGAACTAAAATCTAACTATGGTGATGTGCCTAAGTGTAATCCTAATCCTAACCTGAGCGTAATGAGACTATTATGGGATTCAATTACATTTAAGAGTAGACAAGTGCATGATCAATGTAAAAGATTGAAATAACAAAAACAAAGGCTCACAACAGGGAATTATTTTGCTGAGATATAGAGAATGTCAACAAAGGCATAGTGTTCAATCTTCTTAATACAATCTTCCAATCACATAAGAGGCACAGAAGTCATGTACAGTTATGTAAACCTTCCAACTCAAGAAAATGAGACAAAAGTAAATGACATTCCTAATCACAACTCCAGAGAATCTATATTATAGACTACTTTGCAAATGACACAGATAACACCAACCAAGGCATGGACTCAATATTCTTAATTTATTCAGCCACATAAAAGGCATAGAAACATGCATAGTTATATCAACTTTACAGCTCAAGAAAATGAGACAAGAGCAAATGATATTACTGGTCAAATTCTAGAGAGTCTAAAACTATGAGAAATCCCCCCTTTTGATTTTATAATTCTTCTTATATAGCCTCAGATGTCTCCTTTCATCGCTCTAATTCTCGTGTAATTCTCCTCCATCCTTCACTCATAGGGGACAAACAGAGGGTGCCTTCAATGCTTTGGGGGCTCCAAAAATCTACCCGAGGAACTGTTTCATCTACTCAAATTAACTCTAACCGATTTTCCCTCCATTTCACTTTGTGGCAACAGATACACGGAACACTCTGTTATGTTCAAATGGGAGAGGACACTTAGTAAATTTCTTGAAAATCCTCTTATTACTTAGAAGGCATCAGAAAATGACACTTGGCACTTTTTTCCAAATTCATTGAATACACGCGACTCTCTCCACTTCTCTTTGACTATTCTATAGTATCATTCGGGACACATATCAAACTCTTATGGATGGTGACACTTGGCAGCTTTTATAGTCCTCTGAAGTAACACCTAGGGCCCACCATAATCTTTATTATGCAATGAACTCGAAGATGATCTCTCAGAAGTTGACACATGGTGACCTATGCTACTTCTTGGAAGATACATGGCATCTTTTGCTTCTCTTGCTAGGGGTATGTGGCATCTTCTATTTTTCCCAGGAATGGAGTAAGAAGGGGCTCAAAGGGTGACACTTGGAAGCATCCACCACTTTATGGTGCTTAAGCAAAATAAGATGATGCCTTTCAATGTTAAACTAAAGTATTGAACCCAGGTGTTGAACCAAAGATTCTCAGATGTCGACATGTGGTGACTTTTGCCACTCCAAAAAAAAAGTAGTTCAGGGCCTTTTGCAACTACCACCTGGCACTTTCTGCTTCTTTGATACTTAACTCATTAAAAGTCTTTACTAAAAAATAAAACAAAATGTGGGGGCCGACATGAGGTACAGGTGTTGACACATGGTGCATTCTACTTAGCTGTTATTGGATACCTGGCACAATCTGTGTCTTTCTTGAAAGTTATGAAAAGTGTCTCAGATGATGTTAGTTGGTTGACTCCGTGTCTCAAAAGGTGACACTTGAAACTTATGCTCGAATGCAACACTTAGGCAAAATGAAATGAAAGAAACAAAAGAGGAGTCAAGAGGACCCGCACTCGAAAAGTGACAATTGGCAACCTTCATTGCACTTTGATGCTTAGATAGAAAATTGAACCCGTGCTCTGCCCCGACTCTGCTGCTATGACCAAGGTATGTGGGAACCCAAACTGCAGTGCTCGATTGAAAATTTGAATGCAACATAGAGTAAAAATTTACTCTATAGTTATTGGTGACCCTACAGACTTTTGAGCCTGCTCAAAAAGAAAACTCCACCTCTCGCTAGATCAAAATTGTGAAAATTATAGCTTTAAAAGAGCCGTCGACATATATTTGAAACACTTATTTAAAAGCAAATCAGGAAAACAATAGAAAAACAATGAGAGAAAGGGAAATCATTTAAATATAATACATGAGAGACCTAAGTCAATTGAAATGTTCTAAATAGATTCCATTTATAGGAATCTCTTTAGGTTCTCCTTCCATTGACTCTAGCTTGAAAGAATTCTTCTACTTGCATGTGTGAATTCTATATGGACTAGTCCATAGCGCTTCAAATTTGGTGTGCTGACCTAGCTTGGCAGCCTTTGCATCCCATTTCAAAATGATTGAGCCTACCTCAAAATTAGGATTCAAAGTATTTTTATCAAAATAGTCCTTAACCATTCCCTGATGCTTGATCAATGAATCATGGGCTATATCCCTCTTTTCCTAAACTTCCAAAAGTTTTGCAAGTCTGACCCACATGGGGCCATTTTCTTCAATCTCAATCTATTTGATCAATTGAAGAGCAGGGATTTCCAAGCTTAGGGGAATCACTACAGACTTTCCATATACCGATTCATATGGAGACATTTTGATCACCTGCTTGGGTGTGATTCTATCAGCCCATAGTGCTAGATTAAGCACTTTATGCCACTCTTTGTGATGATCAGCCCCTATTCTTTTGATGAGTCTTATCAGGTTCTTATTGGTTGATTCTGCCAGACCATTACCTTGAGGGTAATAGTTAGATGAAGTTTTCAGATATATCCCATGTCTCAAGGCAAAGTTAGATATCTTAGACCCCAAGAATGCTTTAGCATTATCTGAAATGATGGTGTGAGGAGCTCCAAAGCGAGTAGTGATACCCCCTAGAAAATCTAGGATCACATTCTCTGTCACTTCTTTAAGTGGGACTACTTCGGTCCATCTGGTGGAATAGTCTATGGAAGTTAATATCCATTTGTGACCTATGTTGGACACTGGATTTATCATTCCAATGAAGTCAAGACCCCATTGAGTGAAAGGTTCATCCACAACTATAGGACTAAGGGGCATGGCTTCATTCCTTCTCATCCCCATATAATACTAGCAGGATTGACATTTTCTAACCAACTGATAACAATTTGTAAATAAAGTAGGCCAGAAAGACCCTGCCTCGCTTATCTTTATGGCTATGGTCTTTGCCAAAAAATGTCCTCTTGATATTCCATGATGCATTTCGTGTAGTATTCTTTGAGCTTCAGCTTGTTCTACATATCTTAACAATTTCCCATCAAAATTTCTTCTAAAAAAGACTTGTTCAATTAAAACAAAATGAACTCCCTATATCCTATAATATCTCCTCTTATTTCGAGGGAGTTCTCTCAGATAAACCCCACTTTTCATAAATTGAATCCTACTTGTGACCTAGGATTCCTGATCAACCTCTTGTAATTTTAACACCGTCTCCATCTCCCTTTCTGAATCTGCTTCCTCCAGTAACATCTTTTCAAGCTCTTAGGCTATATATTAGCATAGCCCCCTGCCTCTAACCAGCTTGGTGGGTCTGACCTCTACATCATATTTAAGGATCTTAGTGATCTAATTGGCTCTTTTCTCAGTAATCTCCCCCTTCATGATGTATTCTTTGACACTTGGGTTAGCTATAAGTATCAAAATTTTGTTCCCTGATATCAGATGCCTGAATTTCTTGAGGGATTTCACCATGTTATAGGCTTGTCTTTCCACAAAATTGTACCTAGTCTCATAATCTCTGAGAGTTTTTGAGAAAAATTCTATTGGGTGTTCCCCCTCTAGCTTGTCGATCTCTTGAGTCAAGATAGCAGCAATACTTGACTCTCCTCCATAGACATACATTACAAAGGGCCTAAGAAAATCTAGATTTTTTAGCACTGGGGCCACTGAGATAGCCTTCTTGACCCCCTCAAAAGCTTGCCTTCCTTTTGTAGTCCACTTGAAGACCAGGTCCTTTTTTAGCAAGAGTGTCATTGGTCTAACCAAGCCTGCAAAATTAGATATGAATTTACTAACAAAATTAATCTTCCCTAAAAAAGACTGGATTGCCTTTTTATTTGCTGGAAGAGGTAGGTCCATTATAGCTACGATTCTCTCAGGATCTATAGAAACTCCTTCCTTAGATACTATGTGCCCCAATAGTTTACCATGAGGTACAGCAAAAATACATTTCTTGGGATTTAATGATATCCCAAAATCTTGACATTTTTTGAAAACAGATTCCAAATGATCAAGATGATCATCAGCATTTTTTGAGAAAATAGTGAGGTCATCTAGATAGACCAGGATGACCTTGTTTATAAGTTCACCAAAGGCTATATCCATAGCTCATTGAAAGGTGGCTCCTACATTTGATAAGCTGAATGGCATCTTCACGTAGGCAAATGTCCCCCATTTGGTAGTGAAAGCAGTTTTGTACTGGTCTTCCTCAGTTAGCCAATTTTGATTATACCCAGAGAAACCATCAAATAAAGAAAACCTCTCTGATCTAGCTACAATTTGTAGAATTTGTTCCATGGAGGGAAAGGGATAGTGGTCTTTCAAAGATGCTCTATTTAGATCTCTGAAATCTACACACAGTCTTACATCTCCATTTTTTTTCCTAATCGAGACTAGATTTGATACCCAGGTTGAGTGTTTGATTGGAAATATTATTTTTGAATCTAAAAGTTTTTGCAACTCATCTACCATTAGAGGCTCAATCTTTGGATTTACTGGCCTCTGTTTCTGTCTGATGGGTTTGGACCCTTCGATCAACTCTAATGTGTGTTGGATAATGTCTTTGTTATATCCATGAAGGTCTTCATAGCTCCAAGGTATGACTCTATCATATCTCTAGCACAATTCAATTAGTCTTTCTTTCTCTTCTTGAGTTGTAGAATTCCCAACTTTTAGCCTCTTCCCATCACTCACCTCTACCTCAAAATAGTCTATTTTATCTACCTGGAACCTTTTCTTTTCTAGGCTTACATCCTCTGGGTCAAACACGTTTTCTAAGGTGATCAATCCCTTGGGGAGTTTATAAGTCCTCAATTGTATAATCTAATCACTATATACCTCTTCAATTTTAGTTTGCAACTGATCAGCAAACTCATCTAATTTTTGTAAGAAAGAGACTATCTGAGCATTATTTTCAAACACTTGCCAATTTTCATCATTGTCTGGGATGGTTGGCCTCACTATAACTTTTACTGACTCATTATTAACCAATAGGCCAATTACTAGGTTAAACTGTGAGCCAATCTGAGTCATCCTATCAGCCTCTGAGTTTTGACTTCTAAGGATTATCTCAATATTAAAAGCTTCAAAATCTTCTATCAAATCCCAAATCCTATGCCTGTAGGATCTCATTCTCACATATTTGGCTGTTGCCTTTTCTCTAATTTGCTTTACTACTAATTCTGAATCTCCTTTTACCTTTAGGTGCTTTATTCCCCTTTTTGGGGCTAACAAGAGCCCATGTACTAAAGATTCATATTTTGCATCATTATTAGTGCAAGCAAATTGGAATCGGATAGCCCTTAAAATTTTATCACCATTTGGAGCAGTAAGACAAATTCTTGCTGTGGCACCATGTTTACTTCTAGCCCCATCAAAATTCAAAGTTTAGAGCTCTGAATCTTGAGCGTTAGGTACCTCTTTTCTTATGACATTTGGGATTGCCTGATCCTCATCAAAAATGACATACATGCCCAAACCAGTAGAGTCATAGTTTCCATATGAGTCGCTATGCATCATAGCCAACAACTGGCTATTTTATTCTTCTTGATCATGCTCAGTCCAGTCACCTAATTCTTCAAAAAAAATCCTTTCTTATTTATTCATCATGGCATGATCTGCTTCTAATCTTGTTGTTGATTTGTTGGTGATGTAGTTTTTAGATAGTGGTTCAGATAGAATTTTCATATTTGAACCGTATCTGGTCCTCAGGATGAGGTGAGACCAGTTAAGAGACATATATCCTCCTATTTTTGTTGTAAAGTCTCTAGATAAACATAAACCAAAGATAGGAGGGATATCTATGATGACTATATCTTGGTTGACAATTATGTTGGGACATGTGTATAACTGCAAGGGGAGTTGTTCAATTCTCCCTACGATTTTCACTGTTTTGCCATCTCGCTGCATAACTCCCTTCATAAGGGGTTCATAATTTATTTTCAAAGCATCAGCTATTTTCTTGGGCATCACAGTTGTACTAACTCCTAAATCTATCAATGCATTATGTAGGAGTTTCTTTCCAACTATTAGAGTTAAATAGAAAGGCTCTGGCTTGGATTTACTTACTTGTGCCGCATTGTTCACGAAGGTTGTTGCCATTGGAAGAACCGTATCTTTGAGTTTTTCCTTTCCAGCAAGTCCTTCCTTGGTAACAGCACCTTCAGGCACTGCTTGCCCTTGCAGAGCTTCTTGTAGTAGTGTCTTTTATTCAGGAATAGCCAAAATATCCCATATAGATACTTGTGCTGAGTCTTCTTTAACTGGTCCACTATATTGATTGGTCCCAAAGACTGAGTTTTTTGGTAATAAGGATACCTTGTCTCTTCCTAAATCTGGGTAGGAATCCCTTGATCTTGTACCAGCTGAGGCACTTCTTGTCTAACAGTAGCATTCCTTTGCCCTTGAGATGGAGGATTATTCTTGATTTGACCACTTACTATCTAAGGTTGCTCCACCATTCTCCTCTTTGATCTGATGTAATAATCAGATTGCACTACTGGTCTTTGGGAGGTAGATGCTTCATTCAATAAAATTGCTTCTTCATCCTCAACCCATGAGAACAAAGTGTGTTTCAGTATTTCTTCCTCTTGTTGCAAGGACATTTCTTGCATCTGAGCCACTAGAACTAAATTTTGTAGATCAAGAGACTAGTAGGCTTGATTTTTACTGGTATTGGCGAACTGACCATCCATTCTTCTCTACTCAACCACCCTTCATTGTAAATTGACCCTAGGACAATCTTTGGGTGTGTGAGCATCGTTGCAAGGGAAACACCAAGCATTAGTATCATCCACATAATTATTCTGACTTGGAATCATCTCCCTATTTGAGTTGGAAGGGTTTGTGAGGGTGTGGGAACTGCAACTAATTGATTTGTTGGTTGATAATTGGTTTGTCTTGGAGGGCCTTGATATTGGTTTGATTGGGATGAAAACCTGTTTCCTTGATAGCCTTGATAAGGAGGCTTAGGGAAAGTATTTTGATGCCTCTTTATATTAATCAGCTCATTGGAGAATGTCCTTAGCATAATCTTGATATCATCCATCACAGATGACTGAGCAGAGACCGATTGCTTCACAGATGATGGAGGGTAAGTATACATAGACACAAGCAAGTTTACAGCTTTAGGGACCTCTTGAGGTAGGGGCAAGGTAATTTCTAGGAATACAGGCATGGGAGGCCTTAGAAGTAACTTTCTAGCATCAATTAAATGATTCTCAGCTCTAACCATAAGGTCGTAAGTTGTTGGTGAAGTGTGTCCTCCCAGTGACTGAATCATAATAGATATATCTAAATTCAAAGCTTTGAGATAAAACACTATGGCCATACCAGGTGGTGGTTTAGCTGCAACAGAGATTCTATCCCAAGTTTTTTGGAATCTGGTGTTGTATTCAGTCATGTCCTCTTGTGGTCCCCTTTGAATGGTGATCAACTGCTGTAATAAAGAAAACTTATCACCTTTTTTTGTAAATCTTTCAAAAAACTGATCTTCGAGCTGGTCCCATGTGGATATGGTATTTGAGGTCAAAGACCGATACCATTCTAAGGCTTTCCCTTTGAATGAGGCTGCTAGCAACCTTAGGGCCACATTTTGCTCTGTGACACCATGTATGGCATAGACATCTAACACATCTTGAAGATGTTCCACCAGTGTTTTTGAGTCTTTCCCACTGAATTTGGGTAGAACTTTTAGAGCATTTCCTAGGATAGGGTCTCAAATAGCTGGTGGTGTTGGGAAGATTAAGGGGCTACCAGTGTTTCAGCTTGCATAATTTCTTGGGGGTACATGGGCTCCCATGTTTGGTACTGGTACAAATTGGTTAGCTCTTCTTCTTGGACTAATTACTAGAGGTGGCAAAAGAATACCTGGATTTGTAGTAGATTGCGATTTGGTGACTGGTCCACAGCTCTGACTCCTCGTAGCTCTTTGGTTCATGTGGTCTTGAAAGAAACTTCAAGACTGGTCCCCCCAGGCATGCCAAAAAATTTTGATGATTTAAAATTGCACTTGATCTTAATCAATCAACAATGGGAAGTTTCAAACTGTGGGACAATGCGGCTTGAAACAACCTCCAGATTTTAGAGAAGTTGGTCTCTTCTTTTGTATCAAGTATTGGGGGAAAAGGGATAGGAGATTAAACAAAAATGCAAATGTAGGAACTGAAACCTAACTATGGTGATGTGCTTGAGTGTAATCCTAATCCTACCCTGAGTGTAATGAGACTATTATGGGATTCAATTACATTTAAGATCAGACAAGTGCATGATCAATGTAAAAGATTAAAATAATAGAAACAGAGACTCACAATAGGGAATTCTTTTGCTGAGATATAGAGAATGTCAATAAAGGCATAGTGCTCAATATTCTTAACAAAATCTTCCAATCACATAAGAGGTGTAGAAGTCACGTATAGTTATGTAAACCTTCCAACTCAAGAAAATGAGACAAAAGCAAATGACATTCATAATCACAACTCTAGAGAATCTACAGTATAGACTACTTTGCAAATGACACAGATAACACCAACCAAGGCATGGATCTCAATCTTCTTAATTTATTCAACCACATAAAAGGCACAGAAACATGCACAGTTATATCAACTTTACAACTCAAGAAAATGAGATAAGAGTAAATGATTTACTGGTCAAATTCTAGAGAGTCTAAAACTATGAGAAATCCCCCCTTTTGATTTTACAATTCTTCTTATATAGCCTCAGACGTCTCCTTTCATCGCTCTCCTTCCCACGCAATTCTCCTCCATCCTTCACTCATAGGGGAAAAATAGACGATGCCTTCAATGCTTTGGGGGCTCCAAAAATCTACCCAAGGAACTATTTCATCTACTCAAATTAACTCCAGCCAATTTTCCCTCCATTTTGCTTTGTGGCAACAGATACATGGAACACTCTGTTATGTTGAAATGGGAGAGGACACTTAGTCAATTTCCTAAAAATCCTCTTATTACTTAGAAGGCATCAAAAAACAACACTTGGCACTTTCTATCGGATTCATCGAATACACACGACTCTTTCTACTTCTCTTTGGTTGTTCTGTAGTATCACTCAGGACACATATCAGGCTCTTATGGATGGTGACACTTGGCAGCTTCCAAAGTCCTTTGAAGTAACACCTAGGGCCCACCACAATCTTTATTTGGCAATGAACTCGAAGATGATCTTTCAAAAGTTGACACGTGGTGACCTTCGCTGCTTCTTAGAAGATACATGGCATCTTTCGCTTCTCCTATTAGGGGTATGTGGTGTCTTCCATTTTTCTTGGGAATGGAGTAAGAAGGGGCTCAGAGGGCGACACTTGGTAGCATTCACCACTTTATGGCACTTAAGCAAAATAAGATGATGCCTTTCTGTGTTGAACTAAAGTATTGAACCCAGGTGTTAAACCAAAGTTTCTCAGATGCCAACACGTGGTGACTTCTTCCGCTCCAAAAAAAAAGTAGTTCAGGGCCTTCCGCAACTACCACCTGGCACTTTCCACTTCTTTGATACTTAACTCATTGAAAGTCTTTGCCAAAAAATAGAAAATAATGTAGGGGCCAACATGAGGCGTGGGTGCTGACACGTGGTGGATTTTGCTTAGCTACTATTGGATACTTGGCACGATCTGTCTTTCCTAAAAGTTATGAAAAGTGTCTCAAACGATGCCAGCTGGCCGACTCCATGTCTCGAAAGGTGACACTTGGTGGCTTCTGCTCAAATACAACACTTAGGCAAAATGAAATGAAAGAAACAAAAGAGGAGTCAAGAGGACCCACACTTAGTAAGTGAAATTTAGTGGCCTCTGCTGCACTTCGATACTTAGATAGAAAATTGAACCCGTGCTCTACCCTAACTCTATCGCTATGACCAAGGTATGCGAGAACCTAAACTGCAGTGCTCAACTGAAAATTTGAATGCAACGTAGAGTAAAAATTTACTCTACACATTCTTATGACCAACTGCAACTACCAAGAACATCATGTATAAAATTTTAGCGGTCCTTCACTCTTTCAATGACACTATGGCCATGACTTTGGGCATGGTCATCCATCACATCCATTTAAGACCTCGTATTGTTCCTAAATTATTTTATGTTGTATAGGGTGAGTTCTAATACAATGTTTTACTTGGATGCCCTTGGATTCATGCCATGAGTTGTGTCCCTTCTACCTTACATCAATGTGTCAAATTTGAGAATGTGAGTCAAGTCATTACCATCAAAACTAACCCAATTCCCTTCACTTCATGCAATATGTCCTATCATCTAAATGATTTCTTCATTCCTACTGCATCCACTTCACCACCCACTAACAACACTTTCACCACTAGCCATGATGAAGCTTCAACAACCTCATTCATTCCTTCATCTCAAATTCCTATAGAGGACCCCTTGGAACCCACATTCTAATGTCTCTTTTTAGGATAATACCATCTTTTAGCTTTGGATTCTTTCCCCACTCCTCAAGAGTATGGGAGCCTTATCCATGAACCCAACTATGACCCTAACATTGTTTCCATCATTCTTTTTAGGCTCCCTAACCATAAACCCAACTTTATCTATGGGGGACTTGATCATCCACTTATTACTCCCACAATTACCTCTTCCACCAAACCATTTACCATAGAATTCTCGTACCTTGACAAACTAGCATTTACAAAACTATATCTTCACAAATGTGTCTGGAAAGGATTTGGTCTTGGCTTTTATAAATAGGGACCCCATGATCTCCCCATGATCAAAACACAAAAGCTTTAGGAATCTTTTAGCCTTGGGTTTAAATCACCTAAAGAACCCACCAATTCATCAAAACTCATTGCCAATATTGAGGATGAAACTTATTCCTCCCCAACTCATTCCCCTTCCAAGTCTAAGGACTTTGAGGTCATTCCTTTTAAAATTTTTATCAATACTATTAGTTTGGGCCCCTTGATTTATCAAAAATATGGACAAACTAAAACCCTTCCTCTCATCCATCCTAACATGATCAAATGCAATTCTCCTACCATACATACCATTTGACAATAAGATGATGATTCCATTCTCAGCTACCTTAGTGAAAAAAATTATTCTATCTACAAATCCCTTCTTCCTAAGGAGTAAACCATGTTGAATGAATCTACCATCGATGTCAACTTGGGTACTCAGGGTAATCCTCGCATGGTCAAAATCAATCAATCCTTAGATTTTTTGGAGCAACAAGATTATCCTTCCTTCCTTCACAACCATAGAATTGCATTTGCTTCATCTTATAAGGACATGCCAAGAATTGACCCCTCTATTTCCCTCCATAACATTGTCACCTATCCTGATGCCAAACCCATACACCAAAATCTTCATAGGATACATCCTAATATCACACTTCTTGTAAAAGAGGAGCTACAACATCTCTTATCTATAAAATTCATCCAACCCATAGACTATCTTTAATGGGTTTCTAACATTGTCCCTATCACCAAACCCATAGGAGGACTTTGCCTCTGCCTTGACTTTCACAACCTTAACCTTGTTTGTCCAAAGGATGACTTTCCTTTGTTTAGCATTGACCAACTTGTTGACCTTAATACTAGAAATGAAATGCTCTCTCTTATGTATGGTTTCTCAAGATATAATAAAATCTTGATTGCCCCCATGGATCAACATAAAACCTATTTTATCACCCTATGAGGAACCTTTTGCTATAGGGTTATACCCTTTGGTTTGAAGAATGCTAGGGTAACCTACTAGCATGCCATGACTTACATCTTCCATGATCTCATTCATAAAATTGTTGAGCACTATGTGGATGATCTCCTTAGGAAATCTAAACATTGTAAGGACCACCTAGTTTTTCTCACCATAATCTTTGAATACCTCATCTATTTTCACATCAGACTAAATCCCAAGAAATATATTTTTAAGGTCTTATCTATAAAAATCCTTGGCTTCATCATCTCTCTTTGAGGAATTTAAGTAGACCCTACCAAGTTTTGAGCCATCCTTGAGATGCCACCTCCAACCCAACTTAAATAACTCCATAGCCTTGTTGACCATTTTTTGGTCCTATAGGCCAAAAATCAGTCCCCCCTTTTCTTTCCTTGTTGTCCTGATCTTTGATGCCTTTTACCTTACTGCAATCATGGTTTTTTCACTTTGTCATAGGCTTGTTCCATGAAAAAGTTGAGTGATTTGAGTCCTATAGGTTTCAGGTTGATTTGAGGCTTGTTTCGCTTCAAAAAATTACCTCCAGCATGCCTTTTATTGCAAAGGAATGGGCCAGTTCTAAAAAAATGCAAGTGTTTTATAAACACTCCGAAGGGCAAGTGCCCTTGCAGAGGGCAGGTAGGTGGCCAAATGGGACCTTTCACAAAGCTCCAAAAGACATTTTAGACCCAAGGTGCCCTTGTAGAGGGTAGAGGGCACATTCAAAAAAATTACAAGGCAAAAGACCCAAAGGGAAGAATTCCTTCAAAAAAATGACAAGGCAAAAGGGGAGAAACCAAAGGGACATTTCCTTCAGACAAAATACCCAAAGGAATTCCTTCGGACATTTTGTCTGAAGAAAAACACAAATGGAAGGGCCAAGACTTAGCAATGAAATCCAAGGCAAAGGTCAAAGTTCAAGGGGAAATATAAGGAAAAATCCAAAGGCACATTTCCTTTAGGCAAAATGTCTGAAGGAATTCCTTCAGACATTTTGTCTGAAGGAATTCAAGAAGAGAAAGGGCTGAGACTCCAAAGAAAAAGACTTAAGGCATGAAGAAAGATTTCCTTCAAACACTTTATCTAAAGGAATTAAGAAGACCAAGGTAGCCCGAAGGAACCTAAAGGGCAAGTGCCCTTGCGGGGGACTCTCAGCTGCCAAAAAGAGACCCTCTCCTCTCTTCCAAAGGGACACCTTCCCTTCGAGAAGGAAGAAATACAAAAGGCTAAATAAATTGCCAAAGGGGTGACGGGCCCAAAGACATAAAATTCAGCATAGAGAACTAGCTGTTGGAGTTCAAATGTCTGGTGACGAGCTCAAGAATGTCAAAATCAAGGCATTAAACTAGTTGTTAGCTTTGAAATGGCAATGGGACTATAGACATCAAATTTATGGTGATGAAATAGTTTTTTGGTTTTCGAATAGTGACAGGGCCACAAATGTCAATTTTGACAGGATGCATCGGCCATTGAGGACACACCAAAGGACTAATGCCTTCATGACAATTGGCCCAAAAGAGATTGAATGGTATAGGTTGATGAAATTCAGAGGGGCACAAGACCTGAGGAGTAAACTCAGTGACCCACTAAAAAAGGAGCTTGAGGAACTGGTAAAAGATGAGAAGAATAGCTTGAGAGAGCTCAAATTGCTAGAAAGCAACAAAATAGAAAGGAAAAGGGGAACAAAATAAAGAGTCCAAAACATGGCCACACACACATATGACAACATTTGGAATGTTCCAAAAGATGCACCCAGCCAAGCACAAACACAAATTAAGCAGTCCAGGTGGCATAAAAAGCATCAGTAAATGGAGTAATTATTGTGGGTGAAATAGTCTCCACAAAGTGGTTATCAAAGAGTGCAAGCATTCAATGGCATAGTCTATTTTTCTTTGTTTAAGCATGGGTGAGCAGACAGTTTCATAAGTTTCATAAAGAGGGGCAGCCTTGTCATTCAAATGATCAAGCAACCCATGCTTTTGCAATGACATATAATATGATTTAAATGCCAAAGTTAAGACTTGGACTATTGCAGCATGGGCCACTTATTTTGAAAGGCACCATAGTCTTCTTTTTCATGCTATATATTGTAACCTCTCAAGTGGAGAAAGGGATCTCTCAGCTTGTATGGTGAAGCCGTGCAGGGTTTTACCTTGAATCAAGACATAACATTTTTACCTCCATTTGAGTTTGTACTTTTGCATATGTCTATGGTTTTGTCTTGTGTTAAGTCATTTTATTTCATGCTTTCATAGAATGATTCTAGCATGTCTAGTGTATTGTCAGTTCTTCTTTTTTAGGTCAGTAAGAAGTGTCCCCAACAGAGTATAGGCACATGTAAATAGGCTACCATAGTGTGTCTTAGAACACCTCTGGTACTTCTTCCTTCCTGTATCTCTAAAAGACCCGTAGCTCACTCATGCAAAAGAATTTTTCATATCAAATGAAGTGTATATCATCTTGTTCTTGGTGGAAAGTGTATGTTCAAGATAAGTAGATCAACCATTTTTGGTGCTTCACCATTTAGTTTAGGTTCTATTTTTAGTAATCCTTCTCCCTTTTCACCCCCCCCCCATTATTAGCAATAGGAAATCTAGGACCTCAGAGATGCATCAAAGGGAGCTAGCCCTTATCTAGAGATTCTCCCCTCAGTTTTTTCTAGACCCATAGCAAGAGGGGAGTCTCCATTGTGCCATGTGGAAGAGAGAAGTTGAGCCTCCTCTCAAGGGTTAAATCCATAGCGTCAACAATTTTTGGCATGCCTGGTGGGACTCATTTGTTCAAGGAGTTGAAGGATTTTTAGTGTGTTCTTCAACTAATCAGCCTCTATAGGCATTTCAACAAACACCAATGGTGACTCTGAGTTAAATCAACTAGTTAAGTAGTCCTGGTGCCATCAATAAATCACATTTTGGTATGTATAATTCCATTGCTCAGTAGCATAGGCCTTGTGTTCGTTCATATAACTTTGATTAATCTTAGGTTATTCATGGAATCACCTCAAGAAGCTCTCCTAATTACCCTTCAGCTAGTGTAAAGGAAGTAACACTATAATTTGAGAAGTGATGGATATAGACAGATTGGAGGAGCAACATAGATATCAGCAAGAGCTTATGTATAAAGAGGAGTGCTTGTTTAGGCAAGCTTAGGCCTTGCAATCCATAAAGGAGGAAGTAGAAAAATGGAAGAGTCCATTCATTCAAGGCAGACAGCCTTGTGTGCCCCATCCTATTATAAAGAAAGTCCCCTCTTGTGCCCCAAATCCTTTCTACCAGATAGAACTTGCTCACTCTAGCTCATTTGATGCATTAATCACTCATGCTCTTAATCCCTTGCACATAGCTTTTCAACACCAAAGGGCATTAGAGCAACCTCTCATGGAGACTAACCTTCTCAATTCTTTAGAATGTGGACCCTCTTTCAATGGCAATCACCCTATATCCTTTGGAAACTAGCACATCTCTCTTGAAGCAACTCTTCCTGTGCATGAGTAGACCCTTCCCAGTCTCCCTCAACCTCCTCAAATCTTTCAGCATAGGAGTGCCTATCATGAACTAGCTCAAGACCTTGGAGAAGATAAATTTGTTGCCTGTTCACAAGAGAAAAGTTCCAGTCCCAAGGTCATGAGTTGGAAGGAAAAAATGGAATCATGGGATAGGAAGGAGGAGGAGAAAGGTTTTATTCAAAGCCTTAGAAATGGTGAAGTTGCTCCTGCTCATGGTGGTCCTCATGATCTCCAAGAAAGGCTCTCCCAAGAGAATATAGCTAGGCAAATTATAGAGTTAGAGTTAAGAATAAGATTCCTCAACCAGGATGTGATGGATGGTTTAGGCCAAACAGTAGATTCCATGTCTGAATACACCCCATCTACACTCCTTCAAGATAGCTATCAAGCCACATATGATATAAATGAGGTGCTAGACAAATGGAAGAAAGAAAATCATTTGATTCTAGTGCAAGGATTGCCTCCTCTTCCACATAAGTTTGTCCATCAACCCTCCATTGCATTCTTTCTCAAGGAGGAACCTGTTTTGAAAGACACAAGTGAAGAAGAGAGGATCCAATTTGTAGCTACCCAAGAGGCTATCATGAGTGAAAATGAGGATGAGATCATCATGGATGCCCCATTTGAAGACATCATCAATAAAATAGAAGACACAAGTCATGCATACATGTGGATGTTTTAGCAATATGAAGAAGAAGTTGACAAACCTTATCTATCAACAATAGATGATGAGAAAAGTAAGCATGGTGAGCTCTCTCCTCCCTTGTTTCATGAACTTCCTTATTAATTTGATGAAAATAATGACCATGCCATGGAACCTAAATTGGAGGAGGATTAGGATGATGTCTTTGAACAACTAGAGACTCCAGTTTTTGAGCAAGAAAAAGAGAGGCTTGTCCATCTTGTTGAAAGATTTGAAGAAGAGAGCCTGGAGTAAGAAGGTGATGTTTCATGGGATGAGCAAGTTATTTGTGATCTCATTTTAGACATCACAATAGTAAACCTTCTTTAAGAAAGCCATGAAGAAGCAAAAGATAAATTTGACAGTCTCTTTAATGAGGTAGAAGGGAACAGGTCAATCCATGATGCATATCAAGGGGGTTATGAGCTAGATGATCCCTATGGTGATGAGCCAACAGCCATTGACTTCTTGGTGAGATATACTAGAATCAAGGGAAAATATGAGGTAAGATTCTAAGATCAAGATGAATACATATATGTTGGAAGCACGTTTGACCCTAATTCATTTGGATACAAGCTAATCAAGGTGGCAGATAAGAAGAGCAAGTCACCAAGTCTCCATTCCATTCAGCAACTTGTCTGGCACCATAAGTTTTATTGCCATGAAGGAGACTTAAGAAGTTTTCCCTTTGATTCAGGATGGAGGAAAATGTATCTATTTAGTTGTACATATTAGTTTGTTTTCAGTTGTGTGTCTTTCATTTCCCCTAAGTGTTGTTGCACACGTGTGTGTAGTTTTTTAGCCTTTATTGTGTGTGTTTTCCTTTGTGTTTGAGGTAAAATCTTTGTTGGTTCATAGGTCTTTAGAAGGCTATTGCTAACTTTTTAAAGTTGCAACCTGACTCCATGCCTAATGGACTTTGAGGCTACCAGTCCTTTTAAGCATAGTAGGCATGCTTCCTCTAAGAATCGCTAGATTGTTGACCATTTTTTGGTCCTGCAGACCAAAAATTGGTCCCCCCTTTTCTTTCCTTGTTGTCTTGGTCTTTGATGCCTTTCACCTTGCTACAATCATGTTTTTTTCCCTTTATCATAGGCCTATTCCATGAAAAATCTTAGTGATTTGAGTCCTGTAGGTTTTGGGTTGATCTGAGGCTTGTTTTTCTTCAAAAAATTACCTCGAGCATGCCTTTTATTACAAAGGAATGGGCTAGTTCTAAAAAAATGCAAGTCTTTTATAAACACTCTGAAGGGCAAGTGCCCTTGTGGAGGGTAAGTAGGTGGCCAAATGGGACCTTTCACAAAGCTTTGAAAGACATTTTGGACCCAAAGTGCCCTTGTGGAGGGCAGAGGGCACATTCAAAAAAGTTACAAGGTAGAAGGCCCGAAGGGAAGAATTCCTTCGAAAAAATGATAAGGCAAAAGGGGAGAAACCAAAGGGACATTTCCTTCAAACAAAATGCCTAAAGGAATTCCTTTGGATATTTTGTCTGAAGAAAAACACAAATGGAAAGGCTGAGACTTAGCAACAAAATTCAAGGCAAAGGTCAAAGGTCAAGGGGAAATACAAGGAAAAATCCAAAGGCACATTTCCTTCAGGCAAAATGTTTGAAGGAATTCCTTCAGACATTTTGTCTGAAGGAATTCAAGAAGAGAAAGGGCTGAGACTCTAAAGAAAAAGACTTAAGGCATGAACAAATATTTCCTTCGGACAAAATGTTTGAAGGAATTCCTTCGAACATTTTGTTTGAAGGAATTAAGAAGACCAAGGCAGCCTGAAGGAACCTGAAGGGCAAGTGCCCTTGTGAGGGACTCTCAGCTATCAAAAAGAGACCCTCTCCTCTCTTCTAGAGGGACACCATCCTTTGGGAAGGAAGAAATACAAAAGGCTGAAGAAATTGCCAAAGGGGTGGCGGGCCTGAAGACATCAAATTTAGCGTAGAGAATTAGCTGTTGGAGTTCAAACATCCAGTGACGAGCCCAAGAATGTCAAAATTAAGGTAGCAAACTAGCCATTGGCTTTCAAATGGTGATGGGCCTATGAACATCAAATTTATGATGATGAAATAGCTATTTGGTTTTTGAATAGTGACAGGGCCGCACACATCAATTTTGATGGGATGCATCATCTGTTGAGGACAAGCCAAAGGACTAATGCCTTCTTAATAAGTGGCCTGAAAGAGCTCGAATAGCACAGGTCAATGAAATTCAAAGGGGCATAAGACTCGAGGAGTAAACTCAGTGACCTGCTAAGAAAGGAGCCTGAGGAGCCAACAAAAGATGAGAAGAATAGCTCAAAAGAGCTCAAATTGCTAGAAAGTGACAAAATAGCAAGGAAAAGGGGAACAAAATAGAGAGTCCAAAACATGGCCACGCACACATAAGACAACATTTAGAATGTTCCAAAAGATGCACCTATCCAAGCACATACATGAATTAAGTAGTCTAGGTGGCATAGAAAGTGTCAACAAATGGAGTTATTGTTGTGGGTGAAACAGTCTACACCAAGTGGTTATCAAAGAGCACGAGCATTCAATGGTGTGGCCTATTTTTATTCGTTTGAGCATGGGTGAGTGGAAAGTCACATAAGTTTCATAAAGAGGGGTAGCCTTGTCATTCAAATGATCAAGTAACCCATGCTTTTATAATGACATTTAATATAATTTAAACACCAAAGTCAAGACTTGGACTGCCACAGCATGAGCCACTTTTTTTGAAAGGTGTCATAGTCTTCTTTTTCATGTTATATATTGTAACCCATCAAGTGGAGAAAGGGATCTCTCAGCTTTTATGGTGAAGCTCTATAGTTTTTTACCTTAAATCAAGACATCGCATTTTTACCTCCATTTGAGTTTGCACTTTTGCATATGTCTGTGGTTTTGTCTTGTGCTAAGTCATTTTCTTTCATGCTTTCATAGAATGATTCCAGCATGTCTAGTGTATTGTGAGTTCTTCTTTTGTAGGTCAGCAAGAAGTGTCCACAGCAAAGTATAGGCACATGTGAGTAGGTTTCCATAGTGTGTCTTAGAACACCTCTCATAGTTCTTCCTCCTTGTATCTCTAGAGGACCCCTAGCTCACTGATGCAGAAGAATTTCTCATATCAAATGAAGTGTATATCAGCTTGTTCTTGGTGGAAAGTGTATGTTCAAGCTAAGTAGATCAACCATTTTTGGTGCATCACCATTTAGTTTAGGTTCTATTTTCAGTAATCCTTCTCCCTTTTCACCCCCCCCCCCCATTATTAGCAATAGGAAATCTAGGACCGCAAATATGCATCAAAGGGAGCTAGCCCTTATTTAGAGATTCTCCCCTCAGTTTTTGCTAGACCCACAGCAAGAGGGGAGTCTACATTGTGCTGCATGGAAGAGAGGAGCTGAGCCTCCTCTCAAGGGTACAATCCACAGCATCAACAAGCCTATAAGGCAAACTCCAATCCATCCATCATTTCATCTCTCAATTATCTGATAAATATAAACCTTTCCACCATCTACTCAAGAACTACACTTCTTTTAAGTGGATTAAATACTATCAATAGGCCTTTGACTCACTCAAAGAATACCTTCTTTCTCCACTAGTTCTCATCCCTCCTAAGGAAGATTAACCCTTCTACCTCTATATACCCACCACTAACCATTCCCTAGGGACAATGCTTGCACATCAGGATAAACAAAATAAGGAATAAGTTGTCTACTATATTAGTTGAACACTTACAAAATATGAGACTCGGTACACCCATACCAAGAAGCTTTGTCTTGCCCTTGTCTTCATAGCTACCAAAATTCATCTCTACCTCCTCAATCACAAAACCTACATCATCACCAACACTAACCCCCTCAAGTATATATACTCTAAACCATACCAAAACTAGCATATGGCTAAGTGGCTCATGTTCCTCATTGAGTTTGACCTTGAGTTCCACCAATAGAAGTTAATCAAAGGGTAAGTCATTACTAACCAATTAGTCAAAGCTCCTTTACCAGATAATCAACACCTTATTATTACATTTTTAGATGAGTCTATTACGAATCTATCTCAAGAAGACATCACCTATCAAATGACCCTATTCTTCGATGGATCTATAGAGTAATTTTTTACTCTACGTTGTTTTTAAATTTTCAATCACACACTGCAATTTTGGTTCCCGCATACCTTGGTCATGGCAGTAAAGTTTTGGAGCAGAGCGCAGATTTCTTTTTCATCTAAGTGTTGAAGTGTAGCAGAGGCTGCCAGGTGGTGATGTCTGAGCACAGGTTCTCTTTTTCCCTTTCATTTCCTTTGTTCCATTTTGCCTAAGTATGGAAGCTGAGTGGAAGCCGCCATGTGTCACTTTCCAAAACATGGATCTGGCCAGTTGGCATCATTTGAGACACTTTTCATAATTTTTAGGAAAGTCACAGATCATGCCACGTATCTACTAGCAGCTAAGTGGAACATACCATGTGTCAGCATCTGTGTCTCATATCGGCACCCACATTCCATTCTATTTTTGACAAAGGTTTTCAATGAGCTAAATAGCAAGGCGCAGTAGAAAGCGCTAGGTGGCAGTCACAGAAGGTCGTGAACTATATTTTTCAAAGGAAGGTAGAAGTCACCATGTGTCGGCATCTGAAAGACTTTAGTTTAATGCATGGGTTCAATGCTTTGGTTCAATGCAAAAAGGCATCATTCCATTTTGTCTAAGTATCAAAGAGCAACGGAGGCTGCCATGTGTCACTCTCTAAGACCCTTTCTACTCGATCCATAGAAAAAGTGCAAGGCACCACATACCCCTAGCAAGAGAAGTAGAAGATGCCACGTATCTTCCTAGAAGCAGTGAAAGTTGCCACATGTCAACTTTTGAGATACCATCTTTAAGCCTCATTGCCAAATAAAGATCATGGTGGATCCTGAATGTTATTTCAAAGGACTGAAGCGTCAAGTGTCAACATGTAAAGACTGCCACGTGCATCCATCCTCTCTTGAAAAGTTGCTCGAGCAAGGGACACAGTGAGTCTTATTTTGTTAAATTGCAAAGTATCAAGGAAGTGGATTGCAACAGGTGTCAAAGGCAAAGCATTCCTAAGCAGAATATAGAAAAGCAAAAGGTGCTAAGTTTCATTCTCTAATGCCTTCTAGACCATAAAGAGAATTTTCATGGATTGACTAAGTGTCCTCTTTTGTTTCAATAGAACAGAGTGTTCATTTATCTGTTACAACAAAGATGGAGGGAAACTCAGTGAGAGTTATTCCTGGTAGATAGAACAGTGCACCGGGTAGATTTTTGGGGCTTGCAAGCATCAAAGGGCCATTTGTTTGTCCCCTATAAATGGAGGTAGAATAAATAGTTGAGCAGATAAGCAGGTGAAGGATAGAGTGGAATTGCACGGGAAGGGGAGTGATGGAAGGAGACGTCTGAGGCTATAAAAGAAGAAGAATTGTAAAAGAGAAAAGGGGGGGATTCTATAGTTTGAGACTTGCTAGAGTTTTTGGCCAGTAATATCATTTGCTTTTGTCTCATTTTCTTGAATTGTAAAGTTGATGTAACTGTGCATGTTTCTGTGCCTTTAATTTGGCTAAATGAATTGAGAAGATTAAACTCTATGCCTTGGTTGATATTATCTGTGTCATTTGCAAAGGTAGTCTATATTGTAGATTTTCTGGAGTTGCGATTAGGAATGTCATTTGCTTTTATCTTGTTTTCTTGAGTTGGAAGGTTTACATAATTGTACATGATTTTTGCACCTCTTATGTGATTGGAAGATTCTTATAAGAAGATTAAACACTATGCCTTTGTTGATATTTCCTGTGTCTCAATGAAAGAAGCCTCTATTGTGAGCCTCTGCTTCTATTATTTCAATCTTTTACATTGATCATGCACTTGTCTACTCTTAAATTTAATTGAATCCTATATATAGTTTCATTATGTTCAGGTTAGGATTAGGATTACACTTAGGTGCATCGCCATAGTTAGGTTTCAGTTCTTGCATTTGCATTTTTGTTTAATCTCCTATCCCTTTTCCCCAACATTGGATACAAAAGAAGAGACCAGCTTCTCTAAAATCTAGAGGTTGTTTCAAGCTACATTGTCCCACGGCTTGAAACTTCCCATTGTTGATTGATTAAGATCAAGTTCAATTTTCATCATCAACATTTTTTGGCATGCCCGATGGGACTAATCTTTCAAGGAGTTGAAGAATTTTTGGTGTGTTCTTCGGCCAATTAGCCTTTGGAGGTTTTTATCAACACCAACAATGACTCTGAGTCAAATCAACTGATCAAGTAGTCCTGGTATCATCAAGAAATCACCTTTTAGTATGTATAATTATGTTACTCATAGCTATGGGTCTTATTCTCCTTCATATATTTTTAATCAAGAACGAGCTTCTCTTGGAATCATGTCAAGTAACAAGGATGCAGATGGTCATGAGCTATACTAGTCTTATGCCCAGTCTCCCCAATATGTCACATCCCATGCTCAACCTAATCTTATTTTCACCTTCAAAAAAGTATTACTGGGATTTTAAAAATATGTATTAGAGCTTGACAGCAGAAGGGGATATGGCCAAGAAATCCCTAATCATGTCATCCATCAAATAAGGGATGCGGTAGATCTAATTAAAAGTGAATGGGACCCCATTAAAAGAGCAAATTGGCAAGGGCTTACATATGAGATGTTATATGTGTGTGGATTGATTGCATTTCTAGAAGAGAAGCTGAGCATTCATGAGAGACAGCCTTACCAAATCTGTCAACCTACATATCCAACACCACAAATTCCATATCAGACATATGCCACCCCTGTTCATGAGCAAGGTCAAACCTGTCAAGGTCATTTCCCCAATAATGCAGAGTCTATGATAACAGCAAGGGAAAAGGACCCCAAACCCTCACTTTCCCCTCAAGTCCGTTCCACCCTTCCTTAAGAAGCTTCTTGTTTTTTATCACAGTCTTCTTCTTTATCCCTTTTCAAAGAAGAATATATTTTGGAAGAAGCAAATGAGTATGCAGAGGAGTACGCTCAATTCATGGCTAGTCAAGAGGATTCCATAAGTACAGATAAAGAGGAAATCAACATAGGTACCCCCTTTGATGAACAAGAGGACAAGTCACAGGCTTTTGTCTTAACCTCTAATGAGGAAGAGATCATTTCTGATTTTTTCCTCACTTTGAAAGAAGATATGGAGGAACATGGACACTCCCTTGATCAAGTCATTGAGACAGGTGACACTATCCTTCAAGAAGGCTATGAATTGGCCAAATGTGGAGAAGATAACTTTGAGACTTAGTTGAGTATGCAGAAGGAATACCAGCTTTCAGATTTATCCTTTTAGGAGGATGAAGCTGTCAAGGAGCATGACGATGCAATAGAGCTGGGATTTGAAGGAGATAAGTTGAAAGATGATGGATATCAAAGTACATAAAGTAAAGAACCAATAGCCAACAATTTCTTGATGGCACATGATAGCATGAAGAACCAGTATTCGATAGGCTTTCAAGGACAAGAAGAGTTTGTGGGTTTCGAACACATGTTTTACTCAGACTCATTCGAGTGCAGGCAAATCCATGTGGCCAATGCAGACGACATTTCATCAAAGATATACCTGTTGCAATCACTAGTATGGTGGCATAAGTTGGCTTGTCATAAAGAAGATGTTGGAAAGTTCATTTTTGATCCTGAAGGGAAATAAGGGTGTTTAATTAATGTAGTTAGGTAGTTTCCCATTCCCGCATTGTTTCATTTTATGTTGTTATTTTCCCACTTTTCTTTTAAAATAAGCATTTTAAACATAGAGTCGGTGTCTTAGAAGTTTTGATTCTTTAAATTTTGACATATATAATGCTTCCCCAAATCTTTCAAAATGTCTAAGGTACCTTGCGCCACAACTTGCATAGCGTGTCCACCTCGCTATTTCCCAAAGACTGAGTAAGATTTGCTAACGGTCACCCGAATTTAACGATATTTGGGACTTGATAGGCCCATAAATATCCCTTAGCAAGTTTTAAAGTTTTTAAACTCTCAAGCATTCCTACACCTGCAAAAATATCTTGCTCATTGCGATTGTTAGCGCTTAGTAAAGTTTGATTCAACAAGCATGTTTCTATCTTACACAAGGTTCATACCAAGTTTTACATAAGAGATAAAGAGATGGTGGGAACATCATCTTCACAACAAGGAATAGGGACACCTAGATATCTTGATAGGTTACTAGCTAGTAAATCATACGTTACAGCTATTGTGCAACCGTCGAAAAGCTATCTAAGAACTAGAATCCTAGAAGTTGGTCAAGCCAGTGACCCATCAAAGGTAAAGGATTATGCATATGGAATTTTGGACCCAATCTTGCAAAGAGCCAGTAGTAAGGATCTTAGAGAAGGGGCACACCAAAGGTGTCTTCAAAGAGCCAAATCAAGGCAATATGAGACATTTGAAATGAGGATATGGACCTCACAATTGGCTCAATTCATTGTCCCAGTTGTGCATCCATGCCCTGATGTGATCAAATTATATGTAGACTTACTCCATGCACCACCTTGCACCATTCAATAGGGTCCCTTCATGCTGCAAGTCACCCCACAAGCTATCAGGGACATGCTAGCCCTACATTATGACAATACCACCACATTCCCCACTATTGATAGGATGCAAAGGACATGGGCAAACATCAACACTCAGACAAGGTTTTTGAGGTCTAAGTTACAAATGGCCGATGGTGATTCAATGGTACCCATGCTCCCTACATCAAGAACTCAGTTCGCATCAGCTAGCCAAGATGCACTATCAATGATGGCTCTCATCTTTGGCATGAAGGATGACATGGTGGTCTAAGCAAAATAAATGGCCATCTTATTTAGGTTGAAGATAGTCAACAAAATGCAAGAGTACCGACTTGACTTCTCGAAATAGATCACCTTCTCAATGGTGGAGCAC
The DNA here is from genome assembly GCA_037957365.1 of Torreya grandis. Lineage (NCBI taxonomy): Eukaryota > Viridiplantae > Streptophyta > Pinopsida > Cupressales > Taxaceae > Torreya > Torreya grandis. The sequence goes on along the minus strand of JARHVA010003402.1, from coordinate 1,772,069 downwards.
CTAACCCAGTTTAGGTCAAAATGGGTATTTAGGTATTCCTCCTTTTTATTCCATCTTATACTGCATCAGAACCCTAACCTTTTCACCCAATTTATGAATCTAAATCTATATGACCCAGATTTTGACCCCCAAATGACCATTCCTATGTCTGCATGGACACATGTTTTATCAAAAACTAGTGACCCATATGATTTTTGGGAACTATTCATTGCCCTTATTCTTCATTGCATTAGCCCTGAGCCTATCATAAATAGGTTATTCCCAAGTGTCATGAACCTCCTGGTCAGCTGTCTAATCTCGTGTGACTTCTATTTTGGGTCCCATCACATGATCATAAGGGTCCATGGATTTTGTGGGGAACCAGTGTTGCTACCAAAGGTTTTAACTCTTAGGTTAGCATTCTTGGAAGTCACCAAGTAGGTATCGGTAGTTGATAATGAGTATGGCTCTGGGAAGAAGAAGAGGAAAATGTACAATCTCCCATGGATGGTAGGCAACATAAGCCTAGAAGCCAGAGAGGCTAAGACTATGCTACTGAGGAAGCTGGCCTTCCTGGGGTTCCTATTAGTCAAGGACAAATGGGTTTATGACTTAGATGATTACATAGCTTCCATGGTAAGGACAAATAGGATTGGAGCTAGGATTGCACATGAAGGTCACCCTTTTTGGGAGACAAGGAAAAACCCTGTAGAAGATGCTCCTGGTCTCTATGTTGAACTAATAGATTTGCTCCCCCCACAAAATAGGCCATGGGAAACCTTCTATGATAAATAGAGGGATTACGATCCCAAAGTCAGGATGACTTCTGGTTTGAGAAGGATGCTGAGGAACAAAGGTTGGGATGCAGAGAAGATTGAGGCCTATTGGAAATATAGGCAAGAAATTTCCCAAACCACCCATGCTTTTAGAGGCATAGATTCAGATGAAATATGGGAAGAACTCTAGGATGAGTGGCATCCCTCCCATACTTCTAGCCCAGAAACAAGCCAATTGCCAACACTTAGGATAGAGCAGGAAGCTGGAGCGGGACCAAGCCAACAACTATAGACTTCAGAGCAAGCTGTAGCTACCATAGAACAACAAAGGAGTGTGGTGTCCTTACCTCAAAAAGCCTCCCCATCATCAGGAGTGATTGAAGTCCCTAGTTCTCCATAAGCACCACCATCAACTACAAAGGTGAAGGGGAAACAAATGCAGCCAAACGGAGAAACACCCAAGAAGAGAAAGAGGGTGCAGTTCCAAATAGATTCAGAGGAGGAAGAAGAACCTTCGTAGTGCCAAGTGCAGAGCACTAAAATTCCCCCTCAAGTAAGTATTACTCCTCTTCCTCCCTCTTAGTCTGTTCCTTTCCCTATCGGCATGATGCCTCCACCTAGCCAAATGACACCTCTTATCACCTCTGCCATCCCCATTTCACAATTCACCCCATCCTTGATGCCTCAAGCCTTAACATTACCCTATTTCTCCCCTTCTACTCCCAAGAAACCTTTCCCTTGGATTTCCCATAGCCAACCACTGGCTATTCAATATGGCCTACCATAGGGATATCCTTTTGTGGGAGGACACATTGCATCCCCTTCCACCTTCCAGACATAGGCCAATGCTGTTAGGAAGGCAAGAGAAGCCTGGTTGGAGAAAAAGAGAACCAAAGAGAATAAATCATCGAATGTTCCAAACCTACGGTCACAATTTGACCCCATCCAATAGCAGCTGACAGTGACCCATTTGTCACCCAACGTTGCCAAGCGGAGCGAGCAAATGCAGTCGGAGGACTATATGATGAACGCAGTGGCCATTGACATGTCTCTGTTCAAGCCCCAAGACAGAGTTGAGCTGCTAATAAAATCCACTTTTGCAGTCACAGATGATTATTTGAAAACATCAAGAAGACTGCATAAGATGGAGGTTGACTTGACCAAAGAAAAGGCAAACTATAGCAGTTTGGCCAAAGAAATAAATAAGAGAGATAATGAAATAGCAAGCCTGTATAAACAATTGCAAGATAATTTTTCCCTTTAGACTCAATGGGTAGTCCAGGCCCAGAATGATTCATTAAAAATAGAGCGCACACTTGCAAAATATGTAGCAATAGCCCTTAGGTGAGAGAAAGTAGTGTTACAAGGAAGAGTCGAAGGACTTTAGTTGCAAGTTACCCAATCGTAGCAGGGGCTGTGCAAGAAAACAAAATAAGGCTGTGGCTTTTCAAGCCCAGTTATAAGTAGAGCAACAAAAAATAGCACAACTGACAATAGAACTAGCTAATAGGCCACAAGGTGAAGGAGTGATAAAACTGGTGAAGGAGCTCTACATGTCAACGTGGGAGAGAATCTCCTCAAAGATTATCCAGCTCAGGCTATCTCTCACCTTTCTGCTCAATGCATAACAATTGTGTGAGAAGGTGGAAGATTTAGTGAAGATTCATTGCTGCAAAAGCTCTACAACACAATGGATGCAACATTGGTAGCTACAGGAATCTATAATAGAATGGCTATCGTGAAATGGGTCAATAAGGTGCTCAGTTGCAATGTCATGGCCAATAGTTACAAAGAACGTCTCAAAGTCATGAAAAAAGGCATCAATGAGATGAGACACCATATTGAATATCTAGTGCAACTAGGCCTTCCTTCTCCATTTCCAGATGTAAAGATGGTGCTGATGGTTGATCAAATTAAACCATTGCTACTAGCCAAATAGAGGGATCAAACAGTTTTTCAGGGCCTGCAAGATGATTCCTCAGTCTCAAAAGTCAAAGTTATTCTGGTTCATGTTTCCCAGCTAGAATTCAAACTAAAAGCTATAATCTAGATTCTACAAACTTTTTTTCACAAGGATATCATTAACCTTGATCTAGCCTTTGTTGAATTGTAGAACAAGCAAGGGTTATCTGACTATGAGTGGTCAATCTACCAAACAGCACTTTTGAAGCTGTGAAATTTTGAAATTTTGATAGAGCGGGAGTTGGGTTTCTTTTTGAGCAAGCTCAAAAGTCTTGGGGGTCACCAGTAACTATAGAGTAATTTTTTACTCTATGCTGTTTTTAAATTTTCAATCACGTACTGTAATTTTGGTTCCCACATACCTTGGTCATGGCGGCAAAGTTTTGGAGCAGAGAGCGGGTTTCTTTTTTGTCTAAGTGTCGAAGTGCAATGGAGACTGTTAGGTGGTGATGTCTAAGCATAGGTTCTCTTTTTCCCTTTTGTTTCCTTTGTTCCATTTTGCCTAAGTATTGAAGCTGAGTGGAAGCCACCATGTGTCACTTTCTGAAACACAGAGCTGGCTAGCTGGCATTGTTTGAGACACTTTTCATAATTTTTAGGAAATTTGTGGATTGTGCCACGTATCTAATAGTAGCTAAGTGGAACGTACCATGTGTCAGCATTCGCATCTCATATTAGCACCCGCATTCCATTCTATTTTTGACAAAGGTTTTCAATGAGCTAAGTAGCAAGGAGCAACAGAAAGTGCCAGGTGGTAGTCGTGAAAGGCCCTGAACTATCTTTTTTAGAGGAAGGTGGAAGTCACCATATGTCAGCATCTAAGAGACTTTGGTTCAACGCATGGGTTTAATGCTTTAGTTCAGCACAGAAAGGCATCATTCCATTTTGTCTAAGTATCGAAGAGTAGCAGAGGCTGCCAGGTGTCACTCTCTGAGCCCCTTTCTACTCAATCCTTGGAAGAAGTAGAAGGTGCCACATACCCCTAATAGGAGAAGCAAAAGATGCCAAATATCTTCCTAGAAGCAGCGAAAGTCACCACATGTCAACTTATGAGAGACCATCTTCGAGCCTCATTTCTAAATAAAGATCATGGTGGGTCTTGAATGTTATTTCAAAGGAGTATAGAAGCATCAAGTGTCAACATGAAAAGACTGCCACGTGCATCCATCCTCTCCTAAAAAGTTGCTCTAGAAAGGGATGCGGTGAGTCTTATTTTTTTAAAATTGTAAAGTATTGAGGAAGCGGATCACGACAGGTGTCAAAGGCAGAGCATTCCTAAGCAGAATATAGAAAAGTGGAAGGTTCCAAGTGTCATTCTCTAATGCCTTCTAGACCATAAAGAGAATTTTCATATATTGACTAAGTGTCCTCTTCCATTTCAATAGAACAGAGTGTCCATTTATCTGTTACAGCAAAGATGGAGGGAAACTCAACGAGAGTTATTCCTAGTAGATAGAATAGTGCACCAGGTAGATTTTTGGGGCTTGCAAGCATTAAAGGGCCATCTATTTATCCCCTATAAATGGAGGTAGAATAGACAGTTGAGCGGCTAAGCAGGTGAAGGACAGAGTGGAATTACACGAGAAGGGGAGTGATGGAAGGAGACGTCTAAGGTATAAAAGAAGAAGAATTGTAAAAGAGAAAAGGGGGGATTCTATAGTTTGAGACTTGCTAGAGTTTTTGGCCAATAATATCATTTACTTTTGTTTCATTTTCTTGAATTGTAAAGTTGATGTAACTGTGCATGTTTCTGTGCCTTTTATGTGGCTAAATGAATTGAGAAGATTGAACTCTATGCCTTGGTTGATATTATCTGTGTCATTTGCAAAGGTAGTCTATACTGTAGATTTTCTAGAGTTGTGATTAGGAATGTCATTTGATTTTGTCTCATTTTCTTGAGTTGGAAGGTTTACATAACTGTATGTGATTTCTGTGCCTCTTATGTGATTAGAAGATTCTTATAAGAAGATTGAACACTATGCCTTTGTTGATGTTTCCTGTGTCTCAGTGAAAGAAGCCTCTGTTGTGAGCCTCTATTTCTATTATTTCAATCTTTTACATTGATCATGCACTTGTCTGCTCTTAAATGTAATTGAATCCTATATATAGTTTCATTGTGCTTAGGTTAGGATTAGGATTACACTCAAGTGCATCACCATAGTTAGGTTTCAGTTCCTACATTTGCATTTTTGTTTAATCTCCTAGCCCTTTTCCCCAATACTAGATACAAAATAAGAGACTAGCTTTTCTAAAATTTGGAGGTTATTTCAAGCCGCATTGTCCCACAGCTTGAAACTTCCCATTGTTGATTGATTAAGATCAATCACAATTTTTGTCATCAACAGGATCCAAATGCCAATATGGTGTGTGTGTCAGAGTTGTTCTCATTCCCCTTGATGGTGAACCCATTCCTCTTTCTTTCAAACTTGACAATGAGTGTACCAACAACATGGTTGAGTATGAAGCCCTAGTGATAGGTCTCCAAACCACCTTAGCCTTGGAAGTCAAAATCGTTATTGTCTTTGGTGATTCCTAACTTATCATCAACCAAGTTAATGGTTCCTAGCAATGCAAAAATGATGTCATACAAAAGTATAAATATTAGTTGATGTACTCTTAGCATAATTTGACCATTACTCTATCCAATCTATTCCCTGATCCACTAACAATTTTATAGATATGATGGCTTCTCTTGCTTCCCAAATCCCAACTCAACTTGGCACTTCTAAATTCTTTGTCACCATTCACCATTTCATCACACCCTTGTATATCCACTTGAACCTTCCTACCAATTATAATGTGGAGGAATCTACCTCAAACACTTGGTATGAACAAACCTTCAACTATCTCAACCTTGATGTAGTTCCTCCTAACCTCTCTAGGAATGTCTAATGAGCCTTCATCCAAACCACTTCCCATTATACCATATTAGGAAGAATCCTATATAAACATGGTTTTGATAGCCTTATTCTCCATTCTCTTCATGGTTATGAGACCTCTCATGCTATCAAAGAAACCCATGATAGAATCTATGGTAGACATTTTGGTGGTCTGGCTGTCACTAAACATATCCTTCACCTTCGATACTATTGGCCCACCCTTAATCAAGACTATTATGACTATGTAAATAAGTATGTTAAATGTCAACAACATGTTAATTTGCATCACATACCTATACATGGCCTTTAGGCATCCAAATAACTTTGGCCTTTCTCATAATGGGGATTGGACCTCATCTATAAAATTAACCCTCATTCTTCACAATGTCACCACTCTATCATCACTGCTATTGAATACATCACTAATTGGGTAGAGGCTATTCCTCTTATTTATAACAAAGCTGAAAAGATCATTGACTTCGTCAACCACCATATCATCTATCATTTTAGTTTTCCCCATAAGATCATCACTAAAAATGGCAATTTTTTCAAAAACAAACAAGTTCAAGGTCTTTGCAATGCCTTTGGCATTAAACTTAGTTTTTCTTCACCTTACCATCGACAAGCGAATGGACAAGCTAAGTCTTCCAATAAAATTCTAAATAAAATGCTAACCAAGGTCATCAATGCTTGAGGTCAGGATTGGTACTTACATATCCCCTTCACTTTATGGGCCTATCACACTAGCATTTAAACCTTTATAGGTGATACCCCTTTCTCCCTTGTCTTCAAGGTAAAGGCAGTCTTACCTCTCGAAGTACAAATTCCCTCTCTTCATATATCATTGTAATACATTATTTTTAAGAGTGACTATCATCAAGAATATTTAGCCTAATTAATGCCACCTGATGAACATCACCTCACAGCCCTTAAACACCTTCATGTCTATCGAGAGTGCATTACACACACCTATAACAAAAATTTGAGAGATAAAAAATTCAAAATTGGAGATCTCATCCTCAAAGAAAACCAACATGTCACTAACATGGAGAAAAATAAAAGAGGCAAGTATGTCTTTAATTGGCTTGGACCCTACATCATCACCCATAAGTATGGATCATAATTTTATTATTTGTCCTCCCTCGAATGCAAACTAGAACTTGAACCTCTTAATGCTTCACATCTACATCCTTTCTACTCTTAAAACAAGGATCAAACTCACCTTGTTATCTAACTTAAGCTCATCCCTTGATTCATGAGATTTTCCACCCTCACACTCTTTTTTCCTCTATTTTTAAGGATAACTTGATTTAAAATAGAACCATGTGATTATCCATCATAGTTATTACCTAATCCTAAAAATGGGTACCCTAGCTCTACCCATAGCATGGTTCTTATGGATACTTTTTATCTTTTATGAGATAGAATCCCATGGTCTTTTGTCTCTCAAAACCCATTCCTTTCCACCCTACACTACCTTCTTATGCTAAAAGTTTGCCCTCATAAACATACACCTTTAAGCCTTATTAGACTTGTCCTTGTCTAAAAATAGCATTTAAACTATTTAGGATACCAAAATATATCATTTGGTTCACAAAATTTCTAACATTCTATAAACTACTCCCTCAAAGGATAACTACCTCATTTCTTAAACATTGCTTAAAAGATAGACTGCTCCCTTGAAGGACAGCTAAGAAAAATCAAAAACTTAGACCATTCCCTCAAAGGATGGCTAAGTCAAATATATATTAAAATTAATTCCTTGAATCTTCCCACATCGATCAACTTCACAAAATTCTCAAAAAAAAAATCAAGCAAAATCACAAATAGACCCTTTCTCAAAAATATAATAAACATCCCAAGAAAGTTATAGTTAGCTTTTCCTTCAGTAGACTTCCTACATTGATCAGTCAAAATTAAGCATAAGACATGGACTTATCTAAATTTAGTTCTTATGTCACCTATAGAAGGGTCAAGTTTTCCCACATAAGTTTATCTTCCCTACTTACCCATTTACCATTCACTTACCACTTATTCCCCTTCTTCCATTCTCTATGAATCAAGGGATTTTGAGCTTAATAGACACAACATGATCAAGATGTAATTTTATTAACCAAATTATGCTTATGTGAAGCATTCAAAAGGCTAAAGTTCACTAAGCCCCATCATGCTTCTTTTTTTTTTTCCTTCTATTATTGATTATTGGAAACATACATCTCTTGATTCTCCCACATTCCACCTTTTCATAACCTCACCCCCAAACCGAAAAAGGCCTCTATCTTGAAGATTCCTTCTCCATCACTTAGTTTTTGGAGAGTATTACTCTCCACCCTATATTGACCAAATTTATTTGATCATAACCCTCCCTTACCTTCAATAAAAACTAGACTATGTGGGATGTCAAATTGGGGAAACTCATTTGAAAGCCACCTCGACCTATTTGGGGAATTTCCTTCCCCAAGATTTTTGGAGATTACTCTTCTCTTTCTTCCTTCTTCTTTTAACAATCAGATCCAAGAACTATATTTGGCATAAATTTTTTGTTAGATACTATGTCCATGAAAATATGTAGGTAGTGTTCACTTACCTAGTGCATATGGAGTCAGCTCAACTGCCTCTTTTCCAACATACCTTTCACCGAAGCATTAATCATTATCTTTCTACACATCTTTTGGATATCAACCATTTGGAGATTATCTTTTCTCCACTTTTTTTGACCATTTAGAGATCACTTTTTTCCACATCACTATCCCATTACCAAAACTACATTTGGCCTAAAGTTTTTATTGGATATTATGTACACAAAACTATGTAGGTCGAGTTCATTTGCCTAGTGCATCTAGAGTTAGCTCAGCTATTCCTTTCTTTTTAACCATCAACCATTGAACATTATCCATGAACCATTACACCACATCCATCTTGACATTAAACATTTTGACCCAAACCATTCACATCTTTTATGATGACCTTATTGTGGTCTTTTTGACCACATCGATCGACTTTTCCATGTTGACCATTCAAACATTTGAACATTTTGCACTTAATGCATGACTAGAACATTGGAGTCCTCTATAGGATCACTTCCACTTTTAGATACCCATGCACGAGATCACTTTTGAATTTAAATACCCCCACAAACACCAATCCATTTTGCTTAGAAGGATAACAAGTGTACTGATCCATCACAATACGGTCATTTGGTTCATTAGTCACCTATCTTCTTATCACTGAGATCAACATTGGCATCTTTAGTCCTTATATGATCTTGGCTATTACATATTTTTTGCATCTTGTGCACATGTTTACGTCATAAATGCCTAGCTTTGAACCACCCTCTTATAACTCACCTTTATGACTAAATAGATGTGATAGAGGGATTGTATAAGGTTTGTCTAGTATAATATCATCTTCCTGATAAAGTCAATGGATAATGGTCTGGAGAGCTCTACAATTATTTTTGTCATGTCCAATTGTTTTATGGTATAAACATATTAAACTGTCATTGAATCATGATGGTTTGGGTTGAGAAGGGTCAAAAGACTTGATAGGTGGTAGGCTTAGGGAAGAGGTTAACAATAATCTTTGTAAGATGGTTAAATATGATTCAATCAAGGGTGCCAAAGGTAACAAGCTCATGGTGTTAGGATTGTGAGTCTTTGTGTGTAGTGGATGGATTTTGGTAGATAGTTTTAGTCAGGGTTACTTGGTAGAGGTTGTTTTTGATGTGGATGTCTTAGATGTAGATGGTTTAGATGACAAGCATTTGGATATAGGTGGGAGGGTAGAAGTGACTAGGCTATCGAAGAAGGATGGTTTGGTGGAAGTTTTGATGGGTGTTGGTAGGGAAAAGAGGGTAGGTTTTCTAGATGAAGAATAGGTGGTTGGGATGGTAGAAGGATGGGGTCTTAAGATAGAAGGTAATTGGAAGGGAGGTTTCTTAGGTCTATTTTGGGGTTGATTTTTAGGTAATTTTGTGTTCAAGATCATCTTGGTTGGTGATTTATAAGTTGAGATAGATGTGGATAGGTCCAATTTTAAAAGAGGGTGATTAATACCTAGTGTAAGAAGAATTCTTAGAGTTTTGATAGGTTTCATGAGAAAAGTGTGAGATGATTTGGGTGGAGGTGGATTAAATGATTCTTTTATGGCTTCAAAAAAGGAGTTATGAGATGAAGTGGTAGCGGTGAATGCAAGTGAGGTCGCATATTTGTTTTGGTATGGGAGACCAAGATAATGCTAGAAGTTTGTCTTATCCATGTCAAGTTGAGATACGAATTCTAAATTTTGAACCAATCTAGAAAAGGGTTTGTATATCGGTCTCACTCCTTAGGTAGTGGTTTGAAAAGAAAGTCCCATAGGTTGGGAAGAGGGAGGGATAATCACATCATTTTCCTCATCCAGAGGGGGTAAGGTTATGATAGGCAATTCCTGTGTGAGGAGTGATGATGTTGATGGTTCCTCCCTAGGAATGACATCCATAGGAGGGATGGTTGGTTTGATAGTTGGAAAAGGTGAGATAGAGGTTGCATGCTTGGGTAACTTAGTTAAAAGGAGGTTTGATGAATTTATAACTTTCAAAAATGAACCTAAGGTAAATGGTAATTCTTTGGCTTAGATCTTTGAAGAGGGAGGAGGCAATTCCACTATCTTGATAGGCGGAGTCAGTGGAGGGGAAATGAGTGAGGTAATTGGTTCTTTAGCCATTGGTGTGTCTAGAATAGTCTTGACCATATGAGTATCTTGAGAGAATTTGACTTGGTTGATTTCCTCTTTTGAGGGTGCATGGTTAGGAAACAGTTTTCTAAAGATATTTAAGGGCTTGATTTTGAGGTGCATTAGGGTTATCTAAAATAAGTTTCCCCTTATCAATGAGGGATTGAATGATGCTTTTGAAGGTGTTACACCTACTAACATCATGTCTAATTACTCGATGGAAATAAAAAAGGTCATTCTCATTATACCAGCCTAGTATGGGATGAGAAGAGTCAAATTAGTATGGAGGTTTGATATGGGAAGCTATTTGAGATTAACTTTTAATAGCTTCTCCAGGATCGAGGCATAAGATTTTTCAAGTGGAGTAAACTTATTCAGGTTAGTTCAGTTTGGGTTTTACATGTTTTGGTTAAGAGGATTGGGCAGATTTTGTTGCTTGATATTAGGTGGAGTAGTTTTAAGGATGACTAAATTTGTAGTTCCCTTGCCCTTGGTTCTGGTATTGACTTGGTTGCCTAGTTTGGAGGAAGAAGCCTCATTGGTTTTGAAGGTATATTTCTTATTTCATAACTTCAATTTACCCTCATCCATAACTATGTTCTCTAGTTTACGTGCCATAGTGAAATTTTCATCAAAATTTCTAAAGCTTTACACACATAGTGTGGAAAAAATGTGTTTGGCACAAGCACGGGCAAAAAGTTTAATCATTTCAAGCTAAGGCAAGGAGAATGATAATTGGTTGATCAAGTTTCTCTAATGAGCCACGTAGTCAGCTATAGACTCATCCTCAAATTGGTAGATGGAATAAAGGTTACTTATAGAGACATTCTTAGATATGGTGATTGAGAAGTGATCCAAGATGGTCTAAGCTAACTGGTTAAAGGAGAAGATGGAATGTTTGGTGATGGCACTATACCAATCTAGTGTCAATCCAGAAAGAGACATAAGTAATGTACGTAAGAGTAGGCAATCATCATAGGTAATCATGTAACAAGAGTGCCTAAATTCTCTTAAATTTTGTTGAGGATCTTCCTTACTATTAAACTTGGTAAATTTTGGAAGTTCCTACTGGGTCGGGTAAGGTCTGATAGGGATTGAAGGGTGAATAAGCTCATTACAAATTTGGTCATAAGATAAGATATTATGAGCTCTTGTAATGGATGACTCAAGATTTATCATCTTGTCCATGATCATTTTCATTAGGTCCATTTGAGGTAGTGCACCTGAGGGGTTATAAGGTGCATACTGTGGTTGAGGTTGGGAAATAGATTGATAATTGGTGGGAGCTTGGGAGATTGCCCCATATTGATAAGAGGTTATGGAAGGTTGGGTAGATAGTATGTAAGGGTAGGTAGCTTCTGATGGTTGGGTAGTAGGTATATACCCTTGTGGGTTATGGATGTAATTAGGGTTAGGTGTTATAGGCAATTATTTAGATGCTAAAGTATGTTGAGCTATGGTTGGATTAGTAATCAGGGGGAAGGTAATGACCTTTAACTGATGGGTGGAAGAGTAGTGGGTATAGATACTGACAAGTTCTGAAGAGGTGAAGTGATCAATAGATTGGGGTTAACAAGAGGGGGATTGGAGACATTGGGTGAAAGTGTCCCAATAGGAGGTGGAGTATAATGGGTTAAAGGTTGGGTAGCTCCCAAAGTAGAATAATGATTAGTGGGGGTGGATGGTGTAAGGGTGGTATTTGGTTAGGTTGGTTGGTTTTTTGCTATGGTATCAAAGGGGTTGGTATATGAAGATGACTAATTGGTAAAAGTTTGATCAATAACTACAACCATAGAATGATCTAGCATAAGGTGAGGTGGCATGCCATAAGGTGGATCAATAGGTGGAATTGAATCAGGAATCTAATGATGTAAAGTATCAAGGTAGTGTTGAAGGGAAATTGGGTTATTATCCAAGAAGGTAGAAAAATTGGGGTCCCCCTGAGGGATAATCTAAGGAATACTAGAAGCTTTAGAGTGGTGAGAAGAACTCTCCACATCTGAGCTATTTCCCTTAGATGAAAAGGTAGAGGAAACTAGATACTCTATAGATAGGTCTTGGATGGATAGCTCTCTTCATTGCTACTAAGTGAAAATCATATTAGATAAAGACTTAAATGAGAAATCTCACAACTAAAATAGAAAGAAAGCAAGAAAATAAAGAAAACAACACACACTAAGGTACATTATAATCCTGTAGTTTAATTAATTATCTCATTTTTGGCTTATGCCTTAAGTTTAAGAGTATGTGATGCAAATTGGCTTATGGATTTGGTACTATATGAGCAATTTATGGATAGTTTTGGGTTAGTTTTGGTGCTCAAAATAATCTATATTGAATCAGGTATGTGGTGTGGTGCTTGGGACTTGTTCCCCTCATTTCACAATCCTGAAGCCAAGCTAGGTCACTTAGCCAATATATACCATTTATCTAGAGCTTATACTCAGCCAAAGAACTGAGTGGGTCCTATTTTTGGTGATGAAATCCAAGTAGGCTCACTGGGTAAGGTAAGGTGATCCATCGGGTGATCAAATCCCAGTTGGGCCTTATCTCAAGTTTATTATGATGTTTTACTGATTAAGTGGTTTGGTCGTGTAACATAAGTGTGCTATGATTAATTTTGATACCTTTAATTAAGCTAAGTGAGCTAAAGAAAGTAGGCAATCAATGTATGTAGTATATTTTAGACCCAAGATGAAATTTTGATTTTAATTATGAGCACAGACAAGGAAGGAAGCATACAGATGTAGATAAAAAATAAAACCCAAGTAGAGATGAGGGTCCCACTGGGCATGCCAGAATGTTTCACTCAAATTTTACTATTATTCAAAAGAAGGTATTAAAACTAGAAATACGGGTTATGGTAGAAATACCTGATAAAAAGTGCACACATTGAATCATAAGATTGTGAAGAGCTCCTCTTTGGCTTGGGAGGATGACCTGCAAATAAGAAATCACTAAAGCAAATTTTTTAGTTAGAAGAGTAGCTAGGTGGATTGCCTAGTTGTAGCTAGATCCCAGGAGTGTGAGCTTTCTCAAGGGTTGTCAATCCACCATTTTAAAATAATTAAGTTTATGAAATATAAAGAAAGTGCCTGCATCAATTAAAGAAAGATTACTAAAATTGATAACAAGGATCGCTTCATAGAACGATCAAATTAGTGATAAACTAATTAGTGTTAGTGCTAATGGGCTAGGGTATGGTTCAAAAAATTTGAAAGGGGTTTATGAATGATTAGAAACATAGAAAAGTGGATTTGGTTAGGTGTAAGTGGGTGAGATTATCTTGTTGGTTTTGGGTATGATAGTGAACCATCGACAGTTAAGGTGACCATCAACGGTTAAGGGGAACCATTGGAGGTTGGGTAATTGTTACTGGTTTGGGTAATTGTTACTGGTTAGGCTAACTTTTGGCAATTGCCTATGGGTGAATTTTGGCTAATAAATACAATTCTAGGTGTAAATCCCAGGATATGGGTGAGGTATGTACTAATTTCAAAGTAGAAATATGATAAAGGAATATGAAAAACAAATGATTGTCTTACTGAGAAGGTGGATTGGATGGACAATTGAGTCTGATTGCTTGATGTAGAAGCTGATCATAATTTTGATAGAGTGATGGTGCTTGGAGAGATAATGGCAAGTTGACTTGCTAGATTATTAAAGTGCCTGATGATTATTGACCTATAAAAGAGAATCTAGATACGAGAGCTCTTGATGATAATTGCAGATGAATTTCCCTTACAGCACTCCTCTTCTTATAAGCAAGGGCAAGAGGTTGAAGTGGGAGTGTAACTGGGTGATCTAAATATAATTCATCTATGCAATGTCTCCTAAAAGGATTTAGATGTCTTATATTTAGAAAAGCTAAGTGGGTGTTTGCATGGTGATTACATGTCAAGGGTTAGGTGATGGAGCCTAACCATCGGTGATTAGGCTAACCATCGATGGTTATCCTAACTATTAGTGGTTGAGGCTAAAAGGTTAAAATGGGTAAAAAAGGCTAGGTTTAAACTAGTTAAGTCAAATTGACTAAAATGGGTTTAGGCATGGGTAAATGGTCTCGAGGGGTTCCTAAAGTGGTTTAAAGGGTTACAACATTCAGAGTTGTATGTGTATATTTTTGGTGTCTATAGGGATCCCCAATTATTTCCAAAAGGTGGATTAGTCCATATCATATTTGGAGATGAATTCTAATCTTTGAACTAATCTAGAGAAAGGCTTGTATATTGGTTTCATCCCCTAACTAGTGGACTTAAAAAAAGACTTGTAGTTAGAGAAAAGGGAGTGGTTGGTTCAGTAGTTGAAGAAGAAGGTAAGGTGATGGTTGGTTGTTCTGATATATCAATTAAAGAGGAGCTAGAGGATTTCAATACCTCAATAAATGAATCTAAGGTAAAAGGTAATTCCTTAGTTTGGGTCTATGAAGGAATGGAAGGTAACTTCACTACCTCAATAAGTGGAGTGGGAAAAGAGAAAGTAGATTGGGTAGTTAGTTCTTCAAGAATTTGAGCATTAAGAACCATGTTGACTGTGTGGGTGTCGTGAAAATATTCAACTTGGTTCTTCTCTTCTTTAGAAGCCATGTGATTAGGAAAAGGCTTCTTTAATATGTCAAAGGTTTGGTTTTGAGGTATGTTTGGGTTATCCAACATGAGTTTCCCCTTGTCAATGAGGGGTTGGACAACATTATTGAATGTATTACACCTACTGATGTCATGTCTTATTACTTGATAGAAAGCATAAAGATCATTCTCATTATACCAATTGGGTATAAGATGAGAAGATTCAAACTATTGAGGAGGCTTGATAGGAAGAAGTTGTATGATTTTAGCTTTTGGCATCTTTTCCAAAATAGAAGCATAAGGCTCTCTAATTGGAGTGAACTACTTCTAGGTGCTCTGGTTCTAATTCATCATATTTTGGTTTGAGGAGATATAAGAGTTTCACTAGTTGATGTTGGGTGGAGAAGCAGTCTTGAGAATAATGACATTTGTAGTTCCCTTGCTCTTAGTACTTGTATTTCCTTGATTACTCAATTTGAAGGAATAAGCCTCATTGGTCTTGAAGGTAGAGTTTTTATTTCTCAATTTTAACTTACCCTCATCTATATCTCTATTTTCCAACTTATGGGCCATGGTGAAAGCTTCATCAAAAGTTTTGAAGCTTTGGACTCATGGTGTGGATGAGATGTGATTAATCAATTCAGGCTAAGGAAAAGAGAATGATAGTTGATTGATTAGACTTCTCCAATGAGCCAAAAAATTGGTAATAGATTCATCCTCAAATTGATAAATAGATAAAGATCAGTGATGGAGAATTTCTTGGATATGTTGATTGAGAAATGATCTAATAAGGTTTAGGCTAGTTAGGTGAAGGAGAAGATCAAATGTTTGGTGATGTTACTATACCAATCCAGTGTCAGTCTAGATAGAGACATAGGGAACATCTACAAAATAAGGGCATCATCATAGGCAATCATGTATCATGTGTGCCTAAATTCTCTTAAGTGCTACTAGGGGTCTTCCTTGCTATGAAATTTGGTAAACTTAGGAAGCTCCTAATGAGTAGGATAAGGTTTGATAAGGATAGAAGGGTGAATAGGATCATTACAAATTTCATCATAGGATAAGAGGTTGTGAGCTCCAGAGATGGATGACTCGAGAGTTGTCATCTTGTCCATGACCATTTTCATTAGGTCCATTTGGGGTGGTGCACCTAAGGGGTTGTAAGGTACATATTATGGTTAAGGTTGGGTGACATATTGATAATTTTTAAAAGATTGAGACACTGACCCATATTGATAAGTGAATATGGGTGGTTGGGTAGATGGTATGTAAGGGTAGGTGGTTGCTAGTGGTTGGGTAGTAGGTACATGCCCTTGTGGGTTAGGATTATAACTTGGGTTAGGTGAAATAGGTAATTATTGAGAAGTTATGGTGGGTAGGGATGGAGCCATGGTTGGGTTGGTAATCAAGGGGAAGGTAGTGACCTTTATACTAAGAGGTGGTAAAGTAGAAGGTATAGACACTACCAAATTTTAGAGAGGTGTCATGATTAATGGATTGGGGTTGACAAAAGGAAGGTTAGAAATATTAGTGGTAGGTGATCCAATGGTGAGTGGAGTATAAAGGGTCAAAGGTTGCATTGATCCCAAGGTAGAGGAGTCATTGGTAGGGGTAGAAGGTGTAAAGGTAGTGGTTGGTTAGGTTGGTTAGTTGTCTGCTACAGTATCAAAGGGATTAGTGGATGAAGATGCCTAGTTGGTTAAAAGTTAGTTAGTGACTATGGCAATAAAAGGATTCAGCATAAGGTGAGGTGGCATGCCATAGGGTGGATCGATAAGTGGAATTGAAGCAGGGGCATGATAGGATGAGGTGTAAGATAGTGTTGAAGGGAAACTAGATTATTGTCCAGGAAGGTAGCAAAGTCAAGGTCACCTTGGGGAACTACCCAAGGCACACTAGAGGCTTTAGAATGGTGAGGATAATTCTCTACATTTGATATGTACTCTATAGAGAAAGATGTAGAGGAGACTGAATAGTCTATATATGGGTCTTAAATTGATAGCTCCCCTTGTTGTTGACGAGTAAGAATAATGTAAGATAAAGGAAGAAGAATATACAAATAATCTTACAACTCAAACAAAGAGAAAGTAAGAAAATGATCAAAGAATTCCAACACACACTAGAGTATGTTAAATCATGTGGTCAATTTTAGTCTCACTTTTAGCTTATGCCTTAATTTTAATAATGTAATGAAATTACTTAGATATTTGCATAGAATGATTTTATATTGCACAGAATAAGAAAATATGAGAGATTACATAGTGATAATTGATATCAGAATAGAATACTAGATAATATAGCAAAGCCACTTTGAGTGGGTAACCTCCACGATAATTCACTAATAGAAGAATACTTCACATGATGATTAAATACTAACCACTACCTCCTATATATAGTCTACTTAGCCAAGGTTATTCCATAGACCAACCTATCTAAGAACATAGAGAAATGTAACAAGTAAATAAAAGAGGTATGTAAGCCACAAGTCAACCATACATATCCCTAGACACACCAATACTTAAGGGCATAACAAGCCCTTCCCCTTCAAAACAATGTTGTCCTCAATATTGTGGCAACTCTAGATGCTACTGCATAAATGCTTCATCCTCCCAAGTGGCATCTTCACATGGTAGATTCTTCCATTTGATTAGGTATTTTGTAATTGCTCTAGAACACATTTGCTTGGTGCACCATTAAAGGATCTCCTCAAGATCAAGAATAAATTTACCTTCCTCATCCAATTCTAGTAATTCTATTTGAATGATAACTCTATGTCTAATGACTTTCTTCAGGCATGATACATGAAATACTAGATGTATGTGAGTGGATGAAGGAAAATCTAAATTATAGGCCACACTACCAATTTTTTGAAATATCTCATAAGGCCCATAATACTTAGGGGACAGCTTCTTATCCTATTTTTATTACTTTAATGAGATCTATTTGTATGGTTGTAAGCAAAAAAAGACCCAATCACCAATGTCAAAATGCCTGTCACTTTTATGTTGATCTACTTGTTGCTTCATGCGATTCTGGGCCATAGCTAAATTTTCACGCAAACTTGAAAGGACCTCCTATTGATGGTGAATATGTTCTTCAACTACATGAACCTTAGGATGAATCTTTAAGGTTGAAGGGATGGATGGAGGGTGGTATCCATATAGTGCCAAAAAAGGAGACATTTTGGAAGAACTATGAATAGAAGTATTATACCACCATTCAGCAAGTGGCAACCAATGAACCCATTTATCATGTTTATCAAAAACAAAACAATGGATATTTCCATCCAAACATTTGTTGACTACCTCAATTTTTCCATCATATTGAGGATCATAAGATGAACTATGAGCCAATTGAGTGCCTAAACATATAAATAACTTAGTCCAAAAATTACTAGTAAAAATGGGACCTCTATCACTAACAATGATCTTAGGTCCCATGTAGTTTCTAAACTATATTGAGAAAATTAAAAGCTATTGTACTAGCAACAAATGGTTGGGATAATGAACAAAAATGAGCATACTTAATGAGATGATCTACAAAAACCATGATAATATTTTGACCATCAGATCTTGGTAACCTTGTAATAAAATCCATAGATACCTCTTGCCAATGCTAGCTAGGGATATATAAAGGTTGTAAAAGACCTGGAGGTTTGATGGTTTCACCTTTGTTTTATTGACAGATCATAAATTCAGCCACATATTTCTAGTCATCCCCCTTGAGACCTTCCTAAAAAAAATCCTGCTTGATCCTGTGATAGGTTTTCAAAAATCTTGAATGACCCCCAATTGGAGTTGCATGAAGTTCTTGAAGGATTTTTTATTTAAGAAGAGAATTCTTACATAGGTACAATCTATTTCTGTACCATAATGCATTACCTTTCCATGTGAATTTTTCAAATCCATCTAAACCTCACCAAAGATTTTGAATCAAATCATGAGCAGTATTATCATGTTCCCATTCTGATCATGCTTCCTCTAGCCAATCTGCCTACAAAATGGTTATGGCATATAATAATGCCTCAACTGATTCATCTTTTCTAAATAGTGCATCTGACACCACATTGTCCTTGCCCTTTTTGTAGACTATTTCAAAATCATAGCCTAGCATCTTAGTTACCCATTTCTATTATTCTTCAAATGACAACCTTTGTTCTAAAAAATATTTAAGACCATCATGATCAGTTTTTACCTGAAAGTGATGACCCATCACATAAGATCTCCATTATTTGACTGCATGTAAAATGGCCATCATTTCCTTTTCATAGATGGGCTTGTGTTTATTTTTACCCTTGAGTTGATGAATTTCAAATGTTAGTGGCCTACATTCTTGCATGAGTACAACACCCATACCATACCTAGATGCATCACATTCAACTGCCAAAGTCTTAGAAAAATTAGAGGTGACCGATACTAGAGTAGTGCACATAGCCAATTTCAATTGTTTAAATTCTTGAGTAGCTACATCGGTCCACTAAAAGGAGTCTTTACTTAACAAAGAGGTAAGTGGGGCTGTAATACTACCATAATTTTTGACAAATCTATGATAGTAACTAGTAAGCCCCAAAAAACCCAAAAGTTGCTTGAGTGTCTTAGGAATTGGCCAGTCCACCATTGCTTGGATTTTTTTAGGATTCACTTTCACTCCTTCATAAGACACAAAATGACCCAAATATTCAACCTCATCAACCCCAAAAGTACATTTGGAAGGTTTGGCATACAATTGATTTTGCTCCAAAATGGAGAGTACCTGTTTCACTTGCAAATGGTCTATCCAATTTTTACTCTAAATGAGGATATCATCAAAGAATACCAAAACAAATTTCCTCAAAAATGGCTTAAAAATAGTATTCATCAAACTCTAAAAATTATATGATGCATTTGTTAGGCCAAAAGGCATAACCAAAAACTCATAATGGCCCTCATGAGTCCTAAAAGCGGTTTTGGGTATGTCTTCATCACAGATCCTGATATGATGATACCTAGAATGCAGATATAACTTGGTAAAATAAAGAGCACCATTTAATTCATCTAGAAAATCATCAATGATAGGAATTGGAAATGTATCTTTGATAGTGTACTTTTTGAGTTCTCTATAGTCGGGGCACATCCTCCAAGTGTTATCTTTCTTTCTCACCATGACAACTGGTGATGAGTATTCACTTTGGCTATGGTAAATGATTCTTGCATCCAACATCTCTTAGACCATATTTTTAATTTCACTTTTTTGGGCATAGGGATACCTATATGGCCTAATTTTGGGTGTTGTACTATTAGGAATGAGTGTGATAGCATGATCATGTGTGTGGCTAGCTAGAAGTCCTTTTGGCATGTCTCCAAAAATAATAAAATGAGTATCAATTATTTATTATAGATCAAGAGGTGGAGATCGTTGAGTTGGTTATACTTCCATAGAAAACAAGTGAGCTACAAATCCCTTATCACCCTTATGGAAAAAATTTGTCATTTGATGGGAGCTAACAAGTTGGGGAGATTTAGCCTTTAATCCTCTTAGCTCAAATGTCCTTTCTTTAAAATAAAAACACATGAATAATTCTAGAAAAATCATCTCAATAGTGCCTAAATTAGTGAGCCACTGGACTCCTAGAATAATATAAGCTCCACCCATCAAAATAGCAAACATAGGAGAATCTAATAATTAGTCTCCCATGGCCAACTTAATACTATGACATTTTATTGAATAGCTAACAGTGTTGTTTTCAAAATCAGCTTAGCTCATTTTTGGGAACAACCCCCTATGAAACTTGTCCGTTTCATCTTTCCTCTCTCTAAGTCTACTTTTGAGACGGGTTTTTCTCATTCTCGTCTTGGTACACCTACACCGTTCAAAATTCGTAACGTCTTTTTGTTACATTTTACCCAAACGTGAAGGTTGTTACGATCTTGATACTAAAAGGAGACCAAAATTTGCCTTTTTTAGAGTTAGTGTTTTTCTTCCATTTTCGTGAATGGGCGGCAATTTTTTCTGCTAATGCATTTTACCTTTGATATGCAAGGGCAGCAATTTTTGCTGCCCCTACATCTTGATATGCAAGGGCAGTAATTTTTGCCACCCCTACATCTTGACCTGTAAGGGCGGCAATTTTTGCCGCCCATGCATCTTTCACTTCTCACATACAGGAGCGACAAAATTTGCTGCCCCTGCATGTTTCTTCCTTTTTAAGTGCAAAGGTAGTGAATTTTGCCGCCCCTGCACCGTCTCAGTTTTTGTGCACGGCATTTATTGCCACATGCATAAGGTGGTTGGGGTCAATTTTCACTCCATTTAATTTGATTTTAATCTCATTTCTTTTCATTCCTCCTCTCCTCCTCCTCCTACCCTCTGCCTCTAGATGATCTAACAAATAGGTTAAAGTGCACTTTTGTGGATTTGGGCTCATAGTGCGTGTGGTTCTCTAGGTAGGTTTTGTTTTTGACATTTATTTCTCCCTTCTCTTTAAATTTGCTTTTGGTTTTACATGTAGTTTTCTTTTCTTCTTTCCCTCTCTGTCAGAGTTCCAAGCTTCCTTTTCATGTTGGGGCAGTGATTTTTGCCACCCCCACCTTTGCCTGTGCATTTGTTGCTTTAACCTACATGGGCGATGAAATCTTCTGCCCATGTCTTTTTGACTAACCCTATACAGGCGGTGAAATTCACTACATGTGCTCATTTCCTTTCTGACCTGCATCGATAGTGAATTTCACCACCGACACAGGGTAAAGATGCATGGGCAGTGAATTTTGCCACCCATACACCTTCCATCTAAACCTACACGGGCGGTGAAATTCACTGCCTGCACTCTATTGTTCTCCTCTGGCATGCAAGGGTAGAAAATTTTGCTGCCCATGTAAGTTGAACCTGCACGGGTGGCAAAATTTGCCGCCCGTGCCTTCTTTTCTGACCATTCTTTATGCAGGGGCGGCAAATTTCACCGCCCATGCATTTCTCATCCAAATTTCTCTAACTTCGAGAAAAAATTTCTCCTTTTCCATTTTTTTCCTTTCTTCCTCTTTTTCCTTCATTTTTTGACCTGGCCCTGTTAAGTGCCCTTCCTTGGTCATGATCACTTAATGTGCGAATTTCCCAATTTGCCCACTATTTCCTAATTACACGATTATGACTGTAGTACTTTCTAAAGATACTTGCTTGTCAGCACCCACTCAACCGAGGCCAGCTTTTATGTCTGAAACTTCTCCAAAAAAGTCAAAAGCAATGAAGTATCGATACTAGGGCATCTTTTTGATCACTTCAATCACCTCTAATGTTGATGATATTAGAGATACAGAGATTGGCCATGTGGATATGGCCGAGTTCATAACCAGAACTAAGGCAACAAACCCAAGTTCTAAAATGAAGAGAATCATCGAAAGTAACATTCATCTGGTTGCCACTTTCCCAGTGGTAGCAATCATACAGAGTTCATCCTCCAGTGCGACCAGTTCTACAAAAAAAATATGAGAGCAGTCTCAGATGCCAGTAGCAACATAATAAGTCGGCTAGACCCCAAATTCATTGACAAAGTGTTCATGTGCCCTCTTGCTACTGAAGTGCTGAGGATTGACTTTATAGAAGCACAGAAGGAGTATGATAAAGATCCTGAGAGAGCAAAGAAGGTAATGAATAATAGGTGGCTGAAGACCCCTAGAACCAATCTATCTAGATGGTCATGGAACTTCTCAAAGAGTGATTTCATTAAAGAAATTGGTGACTTGATTACCCCTCTCAATAGAGTGCGAGGTCTCCCATCCTCCTCACAGTTCCATGAGTGGATGTACCCTTTCATCAAAATCATCCTCCAAGGTAAACAGGTCATCTTCTGGGGTGAGTAGATTAGCAACGCTCTTCAAGAGCAACTGACTAAGGTACAAACTACTTCAAAGTTATATATGACTTCATACCTGGTCTACATAGCTGCCTCGATGTGAACCTTTCCAAGTTTGACAACTCAAGGAGATAGAAAGGCCACCCCAGTCTACTCATATTACCCCTAGCTAACACTACAAGGATCAATCCACCATTTTAGGAGGGTAAATGATGCCTTCTTCATGATATTTTTATGTCTCTTTGACCCTCAACTTGAGCAGAAGAGAGTATCTAAAGAGGCCTGGACGACCGTCAATGACTATGGTTGTATGTTCTTACAGTTTCCCTCCTTCTGCTATCTTTGGGTTGGTTTTTTCTAGGGCTATCCCTATATGCTGCCCAGGTTTCCTTCTAATAAGTTAGTCCTAATGGAGCTATGTAGACAAATGGGTGTTGTGCACACTAGATAAATGGAGCTAAAAAAGCCAAATTTTAAGTTTTCAATTGAAATTGGCAGAATCTTGATTCTAACTGCAACTAAGGCCAAGGTCATGGAGACGAAGATGCAACTAGTTACTATGAAACAATTCAAGAAAAGAGATAACTTTGACTATAGGAGTGTTAAAGACATGATCAGAAGAAGGACTCAGTTTCATGAGCCTATGATCAAAGACATCTGGGTAGACCTGTGGACAGCTGAAGAAATCAGAAAAATGGACTACAGTAGGCTGACCCTGGAGAAAATAAAATATTTAGGGCTTGCAGAGATTCCTCCCAATCTGGTTGATGATAAGAATGTTATCAACAGCAGGTACTTGGCCGAGAAGATTGCTGACTCCCCTCTTCCTCCAGTTTAGAGGTCTTAGAAAGAATTAACTTCTTTGAGGAAGAGATTCGAACCAATATTGGCTAACACTAATGATTGGTTATTAGCCAAAGGGATCGCATTGAAAGAGTTTATTATAGGCTCAGAGGCTGAGTTCCAAGCAAAAATGAAGAAGAAGGCAGAAAATAGGACCAAGAACAAAGGTGATGTTCCTTCTCCATCTAAGTCTCACAAGCCTAAAATCATCTTCATTTCTAATAAGTCAAAGGTTGTTGAAGATCCAGAATTGATAGCTAAGGGAGTTAGAGAACAAAGCTCCTAAAAGTAGGCAAATCAGCAAATGGAGACAAATGACAGGCCCTCAAAGTAGTAAAGGACTGAGCCTCTACCTTCCTAGGAAGGGGCACGGCCACTTACAGACGTCTCTCCTTCACCTTTTTCTCTTATCAGTGTTCCTTCTTTTGGAGCTGCCTCTCCTTCCAAATTCATGTTTGGTGATCCTCAAGGTGCTTCTGGAGATACTCTTCATTCCTCTATGTCTATTCCTAGTCTGGCATCTCCTTCCTTCAATTTAGGAGAAAGTTATACCCTTGATAAATCAACGGCTGATACAATTTCACCAGTTACTCCAACTACGACCACTGTTACCACTAGCAGTGCAGAAGTTACCATGGTAACACTAGCTACAAGAATTCTTACCACAGTAGGTACTTCTTCTCTCTCTCCTTGGATGTTAGCATTAACACCTAAAAGAAAGAAGCTAGCCATCTCTCCAGATGACTTCAATTTTAGCAAGATAGTGCCGATGAAAGTCAAGGCCCCTAAGAGACCAAGGATCCTCTCAAAATTGGTTGAAGAAAAGGGGTATAAATTTTTGGAAATAGCTAAACCATCGCAGGATACAACCCTTGAGGGTTTTGACATGAGCAGCTATTCCATCTCTTGTGTTGAATTTGGAAAAGTTACTCACAAAGGTGTGCAAAGTGATATGTAGTCTGCAATGAACATCATGGTCTAAAAGTTTGACAAAAAAAAGGAGATGAAGGACTACTATAAGGTTAAGATAGAGCAATTAACTGCAATAGTCAAAAAATTCACCCTTCCCCCTGAAGTGGCAACCCTAGAGGCCTTTTCCATAGACGACCTTGTCATTCAAAAGGTAGAGAAAACCTATATGAAAGGGAAAGTGCTAGAGGATTATATTGAAAAGATTGACACTCAGGGAATTTCCTTACTTACCAAGGTTTCCATGAAGATGGACAAGATGAAGAAAGTGAAGACAGATTTGGAGGATCTTGTCTCACTTATTTCTCAAGACATTGACAGTACAGAGAAATATCTTAGCAAGTGGAGGGAAATAAAAGATTTGAAGAAAAGCACCTGGATATCCATCAGTGTCATGTCTAGCAAAGATTCCTATGTTGAGATTAAGGAATCACTGATATACAGGGTTCAGATACTCAAGGAGCTCATCGAAGATCTCGAGTCTTCTAAAGATGCTAGTGAAAAAAGTGATACAGGCCTGTTGAATAAACTAAAAGAACTACCTTGCAACCTCACCACTAGGGACAATCAATTTCTCTCAGTCAAAGAGATGATCCAAGAATTCAAGGGTATGATTTAGAGAGATTTTGAAGAGAAAGCCTTCTCAATGACTTCTGTGGATAATATTTTAGATACTCAGTTAACTCTAGATAATCTGAGATCCAAGTTAACTAGTCATGCTAAGTCAATCACAACATTGAAGGATGCTATAATCAGAGCCAGGGTCATCTTCAAGAACACCATTGCACTAGACAGCATAGGAATTTAGGCATCTATTACTATGTACGATGCTCATCTGAAGAAGTCTGGTGGCAAGAATTGAAACATTTTCCCCTCTCTCTTCTTCTTCTTCTCATGCACTTTTGTCATGTAAAAGTTCATGCAATTTTGTAATGTGTAATTACATGTAAAAAATTTAAAAAAATATCTCAAAAAGTCAAAGATGACTCATCTTTGACTTAGATATTTTTATATTATAATTTTTTTAATTTTGAAGGTTTCTCCCTATATATAGTGGAGACCTCTTCTGTAAATGTATCTCAGATAATTGAGAGCAAAAACTCTGCTGAAATTGAGACACTTCTTGAGACTTTGTGCTCAATTTGTAAATCATATTTTCTTAAATGAATGAGAAGCAATTTTATTTCAGACTTTGTGTTGAAGTTATTTGTATTATTTAGGAAATAGTTCTTATGTCTTCTTTTCTGATAATCTCTTATTGGTTTGATTTAATAAGTAAAGTGGGTGTGTTGATATTATCTGAGGGCATTTCTAAAAGATAGAAGAGAGACTTTGAGCTACTTTTATCTTTGTGATCCTTTTATCTTTTGTAGTTTCACTCTACGATTACGCTTGTTTCGAATCAGTGAAGGAGGCTACAGAAAACTTTGTGCTTACGTAAGTTTCCTTGTGAACTTTGTTACTTCAAGTGATTTTTTGCTCTACACTGGATACCATTCTTAAAAGAAGAGGAATGTTGTTGACCAATGACCAAAAATTTTCTCTCTTGTTCCTTGTACATCACCTCTGAAAAAAGAGAGGTGGATGTTGTTATACCACCCTGAGTATTATTTTCTACTTAATTATATATACATATAGTGTATAAATATTCATAGGGAACCTCCCCTTGATATACCCATTTTATCATCAGTTAGTTGACGACAAAATATTCACCCAACAGTTTTTGGTGACTCTGCTGGGGAAGAGCGCGTAGTTTGAAGTCCCAAACTTCAAACTGAAGCAGATCCTGCTCTTTTTCATTTTTGTTTTAAAATATGAGAACTCCATGCTACACAAGGAGCCAGAGATCTAAGGGTGTTTTTGACCCCGTGTTTGAGTTGGCACAATAGAGCAATTTTGATCTATTTTCTCCACCACCTTTCCTCCAATGATCTAGGAGTCTTCCTCCTGACCTTATTAGGTCACCAATGCAAGGTAGAACTTCTTTTCCTGCTTTTAATAGTGCTTTACCTATAAACACCCCACCAAGATTTATTATCCTACCATTTAATCATCTTACCATAATGGCTCAAGGCCCGTGGGGCAATTCCTTTGGTCCTCTTAATTTGACCCCACCCTTGCATGAACTACCTCGTAGTTTTAGGAAAAAAATTCTCAAATTTTTTGGTGACAGAAAGGTTCATCCCAATGAGCATATTGCCGCTTTCTCCATAGTATACGGCGTAATCAGTGTGGAATTCGAGGATGTAGCAGTGAGCTTTTTTGTAGAAACTCTACAAGGTGCTACTGTGTATTGGTTTTACCACCTTCAAGCTCAAACTATAACTGACTGGAATACACTAAAGTCCATATTTGAATCTAGATTTAAACCTATTGAAGATGCACACACCTTGTTAGCTTAGCTAACATAGATGAAAAAAGAATTCCAAGAACCCATGAGGGATTTCATAGCCAAATTCAATAAGTTAAGGAACTAGATTCCAACTGTTGCTCAGCCCATGCCAGAGAATCCCAAGTGCTTTTTTATCAACTCATAGCTTCCCGAAGTAAGTTTCCTATTGAAGTGAGTTGGCCCTATGGATATAGCATTGGCTCAAAATCTGGCTACTAAGATTGAGGATGATCTTATCCTGGTAGGTAAGATCAAAAAAGACCCTAGTAAAAATAGATTCTCTTCATCTACTAAAAGCTCTTTTACAGGCACTATAGATCTTATGGTGAAAAAATTGACAGATGAACTAATAGCTTTGAAGAGACAAATAGACCAAGGTACGTCTGCTCCCACCTATTGAGATATGCCCAAGATAATGTTCCAAAATCAACAATATCAGGGTAATGTTGCCCGAAACCAAGGGCAATCAAATTGCCTACCTCCCCCTCTAGGGAAATTGGCCATTAAAGTAGCACCTACCAATTCATCAGTCGGTTACTTAGAGATTGAACATGACTATTCACTCCAACCTCAGTTGGACCAATAAGATGATGTTAATCTCTTCGATGAGCAAGAAGATGAATTAGCTGGTGACTCTAATATTGGTTTCTTGGATTACCAGGACAAAGCTAGAAGTAAAGGAAAGGGTTGGATGGATCTTATGCTATTTTCACCAAATCTCAAAACCAATCAGCTCTACAGGCTAATAAAAGAAAAGCAAAAGAAGAACTTCGACCGGCAGTTTCCATCGTTAAACGAGAAACTCCATTGCCTCCTCAATTAAAAGATCGAGTAACTCACCAAAAAGTAAGTACCTCCAACCACTCCATACCTTCCACCTCTGTTGCTCAGCCCAGTGCCACACCTACTAAAGACCCAGATGAGGGACTCTCTTCCTCTGTTTCAAATTCTTTTCAATTATTTGATATAATTGATCATGCCAAAAAGACTAAAATCCAAATGACAGAGATTGAATATTTGAGAGCTAACTCAAAACAATTTGATAGGTTGGTGGAATATGTAAAAAATAAAGCCGTCCTTATAGGACAAGATTCTTCAAAGGCCGTTTATGACCCCCCCAAAGATAAATTTGCTCAAAATAATCTTGATGTGACTCCTCCTGTTGCTTCTAAAAAAATATAACCTTTTTATGTTTCCCTACTAATAAATGGTTACAAACTGAGTAATTGCATAATAGACTCTGGAGCCTCAAATAATGTCATGTCTACCAAGGTGGCAGATTCCCTTGGACTAACTTTGACCAAAAATTTTGGAAGGTGTTTTTATATGGAAAATAAGCAAGTTCCACTCCTTGGTCAGATAAAAGATGCCCAATTTGCTTTCACAGCTTTTCCAGAAAAGAAGATAAAAATGATGGTTCTAGTGGTCGATGTTCCAGCCTCTTATAGCATCTTGCTTGGGAAAAATTTCTACAAAGATGTTGGAGGTGAGCTAAGCATGGACTTGTCGAAAGTGAGGATCACAATTCAAGGTGTTATGAAGAAGTTGCTTCCTGAAAAAGAGGTAAGGTATGTAGTCACCCGATTGTCAGCACCAAAAGCTCAAATTTTATTTGAGTCTTCAGGCATGGGTAATTACTTCCTATCTATGGACAAGATCCATGAGACATCTGATGAAACTCCTATAGGTGACAACTTGGAATTGTGTTCAACTGACACAGTGGGAGAATCGGCAAAGCAAAATGAACACATGGAAAAACCTCTTCCTCCAAATGAAGAAGTTTTCAAAGAAAAAGCGGTGTCTAATGAGATATGGACCTTAGAATTTGATGGCAACTGCTCTTCTACCGATTTAAGAGTTGAGGTTGTGTTGGTATCTCCTCAAGGAGACATTGTTCCTTTATCCTACAAGTTGCAGTTCAACAACACCAACAACACAGCTGAGTACGAATCCCTTTTACTTGGATTATAGGCTGCCAGAAAAAAAAACATTAAGCTACTCCATGCTAAAGGGGATGTTGAATTAGTGGTTTTCCAGGTAATAAACCTCTATCAAACTAAAAATAAAAGATTGTGCCACTATCACAATCTTGTCTAGGACTAAATAAAAAAAATTGACACTTTCAGCATCTCTATCATTCCACGAGAATTCAATGATTGGGCGAATGCATTGGCTATCTCTACTACTCTCTTGGTTCCCCACCTGGATTTTAAAGAAGATAAGTACACTATTGAACTGGTCTTTCGACCAAGTGTACCTAATAATGCTAGCCATTGGCAAGTATTTAATAGCGATGATCAAATCATTGCATTCTTGGAGCAAAAAGATAGCTTCGAACAATTGCATTTTGAAGGTAGTGAACTCTGGGAATGTGAAGCAACTTCTGAATCAAATGCAAAGATAGGTAAAGATTTCTTACAGCTTAAGGGGAATAAGATCCCCAAAGGCCTGATTTCCCTAGAGAAATTATTTGATAACCATGATAGGTTTATTAAACAACAGTGAACAGATTCAAATTCTTCTCAAGATTTTGATCAGGGGAACCTGGGAACCAAGGGAGATCCTAAGATGGTAAACATTGGGAAATGTTGCACTCTCGAGCAAAGATTTAAGCTTGCTAATCTACTTCACCAATATATAGAAGTCTTGGCTTATTCCTATGATGACCTGAAATCACTCAGGCCAAATGACATTCGCCACAACATCCCTCTTAAGGCAAACTCTGTACCTTACAAGCAAAAGTCCAGGCAATATAATCCAAAAATCTCAGGTACTATTTTAACTGAGATACAAAAAATGCTTGATGCCTGGATAATTTTTTCAATCTATCACTCCACATAGATTGCCAACATAGTGCCTGTCAGAAAGAAGAATAATGAAATTCAAATTTGCATGGATTTCAGGAACTTGAATCGATTATCTTTAAAAGATAACTACCCTTTCCCTATCATGGATCAAGTTCTACAAATGGTAACAGGTTTAGAAATGTTATCAATGCTAGATGATTTCTCAAAATACAATCAGGTTGAAGTTAGAAAAGTAGATCAGCATAAGACGGCCTTCACCACACCTTGGGGCACATTCACCTATCGAAGAATGCCTTTCAGTCTGATAAATGCAAGTGCCACATTTCAAAGGGTGATGGACCTCACTTTCAAAGATGAGATGGGTAAGTTCATTGTAGTGTACCTAGATTATTTGATAGTATTTTCAAAGCATCGTTCTGACCATGTCCACCATTTACAAAGAATATTGGAACACTGTCGTCAGAATGGTATTTCTCTAAATCCAAAGAAATCCATTTTTGAGGTGACTGAAGGGAAACTTTTCAGACACATTGTGTTTTGAGAAGGTATTAAAATTGACTCAGAAAGAGTTAAGTCCTTCCAGGAACTTACTCTGCCTACCAGCAACATTGTGGTTCACTCATTCTTTGAAAAGGTGAATTTTCTTCAAAGATTCATTCCTGAGTTCGCTGAGAAGACTCACCACATCGTCAATATGATGAAAGACAATGCTACCTTTAGGTGGACTGTTGAGGGCAAATCAGCATTTAAAGACATCAAGGAAGTGATTGCTTGCACACCAATTCTGGTTTGTCCAGATTACACTAAAAGCTTCAAAATATATAGTTATGCCTCCGAACATACACTCTCAGCCATTTTGGTTCAACTAAACCCAGAAGACGTGGAATCTCCTATTTTCTTCATGAGTTGTCCACTCAAGGTTCATGAGCTAAAATATTTCAACATGGAGAAGCATGCATACGCGATGGTCAAAGCAGTTAAGCATTTTAGGTTTTATATCCTAAACTCGCACGCCAAAGTTCTCATACCTGATACAACAGTTAAATCCATTTTGACTCAATAGGAGTTTGGTATGAAGAGGGGTAATTGGATCACCAAGATTCAAGAGTTTGATCTGGACATTAAACCTACCAAACTCGTGCGAGGAAAGGTTCTTTGTTAGTTGATTGCCAACAACATTCCAGATGAAGCAGAAAGTGAAGGAATAGAGATTGAAGGTATGCCTACGGTCCTCTTTGTTGCCACTACTGATGAGTGGTATTTCGATATCACTCATTTTCTGACATATGGTGAGTGTCCCATTTATCTCTCTTATAAGGAGAAATGGAATGTTAAGTTAAAGGTTGTTAGTTATGTTCTATGGGATAATGGTCTATACAAAAGGAACCTAGATGAAGCATTTCTTCGTTGTGTTGATAAGGTGTAACAAGATAAACTCTTGGAGTCTTTCCATAATTTGGCCTATGGAGGGCATTTTTCTACACCAGTGACAGTGCATAAGATTCTGTGAGCAAGGTACATTGGCACACGCTATTTTAGGATGCCTACAGATGGGTGCGTAGGTGCAAATTGTGTCAATAGTTTGTTGGAAATCCTAAACTAGCTACATTGCCTCTCAAGCCAGTAATAATCGAGGAGCCTTTTCAGCAGTGGGGTATTGACTTCATTGGCATAGTCAACCCATTTTTGAGTGCCAGACATGATTATGTCCTTACGATGACTGATTACTTTACCAAGTGGGTAGAATCCATCCCAACCAAGCACGCTACGTCTGAAGTGGTGTGTAATTTTCTCAAAAAAAATATTATCTTCCAATTTGGGGTCCCACTCAAAATTGTAACAGATAATGCGGCCTATTTTTCTTCACATAAAATTACTCAATTCTATTTTTACTATGGTATTATCCTATCCCACACTTCAAATTATTTTCCTTAGGAAAATGCCCAAGCAGAATCGAGTAATAAGAACCTGGTCACTATTATCAGGAAATTGGTAGATGACAATCAGAGGACTTGGCACAAGACATTATTTGATGCTTTATGGGTAGATAGGATTACTCCCAAGAAGGCCATAGGTATGTCACCTTTTCAACTTTTGTATGGCTTAAATGTGGAGATACCCATCACTCTGGAACTACCAATGCTCAAGTTAGCCAAAGTAATTAAAGACTCAACCTTTGAAAGTTTGATAGACAAAAAGATCATGTGTCTGATCGAACTAAATGAGCGGTGAACCATGGTAGTGGATCGGATTATGGCACATCAAAACTGGGTGAAGAAACTTTTTGATAAAAAAGCTAAGGTTCATGAATTTTAAGTCAGAAATCAAGTCTTGTTGTGGGACAAGACGTAAGAATCAAAGGGATTCCACAAAAAATTTGACTCCTTATGGAGAGGCTCATTCACCATTTGATAGCTCTGTGGTGAGGCTAGCTTCTTGCTGGAATACCAGGATGGAACACAATTTGCACTACCCCACAGTGGGCAACATCTAAAGCTGTTCAACCCTTGAAGCTTAGATGGGTCCATTTGTATATATGTATAGTTTTAACATTTTGTCTATTTTTTTTTCATTTTTAGCTTGACTCTGTAGCCCAATGGCTTGGATGAAGGCACTTAGAGACTGGTTTCTACTCCTGTTAATCAATTTGATTAACAGAAGTTCTCCAATAAGAGCTATTTATTGTTTTCAAAATCAGCTTAGTTCATTTTTGGGAACAACCCCCTACGAAACTTGTCTGTTTCATCTTTCGTCTCTCTAAGTCTATTTTTGAGATGAGTTTTTCTCATTCTCGTCTTAGTCCACCTACACCATTTAAAATTTGTAACAT
Source organism: Torreya grandis (assembly GCA_037957365.1). Taxonomy (NCBI): domain Eukaryota; kingdom Viridiplantae; phylum Streptophyta; class Pinopsida; order Cupressales; family Taxaceae; genus Torreya; species Torreya grandis. The sequence continues at coordinate 1,739,526 of JARHVA010003402.1, read as the reverse complement.
CTTTTTGTTACATTTTACCCAAACGTAAAGGTTGTTACGGTCTTGATACTAAAAGGAGATCAAAATTTGCCTTTTTCAGAGTTAGTGTTTTTCTTCCATTTTTGTGCACGAGCGGCAATTTTTGCCGCTAATGCATTTTACCTTTGATATGCAACGGCGGCAATTTTTGTCACCCCTACATCTTGACATGCAAGGGTGGCAATTTTTGCCACCCTTGCATCTTGACCTGCAAGGATGGTAATTTTTGCCACCCATACATCTTTTACTTCTCACATACAGGAGCGACAAAATTTGCCACCCGTGCATGTTTCTTCCTTTTTAAGTGCAAAGGCGGCAAATTTTGCCACCCCTACACCGTCTCAATTTTTATACACGGCATTTATTTCCATGTGCATCAAGTTGTTGGGGTCAATTTTCACCCCATTTAATCTGATTTTAACCTCATTTCTTTTTATTCCTCCTCTCCTCCTCCTACCCTCTACCTCTGGATGATCTAGCAAACGGATTAAAGTGTGCTTTTGTGAATTTGGGCTCACGGTGTGCATGGTTCTCCAAGTAGGTTGTATTTTTGACATTTATTTCTCCCTTCTCTTTAAATTTGCTTTTAGTTTTACATGTAGTTTTCTTTTCTTCTCTCCCTCCCCATAAGAGTTCCAAGCCAACCCCCTTTGCCCATAGATTCGTTGCTTTAACCTACATGGGCGATGAAATCTTCCACCCATGTCTTTTTGCCTAACCCTATATGGGTGGTGAAATTCGCTGCCTACGCTCATCTCCTTTCTGACCTACATTGACGATAAATTTCACCACCAACACAGGGTGAAGATGCATGGGTGGTGAATTTTTCCACCCATACACCTTCCATCTAAACCTACACGAGTGGTGAAATTCACCACCCGCACTCTGTTGTTCTCCCCTGGCATGCAGGGGCAAAAAATTTTGCTGCTCATGTAAGCCGAACCTACATGGGTGGCAAAATTTGCCACTCGTGCCTTCTTTTCTAACCATTTTTTATGCAGAGGCGGTGAATTTTGCCACCCATGCATTTCTCATCCAAATTTCTCTAACTCTGAGAAATTTTTTCTCCTTTTCCATTTTTTCCCTTTCTTCCTCTTCTTCCCTCATTTTTTAACCCGACCTTGTTAAGTGCCCTTCCTTGATCATGATCACTTAATGTGTGAATTTCCTAATTTTCCCACTATTCCCTAATTGCATGATCATGACTACAGTACTTTTTGAAGATTCTTGCTCGTCAGCACCCACTCAACTGATGCCAACTTTGATGTCTGAAACTTCTCCAAAAAAGTCAAAAGTAATGAAGTACCGATACCAAGGCATCTTTTCAATCACTTCGGTCACCTCTAATGTTGACAACATTAGATATATAGAGATTGGCCACGTGGACATGGCTAAGTTTGTAACTAGAAATAAGGCAACGAACTCGAGTTCTGAAATGAAGAGAATCACCAAAAGCAACATTCATCTAGTTGCCGCTTTCCCAGTGGCAGCACATCATACAGAGTTCATCCTCTAGTGCGCTCAGTTCTACAACAAAGAGATGAGAGCAATCTCAAATGTCAGCGGTAACATAATAATTTGGCTAGACCCCGAATTCATTGACAAAGTCTTCATGTTCCCTCCTGCTACTAAAGTGTTGAGGATTGACTTTATAAAAGCACAAAAGGAGTATGATAAGGATCCTGAGAGAGCAAAGAAGGTAATGAATAACAGGTGGCTAAAGACCCCCAAAACTAATCTATCCAGATGGCTGCAAGACTTTCCAAGGAGCGATTTCATTGAAGAAATTGGTGACTTGATTACCCTTCTCAGTAGAGTGTGAGGTCTCCCATCCTCCTCACAGTTCCATGAGTAGATGTACCCTTTCATCAAAATCATCCTTCAAGGTAAATAGGTCATCTTTTAGGGTGAGCAGATTAGCAACACTCTTCATGAGCAACTGACCAAGGTAAAAACTACTTCAAGGTTCTATATGACTTTGGACCTAGTCTACATAACTACCTCGATGCGAACCTTTCCAAGTTTGACAACTGAAGGGGACAGAAAGACCACCCTAGTCTACTCATATTAGCCCTAGCTAACACTACAAGGATAAATCTACCATTTTATGAGGGTAAATGATGCCTTTTTCATGGTATTTTTGTGTCTCTTCGACCCTCAGCTCGAGCAGAAGAGAGTATCTGATGAGGCCTAGACGACCCTCAACGACTATGGCTGTATGTTCCTACAGTTTCCTTTTTTCTGCTATCTTTGAGTTGGCTTTTTCCAGGGCTATCTCTATATGCTCCCCAGATTTCCTTCTGATAAGTTAGTCCCAATGGAGATGTGTATACAAATGAGTGTTATGCACACTAGACAGATGGAGCTAAAAAAACCAGGTTTCAGGTTTCCAATCAAAATTGGTAGATACTCGATTCTAACTGCAGCTAAGGCCAAAGTCATGGAGATGGAGATGCAACTAGTTACTATGAAATAGTTCAAGAGGAGGGATAACTTTGACTATAGGAGTGTCAAAGACATGATCAGAAGAAGGACTCAGTTTCATGAGCCTATGATCGAAGACATCTAGGTAGACCTATAGACAGCTGAAGAAATTAGGAAAATGGACTACAGCAGGCTGACCCTAGAGCAGATCAAATATTTGAGGCTTCCAGAGATTCCCCCCAATCTGGTCGATGACAAAAATGTTATCAACCACAAGTACCTGGCCAAGAATATTGCTAACTCCCCTCTTCCTCTAGTTCAGTGGTCTCAAAAAGAATTAACTTCTTTGAGGAAGAGATTCGAACCAATATTGGATAACACCAATGATTGGTTATTAGCCAAAGGGATCATGCTGAAAGAGTTTATTACAGGATCAGAGGCTGAGTTCCAAGCAAAAATGAGGAAGAAGGTAGAAAATAGGACCAAGAACAAAAGTGATGTTCCTTCTCCATCTAGGCCTCACAAGCCTAGAATCATCTTCATTTCCCAGAAGTCAAAGGTTGTTGAAGAGCCAAAATCAACAGCTAAGGGAGTTGGAGAACAAAGCTCCTAAGAGTAGGCAACTTAGCAAATGAAGATAGATGACAAGCCCTCAGAGTAGCAAAGGACTGAGCCTCTACCTTCTTAGGAAGGGGCACGACCACTTATAGACGCCTCTCCTTCACCACCTTTTTCTCCTATCAGTGTTCCTTCTTCTGGAGCCACCTCTCCTTCCAAATTTATGTTTGGTGATCCTTAAGGTTCTTCTGGAGATACTCTTCATTTCTCTAGGTCTATTCTTAGTCTAGCATCTCCTTCCTTCAATTTAGGAGAAAGTTTCACCCTTGATCAATCAACGGTCGATATGGTTTCACTAGTTACTCCAACTGTGACCACTGTTACTACTAGCAGTGCAGAAGTTACCACAGTAACACCAGCTATAAGAACTATTGCCACAGTAGGTACTTCTTCTCTCCCTCCTTAGGTGTCAGCTTTCACACCTAAAAGAAAGAAGCTAGCCATCTCTCTAGATGACTTTGACTTTAGCAAGATAGTGCCGGTGAAAGCCAAGGCCCCTAAGAGACCAAGGATCCTCTCAAAATTAGTTGAGGAAAAGGGGCATAAATTTCTGGAAATAGCTAAACCATCACAGGATGCAACCCTTGAGGGTTTTGACATGAGCAACTATTCCATCTCTCGTGTTGAATTTAGAAAAGTTACTCACAAAGGTGTGAAAAGTGATTTGCAGTCTGCAATAGACATCATGGTCCAAAAGTTTGACAAAAAAAAGAGATGAAGGACTACTATAAGGCCAAGATAAAGTAATTAACTACAATATTCAAGAAATTCACCCTTCCCCTTGAAGTGGCAACCCCAGAGGCCTTTTCCATAGATGACCCTATCATTCAAAAGACAGAGAAAACCTATATGAAAGGGAAAGTGCTAGAGGATTACATTGAAAAGATGCACACTCAGGGAATTTCCTTGCTTACAGAGGTTGCCATTAAGATGAACAAGATGAAGAAAGTGAAGACAGATTTGGAGGATCTTGTCTCACTTATTTCTCAGGACATTGACAACAGAGAAATATCTTAGCAAGTGGAGGGAAATGAAAAATTTGAAGAAAAGCACCTTGATATCCATCGGTGTCATTTTTAGAAAATATTCCTATGTTGAGATTAAGGAATCACTGATATACAGGGTTCAAATACTCAAGGAGCTCATCGAAGATCTCGAGTCTTCTAAAGATGCTAGTGAGAAAAGTGATACAGGCCTGCTGAATAGACTGGAAGAATTGCCTTACAACCTCACCACCGGTGACAATCAATTTTTCTCAGCCGACGAGATGATCCAAGAATTCAAGGGTATGATTCAGAGAGATTTTGAAGAGAAAGCCTTCTCAATGACTTCTGTGGATAATATTTTAGATACTCGATTAACTCTAGATAATCTAAGATCCAGGTTAACTAGTCATGTTAAGGCAATCACAGCATTGAAAGATGCTATAATCAGAGCCACAGTCATCTTCAAGAACACCATTGCACTAGACAGCATAGGAATTTAGGCATCTATTACTATGTACAATGCTCATTTGAAGAAGTCTGGTGGTAAGAGATGAAATATTTTCCCCTCTCTCTTCTTCTTCTTCTCATGCACTTTTGTTATGTAAAAGTGCATGCAATTTTTTAATGTGTAATTACATGTAAAAGATTCAGAAAAATATCTCAAAAATTCAAAGATGACTCATCTTTGACTTAGATATTTTTATATTGTAATCTTTTTAATTTTGAAGGTTTCTCCCTATATATAGTGGAGACCTCTTTTGTAAATGTATCTCAGATAATTGAGAGCAAAAACTCTGCTAAAATTGAGACACTTCTTGAGACTTTGTGCTCAATTTGTAAATCATATTTTGTTAAATGAATGAGAAGCAAGTTTATTTCAAACTTTGTGTTGAAGTTATCTGTGTTATTTAAGAAACAGTTCTTATGTCCTCTTTCCTGATAATCTCTTATTGGTTTGATTTAATAAGCAAAGTGGGTGTGTTGATATTATCTGAGGGCATTTCTAAAAGATAGAAGAGAGATTTTGAGTTACTTTTATCTTTGTGATCTTTTTATCTTTTATAGTTTCAGGTGAAGACTTTGTGCTTCATTTCACTCTATGGTTATGCTTGTTTCAAATCAGTGAAGGAGGCTACGGAAGACTTTGTGCTTACGCAAGTTTCCTTGTGAACTTTGTTACTTCAGGTGATTTTCTGCTCTACGTTGGATACCGTTCCTGAAAGAAGAGGAATGTTGTTGGCCAACGACCAAGATTTATCTCTCTTGTTCCTTGTACATCACCTCTAAAAAAAAGAGGTGGATGTTGTTATACCACCCCGAGTATTATTTTTTGCTTAATTATATATACATATAGCATATAAATATCCATACGGAACCTCCCCTTGATGAGAGGAGAGATTTACCTCATCCAGATTTGGTAAACCCACACTTTTCATGGCATAAATCTCCCTGTGCTGTGGTTGATATACCCATTTTGTCATTAGTTAATTGATGACAAAATATTCACCCAACAAATAGTACCACCATCTGCAATCATAACCTATAATTTGGGAGCCAGATAAATAAAATAGTTTAAACGAGCATCTAGCTTACTATGGATGAAGTTGTGTGTACTCCCAGAATCAATCAAGATAGTGACCTTCTATTTCTTAAGGAAACCCATCACCTTAAGATTTTGAGGAGTACTAATACCTGATAGGACATGGCATGAAATATTAGGTTAAGATTCTTCAAATTGCTCCTTAGGAACTTCTACATCTACATCATGTACTTCTACATAATCTTCATCATCATTAGCACCTTTAATATAATATAGCTTCTTTTCAGCACAATGATGGTCTTTGCTCCATTTGCTATCACAACCATAAAATAACCTTTTGTCTCACTTCTCCTCAATTTTTCATTATGTTAATCAGGTGGGCTACGGAAATGATGGTGCTGGAAAGTTGTGATCATGACCAATAGTGAAAGTTTTCCTTTTGACCAATCTCTTTTTCTTCTATCATGTGTGCCTTAAGGATAACTTCTAATACAGATGTTGGGCTAAACATTCAAACCTCTTATTAGATGATATCTTTGAGGCCACCCAAAAATAGATATATCAAATTTATCTCAGTGATATTTTCCACCCATAAAGAGAGATTCTAAAATTGATGAGTATAATCCTTCACAAGTCCTATTTGTCATAGCTTAGCTAATTGGCTAAAATAGTTCTCAAAGACATTATTCTAATAATGAGCTGTCACCTCCTTAGTAAAAATAGTCCATGTAACAAGATCACCATTTTTTTCTTTTGATCACATAACTAGCGATACCAAATGAATTACTCAGGTTCCATATACAAGGATACCACCATCACCCTTTGAGAACTAGGGGTTTGATGCAGCTCAAATAAATTCTCAATTTGCTTAATCCAAGTGATAGGATCCTTACCATCGAACTTATGCATGTCCACTTTTAGCAACATTGATTTCATACCAACATGGGAGTTATTGAGAGGAGGATTTGAATGCTAAAGTGGAGGGTTATTAGACTAAAGCTAAGATTTGAGGGCAGCCAATTGCATAGTGATATCTTTTAATTCATTATGAACTCCATTAATCTCTTTGTGCATCCCTAAAACATCAGCTTAGACTACAACAAAGTCATCATACCTCACCAAGTTTTTTATGTCCTCTTGAAGCTAAGAAATCACTGAATCTAAAGTTCTAGATTTCATGTCATTGGCAGAAGGAGTCTTAGGAGTTACTGGTGCCCCTTTTCTTCCTTGATTTTAAGGACCTACCATAAACAAACCCTAAGAGGGTTCTGACCCCAAAAAAAATGTACCAAAAAATGGTACTATTATGATCACCTTATCAAGATGAATCTAATGATTACCTTTCTACACTAGAGTAAATATTTTGGTACCAAAAAAGTGTACTGATAAAATATACTGTTGCGATCATCTCACCGAGATGAATCTAATGACTATAAGTGTGCAAGGGGAAAAAAAATTCTAGACTTTTTTTTTAAATATTTTTTTTCAAAAAAGCATTTTGAGTAATACTACACTGATGGAAAAAATTAATTCTTCCCAGATTGCAAGTTATGTTTTTTCACTTTCACTAATCCTAGAAGCCACACCTTGATAGATCCAAAAAAACATCACAAGAAACTTGCCCAAATCAAAGCTTTGATTCCACTTGTAATGAAATTACTTAGATATTCACATAGAATGATTTTATATTATGTAGAATAAGAAAATATGAGGGATTACATAGCGATAATTGACAGTAGAATAGAATACTAGATAATATAGCAAAGTCACTTCAAGGGGTAAACCTCCACAATAAGCACTAATATCAAAATACTTCATATGCTGATTAAAGACTAACCACTACCTCCTTTATATAGTCTACTTAGCCAAGGTTATTCCATAGGCCAACCTATCTAATAACATAGAGAAATGTAACAAGTAAATAAAATAGGTATGTAAGCCACAAGTCAGACTCACATATCCCTAGACACACCAATGGTTAAGGGCATAACAAAGAATGTGTTATAGAAGTTGGCATATAGATCAGGTCCTAGATAAGAAATCTATGCATGGTTTCAAGTTAGTTTTGGTGTTCAAAAGGATCTATATTGGAACTCAATACATGTCTTGGTATTGGGGCCTACCCCCTCACTTCATAATCCGATATTAATAAGGTTTTCAGGTGTTTTTCTAGTATATACCAAATTTTAGAGTTTATACTCAACTAGAGAGTTGAGTTGGTTCTCCCCTTGGTAATGACCTCCAAGTAGGATTGTCGAGAAAGGGTAAAGTAATCCACTAGGTGATGAAATCCCAATTGGGCCTTGTCTCAAGCTTGTTATGATGTTTAATTATGGAAGTGATTTGGTTAGGTGTGTGCAACAAAAATGATGTTATTATAGTATTACTTTGCTTTTAGATTAAGCTAAGTGAACTAGACTTGTAGGTAAATAATAGATGTACTTGATTTTAAACCTAAAATAAACTTTGATATTAATTATGGGCATAGATAGAGAGAAAATCATATAGATTTAGATAAAAGAAACCCAATTAGAGATTAGGGTCCCACCAGGTGTGCCAGAATGTTTCAGAGAGTTTTAGCTTATTATCAAGAAAGGAAGAGAAAAGAAACTAGATACGGGTGTGGTTGTAAAACCTGTTTATTTGTGCATGCATTGAATTAGAAGAATGTGAAGAGATCCTATTTAGCTTGGGAGGAATGACTTGTATATAAGACAACACTAAGAATATTTTTTTGTTATACAGATAGCTTTGTGGATTGCCTAGCACTAGCTAGATCCTAAAAGTAAGAGTTTCCTCAAGGGATATCAATCCACACATTTTAAACAATTAAGTTTGTAAAATAGAATGAAAGTACTTACATCAATTTATAGAAAATTATTAAATTGAATACAAGTGATTGATAAATAATAGGGAAAAAACAACTAATTATGATAGTAAGCAGGTCAATACCTATGATAACAAGTTTAGGTTAGGTTCATAAAATTAGACAAAGGTCTGTAAATAGGTAGGGATGCAGAAAGTCAAATTTGGTTGGGGGTAGGTAGCTAAAAATTTATTTCTATAATTTGGTCTAGCAATGATCATGGGTGGTCAGGGTGATCATCAGTAATTAAGGTGACCGTCAGCAGTCAAGGTGACCATCGATGGTTAGATAGACCATCAATGGTTGGGCCAACCATTGATGATTATTATGTATAGATTTGGGTTGGTAAATTGATGTTTCATAGGATTATAAGGTTGGGTTCTAGGAGATTAGGTATTATTGAGATTATTGTGAAATGGAAAAAAGTAGATGAATATCAAAAAATAAGTATTTATCTTATAGATTATCGATTTGATAGACAGTTGAGGTGGTTGTCCTATTGGTGGATTCTAGCATGATTTTGATAAAGTAATAGTGCTTGACTACTTAGGTGAGCCATAGCAACAAGTTAGCTCTCTAACATGATGGCTAGATCATTAGAATTCTTGGAAGATGGTTGACCTATAAAAGAGATTCTAGATACATGGGCTTTTGATAATAATTGTAAATGCTTTTCACCTCCCTACTCTTCTCTTATTATAGGCAAGGCAAGAGAGTTGCAACAAGATATGAACTGGGCTTCCTAATTTTAACTCTCTCATGCAATAGCTCTAATGAAAATTTAGATAACTTTATATTTAGAAAATCAAGGTGAATGATTTACATGTTGGTGGTTGAGGAGGTGCACCTTGACCATTGATAATTAGGGTGATCATCGGTGGTCATCTTGACCATCGATGGTCGAGGGTGAGGATAAAAAGTGGGTAAAAAGGCAAGTTAGGTTAGTAGGTCAAAATGAATAGGGTTAGGCATAATTTCTAGTTGAAGGGTCTAACAAGGCCCAAGGGGGTCTTATGGTGGTGGTCTAGGGGTAATCTAGGGGTGTTTCAACATGCAAAATCATAATATGTAGATTTTTAGTGTCTACACCAACCTTTTTGACCCCCATACATTTTGTACCATTACCTAAGTAATCTAACATTCCATGCTTCCCCTTTATCATCTTCAATGTATCGACTGAGACCAAAAATAATCCAAAGTGCCTATAGATGAGTTTGAAAATGATGAGGCCTTTTGTGATTTTCTAGGCCTAAAAGATAATGTTTTCTTGGGAGACCACAAATAAGATTTCTCTATCAAATAGGATCTTGTAGCCTATTTTAGAGAATGGGTGAACACCTTTAGCCAAAAACAAAAGATTAAAACATTGAGGTCCCAAATTGAAAACCTTTTTGAGGTGTTTTTGGACCAGGGTAAAAGTAAAGAAAAAGGCTAGTCTTTTGGTGAAAACCTAGTTCAGGCACCACTAGATGGGGGTATTCACCTTTCCTCAAATGAAGCTTAGGATACCACTAATGGGTAACTTGTTTTTGGGTTTGAGTTTAGCACAAAGAAATAACATGCCTTCAATTAAATAGTTTTTGAATGTCCTATAACATTTGTAACATGGTCATTGCTAACATTAGGGGATTTAGATTCATCCTATTTGGGAAAGCTTAAAGAACTGGTCCAACTAGAGAACTTTGCCACTACAGGCCAATTCACATCATTGTCAACCATTCTATAAGATGGCTTGACTCTCCTAGTAGAAGATAGTATGAAAGTCAACATTGGGACTCTAGATGACCCAAAGTGGATTAAATTAGGCAATCCCTCACTAAGGAGGAATGTGAAGTTTTTAAACCCTTTTGAGGGAGTTTATAGACATTTTTGTTTGGGCCTATTCAAACATGACAGGTTTGGACCTTGCCTTGGTTGTACACCACCTTGTTGTGCATCCTGATTCTAAACCTATGAAATAGAAATTGTGTAAGATGCATCATTGTATTTTTGTATTAGTAAATAAAGAGTTGGAAAAACTCTTGGAAGTAAGATGCATTAGACAAATTGACTATTTAGAGTCGATCTCAAACATTATTCCTATTAGTACAAATATATAAAGAATTATAATCTATATTGATTTTAGAGATATTAATAAGGCCTAGACCAAAGACCACTTTCCTCTGTCGAATATCATGATAGTTGACTCCATATCTAGGTATGAAATGTTGTCCCTCATCGATAACTTTTTAGGATATAATCAAATCGAGATTGTGCTAGAAGACCAACATAAAATAATGTTCACCACCCCATGGGGAATGTTTTGCTATCAGGTTATATCATTTGGTCTCAAAAATATTAGGGCCACGTATCAGAGAGCTATGAAAATAATATTTCATGACATGATACATGATTTTTTCAATTACTATATTAACAACATATTGGGTAAATCAAAGAACCATGTAGATCATGTAGCCATACTACAAAAGATATTTGAAAGGATTTGTGAGTATAAGGTTTGAATCAATCCCAAGAAGTGCATTTTTGGTATCACTAAAGGGAAATTATTAGGCTTTATTATCTTTTTATGAGGCATTAAATTTGATCCTACAAAGTTATAATCCATTACCAAAATGCCACCAACTTTCACTTTGAAGCAGTATTACAGTTTACAAGGCAAAATCTAGTCTATCAGATGCTTCATTTCATAGTTCACCAATAAATGCCATCCTTTCACTCATTTATTGAAGACAGGTATTACATTTCTTTGGGATGAAGAATTTTGGAAAGCCTTTTAGTGCCTATAGGAATATATTTTCAATCTGCCTATTTTATTATCACCAATGCCATAATGGCCATTTTTTTATACCTATCTACCATTTTAGCTCAGCACGATGAAAATGGGAAAGAATATGCCATGTACTATCTAAGTCATACACTATTAACATATGAACATAATTATACACCAATAAAAAAATCTTGTTTAGCTATGGTCTTTATAGCCCAAAAGCTACATCATTACATGCTTAACAATAAGACCATAGTCATTACCAAAATAGATCCACTCAAGTATCTACTATCAAAGACAACTTTACTTGGCTACATAGATAAATAGATCATGTTGATGAGTGAGTTCAAAATTTAATATGTCAATCAAAAGGATATAAAGGTATACGTATTTGAAAACCATCTCCTTGAAGCTCCCCTTTTAGATACCAAACCACTCACTTTTACATCCCCAGATGAGTCCATCATGACCATCATAGAAGCACCTCCTAAGGATTAGCTCTGGAAGCTATATTTTGATGAGTCATTCACATCTCATGGATCAGGGGTGGGCCTATTATTTGTTACACCACATGGTGATCTTATTCACAAATCATTTTGTATCATCTTTCCTTGTACTAATAACATGGCTAAATATGAAGCACTCATTATAGGACTTCATCAAGTAGTACAATGAAACATCAAGCATCTTATAGTTTATGGTGATTCTTATTTAATCATCAATGAGGCTATATACCACTTTCAAACCAAAGATAACAAGTTGGTACCACATGAGGCCATGGTTGACATTCTCAAATAGTAGATTGCCCATATACAATTTGAACACATACCTCAAGCCAATAATAGGGCATTGAATGCCATGACTACCATTGGTTCTTTAAACTATAGTACAAACAAGGCAAAATATTATCAATTATTTATTGAACATCTTCTAGTACCTGCTTATGAACCTTCAACTATCACTATGATCTATGATATTATTGGTCCCAATCCTATTTGGTATTCAGACATATATAACTACCTTCATGATCACATCTTTCCACCAGACCTATCACATAAATAACAAAAATCCTTTACACACCAAGAATATTGCTATACCCTACTTAACCCAACCATTTAACACATAAGCTTTGATGGAATTGTGCTTCATTGTTTAAATTTAGTAGAAGTTTTAATAGCTTTGAGGGAAGTTCATGAAGGAATGTGTGGAGCCCACACCAGTGGGGTCATCCTTGATGAAAAACTCCTCCGTACTGGTTACTATTGTCCAACCATGGAATTATATGTAGTTGCATTTTTTAAAAAGTGTGATAAATGTCAAAGGCATGCCAATTTTATTCATGCTCTGGCCAAAACACTCAAATTGATGCTCACATCCTAGTCATTTTCAACATGGGTACTTGATCTCATTGGAAATATTAACCCTACCTCATCTGATGGACATAAACACATTCTTACTACTATCGATTATTTTACTAAGTGGGTTGAATCTATACCCCTCACATGACTGGAAAACATATTTCCAAATTCATCTTTAACCATCTCATTTACCACCATGGTATCTCATATGACATTATATCTAATAATGGTGGATCATTTAAAAACAATAATGTCACAGCACTTTATGAGAATATAACATCACCTAACATTTTTCCACTACATATTACCCCCAAGTAATGGCTAATCAGAGGTATCCAACAAGACCATTGTTAATAATCTTATGAAGATTATCATTGATATTGGCTATGATAAAAACCTATAGATATTTTGTGCCCTTTGAGCATACCATACTAATTATCATACTCTAATAGGATCCATACCATATTCCCTAGTATATGGCACTGAGGCCATTCTTCCCATCTAAATTGATTTATCTTCTTTGTGTATCTCATTAAAACACATCCTAGATGATGAAGATTACCAAGTAGCTCACCTATAAGAGCTAGAGTTATTAGATGAAAAATGCATGGCTGATGTAAATAAACTTCGAGCATATCAAAACCAACTATGTGGTCAATATAATCAGTTGTTCAATTATAGATATTTTAAGATTGGTGATCTTGTCCTCAATGAAAATTAGAAGAACACCACGACTGAGAAAAAGAAGAAAGGCAAATTCAAGTCTAATTAGATAGGTTCTTATGTCATTGTTACAAATTATGGCTCTGCAACATACAGTCTCATGACACCAGAAAAAGATGAACTTGATGAGCCCATCAACATTATGCATATATAGCATTAGTTCACTTGACAGACCTGAAGTATTATCTATTAGGCTTGTTTACATTGTATTATAATATCATCTTTCTTATATCATACCATATATCATTTTTACCATATCTTTACTATTAACCAAAGTTATTTTTACCCTCCCACCCCACCCTTTTGACCTTGGTTCTACTCTATTGGGTTTTTGGGCACCTTCAATAAAATTATTCATATGAAGTTTCAATAGTTGATTCAGTATTCTACATAGAGGCAATATCTTGGACCAGTATGATAGTGGTTTGGTAATTGCATTCTTCATTGTTGTCACATTCTATTTCATTCTAAGTGCTACTAATTATAACCACCTTTGGGAAAATTAGTATCATTGACCCATACCATTATTTCCTAATTATAATTGCCTATGGGAAAATTAGGGGCAAAACCTTTATCATGCATTATCGCATCACCTTGCCATTCCTTTTATATACCATGTCATTTGCCTAATTCATGAACTTGCTACTACCTAGTTAGATTCCTCCATTATAAGGTAGAATTATAGTGACTTGACATCTCACTTGAGACTATGTAGGTAGTGATCAATTCACATTGAGCTTAGCTTAGTTATCCCTTTCCCATGCTCTCACCATTTTATGAACAATTTAATCTTGGATGTTCTCACCATTTTATGAGAAACCTAAGCCACGCTCACACCATTTTGTGAGTTGGACCATATAGTCTCTCATAATTTTCACTTGAGTTGAGACACTTACAAAATTAAAAAAACATTTGTAATAGATCTATAAAATCCTAAAAAATACATAATCATGAAAATTATCTTAGAATTTCCATGTAAAACATAAAGTTGTTAAAATTTTGTGGGATGGGCCATTTTATTTTATCAGTATATTTCTAAACCATCTTGGTATTTTTCCTCCCATTTATGGGAGAACTACATCAACCTAAGGTCTAGACAAACTATGTAGGTAGCACCTGGATACATGGGGTATCACAAGTTAGCTCGGTCGCACCTTCCATTCTTTCTTAACCACTTCTTTTCCCTAATGATTCTAGGACTCCTAGTTATTTCATAAGTAACCATTTATCCTTTAGTTTCTCCATCCTTTTTGATCTTAGTCATACATTCTCTCCATTTTATGAGTTTATATTATGATCATTGTGTATTCAACTATGATACACATATAACCACTTGGTTTCATCTTACATTCTAATCATTTTGTGAGTTATTTACGCTCATCATTTTATGATCTCATTTTCATTTTTTGCATTAGACTTAGTAAGCATTATGAACTCGGCTCATATGTGAACATTTTTCTATTAACTTTTAGAGTGGTTTTAGCCTAAACCATACTCTCACACTTTCATGCCTTGTTTGTGTTGACATTTTCATGATTATGGAATGTCATCTTTTATTTTCTTATGCACTCACCATTTTGTGAGACTATTCCTATATTCCGTTATACATCAGTCATGTTTCTTTATCATCAATTTTCTTTTATCCCATATCCTAAGAAAACTACATTTGGCCTAAATTTCATGTTGGATCTCGCATCCATGGAATTATGTAAGTAGTGTCCACTTTCCTAGTGTATATGGAGTCAGCTCATCTACCCCTTTCTTTCTTCTATTTCCCCCATTTTGTTTTTTGTTTCATTGTCTCTTATGGCCTAGGGTCAATGTTTGCCTTCTTATTTGTGTGTCGTTGTTCCCTATAACCTAGGGGAAACCTTGTTCACCTTTTGTTCTTACATTATTATACATGTATTGTTATTACCTAGCTTAGGGGTTACCCTGTCACCAAGAGTAACACCTCTATTACATATGCATGAACACTTTATTTTTTCTTTGTGCTAACATTGTGATTAACTATTTTTTTTGTTTGATTTTGTTTTAATTGTGTTGTTCACTATTTTATTTATTGGTGTTTTGTTGTGTTTCTATTTATTAGTGTTTTATTTTGTTTCCTAACTATTGGGAAATATGAAAGCACAATTGATTACCATATACAAGCAACTTAATATGCGGAATTAAACCAGAATCACAAGTAACTAGAATTCAAAAACAACACAGAATATGAGAGAAAATACACAACTTGTATTAATACTCATCCAAAAAAGAATACAATAAATAAGATGCCACTTCTTCTTCACACCTCTCAAAGGCTTCCCACATCTCAAGTGCACAGTAACTCTTTCCTCAAAGCTCTCTCTCTTACGGTCCCAACACACAACTCAAACATAGAGTTGGTGTTCACCTCCAACCAGTCAGTATCCACTACTGCCAGTACTCTAGTGCTCCACGCACTCCACAAGTGCTCCACGCACTCCAAGTAGATCTCCCTTGAACTGCAACAACATGCAATCCAAATGATCTTACTTTGGAAGGAACTGCCTTGCCTTCCTCTTTGCTCTCTTTCTGAGTACACATCGTACTCCAAGTAGATCCCACCTGATCTTGCTCCCTATTGTGTTGATGTCCTCATGATCTTGCACACCTGCAAATCAATCTAGTTTTGCACACCTGCAAACCTGGATCTCGCACACATATACACCTGCAGATCAATGATCTTACTTACCATGCAGATCTCCTAATGTAGCCATGCACACCTACTGACCAAGATCATACATACATGAAGAACCCTTTTGATTCTCCAAAACCAGCACCGACACTTGGCACTACTGTGGAACTAGGAGGAACACCCTTGCTCACCTCACACACAAAAGGAGCTAACTTTGCTCAACTCAAACTAGAACAAATTATAATACAGCCCATGAGTCTATTATATAGATCTCATGCAAACAATAATTAGACACCTAATTACAATAATTAGATCCATAGCTTCTAGTCTAAAATTGGCTCTCATCATGCAAACACTCAGTTCGTTAACTAACTGTTTGTGAACTGGCAGTTCTAAACCACACATGCGACCGACATCAGTCCTCATCTGCCTGGAGGTGACTGACGCTGGCCGACTTCTGACCGACGTCAGTTGCTCTTCTGTCTGCACCCTGCCGACATCAGTTGGCCTGATCGACGCTGGTGTCTATGACACTCAGCAACCTCCTCCCCTGTTTGCAACAGTGAAGCTTTTAGCTCCACAACCTAACACTAACTACACTTGGGTTAGATTTAGTTTTGGAGGATATAAATACAAGGCCTCACCCATTGATAAATAATATTTTTTATGTCCAATGTTATTATGCCAAAATACCTCCATAAATATTGATTAATATAGTGTTACCATGCCTTTTTGTTAAGTGAATCCAATCCAAAATGAACATTACCAAGGTGACAAGGAGAGGTGGAGAAATGGATCTTCATTGACAAATATTTCTTGATCACACAACTGAGAACATCAACTCATGGCCAACACACAACACTTACTCTCATGAATGGTAAAATCTCTTGTTTTTCTTTCATTTGTTAGTTACTTGTGTAGTTAACTAGCTCCTTGAGTATCTAGACTAGAGGTGTAAGGTCTAATTAGTGTGTTTTTTGTTATTTACTTTCTTACTTGCATGATACTAATCTCCCCTCTATGTATTTCTTATTGTTAATAATTGTTCATGGCCCTAACTGATCATTTTTCTATCCTAACACTTGGGACATGCTCTTTAGGACCTTCTTATCCTTCTCCAATGATCGTACATTGTTATGAATCTTCTCAACTTTTTTGTTGCATCCTATAAAATAACCTCTTTAGGCCTACAAAGGAGATTTGAGTCAATTTTGGCTTGGTTTGTGCTCTCCTGAGCTTGGATCTCTTGTCTAAGACTTTTAATGGCTTGGGAATGATATGCATGACCTTCCATGGATCTGATTTGACCTAAATGTGTATGTCTAGTTTTATACAATTGAATAAAACACTTAAAACCTTGCTTTGCTCATGGAAATCTTCATTTTTGAGGTTTTTCCTATTTTGAAGCTATTCTTTAGGATTTTTGTCCATAAATGAACCTCTTTGGCACTAAAAAACCCTACAAAATGCTTTATAAGCCATGAAACATACATGCTCATGCTTGATATGAATGGTTTTGGGCCACTAAAGTCAATTTTACATGTTTAAAGAGGAAATGAAGGTCAAAACAAGCCAAAAGAGAGAGGAAATAAGTCATTTAATGAATCTTTGACCCCCTTTTGTATGAATTAGAGAAGGTTATGGGGGTATTTTTTGTGTTATGTGCCCTCATAAGTCATTAAAGAGGGGGATTTCTTTCAAAAATGGCTTGAATAGGCTAAATAATGTGACATTATAACTTATTTACACCCTTCCATGCACTTGGAGACTCTTGTGAATGCATTTATAACTAAAAAACTTCATTATACATATTTTATCATGGAAAGAATGATTTTATAATGGGCTTTGTAAGACATTAGTCATGAAAATGACCTCAACAAGGTTGATATGACTTTGTACAAACTATCAGCTACATATATACCTTGACAACTATGCAACTAGGCCCTTTGCAATGCCAACATCAACTTTAGACTCCATTCAGGGTGTTATATTCCAAAAAATGAAGAGAAATGATTAAGAAGGTGGACCATTTCTAGCATATTTGTGTTTAAATCATAATGAGGGTTCATGAAGGCCTTATACAAAAAAAATTCCCTCTCTGAGCTGTAGGTGTTCTAAGTACCTAGGTGGCCAAAATAGCCAACATTTTGGTGACCTCCTAAGGGTGTTTACCTATATAAATGCCAATATTAACTAATTTATCAAGTCCATTAGGCACATAGTCAAGAGGGAATCAATATGAATTAGGCACCCTATTATGCCAACTTCAAAAATAAAGAACAAAAAAGTGTGCTACAACACTTAGGGGAAGGACAACCAGAAAGTGTGCTACAACACTTAGGGGAAGGACAACACAACTAATCTACTAAAATAATGTGCTAACAACAATTGGATAGAATTAAAAAAACTAGCCTACCCTAAACTAACCAAGCATAAGGTTACTTACACAAATCTAGTAACTAGTTTTGTAAAATAGCTACCTTTCTTAATCAACTTAGAATGTTTTTCATGCTTGAGGGAAGTCAACCAAAGGTGGAGAAGGATTGGGTACTCAATGAACTATTGATATACTTCTCTAAGGACAAAAACAAACTCACCCACTTGAGATGACTAGAAATATAGCTACCATAAAGTGGATAGATAATTTGATTTTATCTTTCTTGATGTTCAATTTGGTACTTTGGATAGCGCATAACAAGTGATGACTTTTCCTTATTGGCCTCTAACAAGATAGATATTTGATAGGGCATCCTCTTGACCAGACAAAGTTTGATTAATTAGGATTTCCCTCATACTTGTGTTCTACTGCTCTATCATTCTGCTAATTGAGGTGCTTAGTTCCGAGTGATTAACTTGGAAACACATACAATTTCACCTATTATGAATGTTGCTCATGGGTCTCTTCTTTATGAGATGTTGGTATAATGTCCAAGCTTGAGTAGAAGTCTCTAGCTCATACCAAAATAATTCTTCTTCTATCTCTTCTTTACTCTTTTCAAAATTGATTTCTTGCCTTCAATCTGAATGTGAAGGCAAGCCTTCCAAAAGAGGTTGAATTAAGTTATCTTTGAAATGATTTTACATTAGAGTTTCATTGGGAAGGATCAAAATGCATCCCATAATGTAAATTATGGTCTCTTAGACTAATTTAGGACATTCCTCTACTCCTCTTATCCATGAGAAGTGATGTCCTTGATTTCAAGCTCTATGTCCTCTTTATCAATATCAAACCCAAGCCAACTAGATTGATTTTCTTCTTCTTCCATGTTGAATGGAAGCTCATTTGTCCAAGAGAGTACCTCATCATCATGTCCCTAAATGCAATACTCACTAGATAAAATTGGCCTCTCTTCATCAAAAATATATTTTTTCTCTCCATCCTTGCCCACTTCCATACTGTTCTATTGCTTTAGCTGATCATACTCATCCTCTTCTTACAGTAGATCTGATTTTTCATATTTTATGGCATATGCAGGCTAATAAATAGAAGAATGTTCCTCTTTTTTCCCAAATGACTCCTTGTTTTGCCCATCCAATGAGCTAGCTCACCAAATAATAGGTCTACATGGGAAGAGTGAAATGGTGATAGGACAATTGGGTTGACTTGAGATGGGAGTTTGAAAGGTTTATTGAGTTTCTTATAAAAGAATAGGCTTTTGAGAGGGTTGCTCCTAATGGATAAAAGACTAATTTTTCATAGGTATAGGCTCTCTCAAAGAATTATAACCTCTGAAGCTTGGAATTTGGCTTGGTTTAGCTTCTTCAACCATTCTCTTTTCTTTATTAATAATGGATTTAACAAGGTTTGGCATCTTGAAGTTAGAATGCCTAGTCCAAGAAGTTTGCCATGGTTGAAAAGCTTAAGGCTCTTGAGAAAGTGGACTTTCAAATATTGATTCATCATGATTGTGTGCTACTAAAAATTTGGCATTATGTTTGGATTCATGTACATTAGTAACCATGTCTCTTCTTACATATGCACATGTTGATTGATGTGGGGTTACCCACATGGAAAGCACCATTTGGCTTTTGAGAGTATACCAATAAGCTAAGATAGGTTAGGATCATGATGAGGTTGACTTGGCTCATCAAATAGATGGTAAATAGGTTAAAAATATTGATTAAGATACTGATGATGAAGGGGAAGATAACATTTATGATAGGGATGTGGAAAGTTGGAATTTCCCCTAAACCTAGCCATGTAAGAGATGATTCATGGGGTTCAAATGATGGAAATTTCTGAAAATAGAAAGTGGACTAAAGTCACTTAACCTTTTATGAAAATGATGCTTAGGCTTCTAAAACTAGCTGAAGTAGACTCAAAGTCACCAAAGACTAATATATTGAATAACAACACCAATAAGTCTCTACTAGATGATTGTATTGTCCCACTAGGTATGTTATAAATTGTTATCATGTTGAAATGTACCCTTTGGATAAGTAATTTCAAGAATTCTCATTCAAATTGATATAATGGGATCACTCCAAGGTTGTGGGTTACTTATGATTAGGTGGAACCTCTATAGAGGGTTAGTTTCCTTGATGGATCACCTAAACTAACATTAACACTATTACAACTGCAAGGAAAAGGGAGAAAGAAAGCATAAAGCAAATAATTGAAAGCAAAAGATGTGATGCACCAAATTTTATGACTCCTCTACTTTCTTATATCAACACACCAGGACTAACAAGAGATTGATCTTATCTTACACATTCTCCAACTCAGATTTATATGCATCAATGTTTCACATAAGGGTAATAACTTATGTTAGGGATTGACGGAGGGTAGCCAAAAGGTCTTAGTTGATACTTAATCAACCAACTTTCACAAATAACCACCTGCACAACCAACCTTAACACAATATGTGACCTACAATGATGAATCAAGATATACAAAGGTGAAAAGAAATGGACATATGTAAGGGAAAATACTCTTTACCACATGCATAGATCAACAAGACTCAAGATTCACACAATGAACCAGTGTCGATAAAGTGAAAATTAGTCTTTTTATTAATCTCAAGGTCTAAAATCCAATGGTATAAGCTCTTAAATGAGCATAACCTTATTACAACTAGTAGACAGATACCTAAAATGGTCATTTCAGACCTACATATAGTAGAATGGGAGAGCGAGAGAATAGGAACACTAAAGGCTCATGAATATCATCATTATATCATAATTTTAGTTGCAAATTTTAAAAATAGAGCATAAGAACCATACCCCTAATCTAACTTAATGCATTAACTTGCTCCATAAGGACCTCTCAATGGGAGTGTCACATACTAGTGGAAGGGAAGGTTTCATTCTTGAAATTTATATCCATTGAAGTGTTTGGATATGAGTGGCTTAGTCAACTGGATGCTCCATCTTGTAGCTCTTGCCTTCATCCTTAACTTTCCTCATACTAGTGGCCTTAACCTGATCACCCCACCACTTGTGTATGCATGCTCAAGGCTGACCTGCCATGAATGTTATGTTTATTAAATGTTTGACTATGTGGGGGTAGTTTCTTAGTGCATTTATTTCCCCTATCCAAGCTTCACATAGTCCTATTACGCCATAATTTCCTCATTACAACCTAAAATAAGCTCATTTTCCCCTCTTATACTCCTCTCCTATGTGGTTTCTGAGATATCATGCTTGAAAAAGTCATGAAAATAGGTTTTAGGTCTATTTTTCTTCATAGATACTTGCAAACCTACAACTTTAACTTGGAAGAACTTAAAACTTTCATCCATTCCAATATCAAGTCACTCTTGAACCATATCTCCTCTTCATAAGGATATGTTTGAGATTTGAAATAGTTATAGGTTTGTTAGATATTTTGAAGAGTTCAAACAGCTTTCCTTGACTTGAAACTTGATTTTATAGACCCATATTATACTTGAAAATTGAAGTTGTTGGCATTCGCTATTTATAGGCATGCCATCTTGGTTATGTTGTAAACCTGTTATCCTATTAGAGACCTTGATGAAGGTACATAAGACATGGAGGCTTGTCTTTTTATCCTTAACATTTACACAAAGCCTATAATATGGTGTAGACATATATGATCTATTGGAGACCATCTAGGATGATTTTGAACAAGCCTATCATCCCTAATTGATTTATAGACTTGGGTGAGATATCACATTAGAGCCAATTCCATGATTTAATCACCTTGAGGCTTGTTCTCAAACCTAACTTCATTATTAACTATGGAACCTCATAGGTTTTAGGAGTGGCCTAGAATCACTTGAGACCTCACATAAATCCATAGAGTAGGGATATGTAATCCTATTGAACCCTGACCTTTCTTCACAACCTTAAGAATGATTTCAACCTTCTCATTTGTGATTTAGGACTTGCCTTAATAGGGTTTGAATGAGTGAAGATTTGTTTGGCCTTAATGAATGGTGAATATACCTTGTGATCCTTATTTATCTCATTCTTATGCCACTCTTCTTGTAATTCTCTCTCCATTCATCTTTTAACCCCTATATGGATCAAAATTCAGAGTTGATAGTTTTGACATGTGCTCTTTTGATCTATAGGCTTGGAAACTTAGATAACTCATATTGGAGATATGTTCACACCTTGAAACCTTTTCAAATACTTGAAATATAGTTTCCACTATCTCCCCTCAAATTTTCATCAAATTTGGTTGGATAGATCATAATATACAAGGTTTTCTTGTATTCTAGAAACCCTAGCAGTGAACATAGTCCAACACAAACCAAGAGATAGACTTTTGCATGCATTGATTTTGGTGCCTTATGTTGGGATTTGATCATGCTTCATGATTTTAGAGATTATTTTATTTCCTTTTTTAATCACCTCTATCATTTAAAAAACCTCTAATAATGGATACAAGCCTCATTTTGACTATTTCAACATACCACCTAAAACTTATGACACTTTTGTCAATTATGTTTTCTTCTTTCATAAGGTCATACTTGGCACTCTTAATTCACTAATTCATTTCATATCCATGTAGGATTTCTCATTCCAAATAGTAAGGTTTGGATAATTATTTCATCATTCCTCAGAACTAGGTATGCCCCTAAAGGTTTGAGAGTATGATCTAGTCTTGGAGGCTCATTATGGATCTACAACCTCATTGAGAGATACTTGATGTTAGGTTATGGAGCTAAAATCTTCACATAGATGCAAACATGGAGGGTTGCTGAGTGTGACAGTCACCGATGTCGGTAGGCCACAACCGACATCGGTCAAGCATCAGTGCAAAGGCAACCGACATCGGCAGAAGTCGGCCGACGCCAGTCACCTCCAGTCAGATAGAGATCGACATCGATCACCTGTACGGTTCAAAACTGGTTGTTGATGAATAGTCAGTTAGTTGAATGGGTTGTTTGCATGTTAAAGACTGAGTCGAGTCTTGAGCTGCAAGTCTAATCATTATATGCATGAGATCTATATAATAGACTCATGGGCTATATTGTAAAGTGTAGAACTAGGAGAGTTCTTCCCATGGTGGAATCATAGGGGTTCTTCCAGGTATGTAAGATCAGGTTTGATTTGTAGGGTGTTACAAGATCATGGAGGAGATCTACATGTGATAAGTAAGATTAGGTTGGTCTACAGGGGTGTGTGTGTGCGAGGGTCAAAAGGAGATCTGCGGGGGAGCAAGATCCAAGGTGACAACAACACATCAAGGAGCAAGATCATGGTGAGATCTACTTGGAGTACCAGTTCGTACTCAGTTGTACTGGCAGTATTGTATTGACTGGTTGAGGTGAACAACAGCTCTATGCTTGAGTTGTTTGTTGTGACCTGTATTGAGAGAAGATTACTCTTGAGGGAAGATTACTGGTATGCCCACGAAGTGGAAGAAGAGTGTGATCTCTTTATTGTAATTTCTTTCTGTAATGAGTTGAATATAATTGTGTGTTGCCTCTCATATTCTATGTTGTTTCTATTTCTAGTTACTTGTACTTTTGGTATAATTTTGCATGTTTTAGTTGCTTATACAAAGGTAATCATATGTGCTCTTAAATCTGACAAGTTGTGTAAGAGCTTTGGAGAACCTAGGTCCTATCAATTGGTATCAGAGGAAGGATGGACGTTCTCAGAGTGAGTTTGACTAACAGATGGTTCAGATCTAGTTAGTGTGTGTTGATTACAGGTTACTCACAGGGGTTTCTATTTGAGTGGGAGTATAGCAATGGCAGAAGAAGGTAAGCTGAGAATGGAGAAATTTAGGCACAGGATTAACACCACAAGGAATGTGGTGGGTAGTCTTCAAGATTGAGCTTGAAGAGGAATACAAGCCAGGATGCAGATTAGACAATGTATTGGTATAGGTATAGGTGCAGTTTTTATCTTCAAGTGGGAGATTGTTAGGTTGTGGAGCTAAAAGCTTCACACGAATGCAAACATGGAGGGTTGTTGAGTGTGACAGTCACTGACATCGACAGGCCACAATCAACATCGGTCAAGGATCAATGCAAAGGCAACCAACATCAACAGAAGTCGGTCGATGTCGGTCACCTCCAGTCAGACAGGGACTGATGTCAGTCACTTGTGCAGTTTAGAACTGGTTGTTGATGAACAGTCAGTTAGTTAAATGAGTTGTTTACATGTTAAAGACTGAGTCGAGTCTTGAGCTACAAGTCTAATCATTGTATGCATGAGATCTATATAATAGACTCATGGGCTGTATTGTAAAGTGTAGAACTAGGAGAGTTCTTCCCATGGTGGAATCATAGGGATTCTTCCAGGTATGTAAGATCAGGTTTGATATGCAGGGTGTTGCAAGATCATGGAGGAGATCTACATGTGATAAGTAAGATCAGGTTGGTCTACAGGGGTGTGTGTGTGTGAGGTTCAAAAGGAGATCTGTGAGGGAGCAAGATCCAAGGTGATAGCAACACATCAAGGAGCAAGATCATGGTGAGATCTACTTGGAGTACCAATTCGTACTCAGTTGTACTGGCAGTATTGTACTGACTGGTTGAGGTGAACAACAGCTCTGTGCTTGAGTTGTTTGTTGTGACCTATATTGAGAGAAGATTACTCTTGAGGGAATATTACTGGTATGCCCACGAAGTGGAAGAAGAGTGTGATCTCTTTATTGTAATTTCCTTCTGTAATGAGTTGAATACAATTGTGTGTTACCTCTCATATTCTGTGTTGTTTCTATTTCTAGTTACTTGTACTTTTGGTATAATTTTGCATGTTTTATTTGCTTATACAAAGGTAATCATATGTGCTCTTAAATCTGACAAGTTGTGTCAGATCTTTGGGGAACCTAGGTCCTATCACTTGAGACATAATTGGAACATCATCATAGATAACTAAATCATGCCCAAAACTCTTACCATACTCTAAACCATGTTCCAATCTTGTAGTATCTCTATAGTTCTTAAGGATTTGTGTAACTCTCTTGGACTCTTTGAGATTTATCCCTTCCTTACAGGTTTGCAAATGACCTCATAGTTCCCTTCTAGCTTGAAAATTGCCTTAGTGCTTTTAGTCCAAGTCTTGAAGGAGTTTGTCATCATTTCTTGTATTAGACTAAAATTAAATGTTAGGATGCATCCTTGAGACTATCCCTCTCCATTTAAATTCTCACTTTTGTATGTAGTCATTGCAATGGAAGTTCTAGGGGATAAGAGCCCTTAAAAGCTTCTTGGGAGAACCCATCACTGTGTTTTCAACCTGTGTTCTTAGCCACTACCTGAATCTTTATTGGAGATCTTGGTTATAATTTTGAAAGAACCTTAATACTTTAATAATGATCATAACAGGTTATATTAGTGTTACTTTGGTTATCTTGGAGCTCATTTCTAGTAGAGACTAATACACCATCATTATGCATTTTGAACTTTATAGGCTTATTGGTCTTTTGAGCTTGAAAACTTTATATTCTCTAATTGAGCTATTGGAGCCTATTTCTTATAAGTTGAATGATCTATAAAATTTATTTATAACTTGAGATCATAACACATATCATTGTTATAAGGTATAATGGGTTCAAGAGGTTCTTGAGTATGATGACATATTTTGAACAAAACCATGATTCGTTTCCCTGATGCAGGACTATAGCTCCACTGGCGGATCTTAATAACTAGATATGAACTTGTTATGATATATTAGGGTGTGCCTAACTATTATGATCTTATTTAATAATTTTTTATTCTAATAAATGTCCTTAAATTTCTTGAGTAACCATATGAATGCTTGAACTCAACATTGTCACTTCCTTCTTCCCCATAGGTTTACAACATTGACAAGCCTATATAAGGACTCTACAAGCTTAACATCACCTTCATGATCATGTTTCCTTATTCAATTGGTATGGAGAGTAATAACATATTATTTTAGGATTAGTTTTAGGTTTTTCCCTCAAAGAATCACTTCCATGTTCTTGTAAGTTGTCATCACTATCTTCTAGACCTATAGATTAACACCCAATATTCACCTTTCTAGGACCTTATAAACTAGTATTATTGTGAACAATGCACTTTTAATTTGTTTTAATGACATGAAGGGTTAGAGGAAAACTATTGGTCTTGGTCAAGACCCTTCTTGGAGTGAATAAGACCTCAAAATGTTTGAGAAATTATCCTTTTATATGTGCAAGTCTGTAACTTTGCTTCAAGACTAAAACCCTTCCAAAACCCATGTAATATTTAGATTCAATGAGCTTGAAAGAATTTTGGATGAGTATTTAGAGGTGAGGTAGAACATGCAATTTTTAATAAGGTTTCTCACCCTAATGAGAACCATTTTCAACACATTGGAACTCTATTTCTTAACTGGCAGACTTGTACCCTTCTCTTGGTCTTGTATCACCCTTGAAACCCTTAACTAGATCTCATGTTAAATCATGCATTAGAGATACCTCAATAATAATTTTTAACACCTTGATAACCTTATATCTCAATCCATTCTATTGTAACATGTCCAAAAACATCATAAGGCAGATATCATGTGGTTGGGGTTTAAGAGGGTTTGAGAGCCATTGATGAGGTTTTGCTTAGACACATATATTCTAAGGATTATCAATTGAATTCAATACATAATAATTATTTCCAATATACCCTTTCACACTTCCAAAGAATCATTATTTACCATGCAATAGTATCAAGAATATCTCCACCAAAACCGTGCTCTAAATGATGACTCTTGAAGACTATTTCTGCTTCTTAGTGATTATTCATCACCCTAACAAATCATTTTTCTCTCCTAACACCTGTGACATGTTATTTAGTACCTCATTTTCCTTCTCCAATGGCCATAAATTTACATGCATCTTCTCAAAATTTATGCCATGTCCTAGAAAATAACCTCTTTAGGCCTGTGAAAGAGCTTTGAGTCAGTTTTGGCTTGGTTTGAGCTCTCCTGAGCATGGATCTTTTATCTAAGACCTATAATAGATTAGACATGATATAAATGACCTTCCATGGATATGATTTAACCTGAATATGTCTATATTTTTTTTTACCATTGAATAAAACTCCTCAAAACCTTGTTTTGCTCATGAAAACCTTTATTTTTAAGGTTTTTCCTATTTTGAAGCTATTCTTTATGATTTTTTGTCCATGAATGAACCTATTTGGCACTAAAAATTCCTTATAAACCCTTAAAATTTCATTCTTATGCTTGATATGAATGATTTTAGACAACTAAAGGCACTTTTTCATTATTTAAAGAGGAAATGAAGGTCAAAACAAGCCAAAAGAAAGAGAGAAAATAAGCCATTTAATGCAATTTGACCCCCCTTGTATGGATTAGTGAAGGTTATGGGGGTATTTTTGGTGTTTTGTGGCCTCATAAGTCATTAAAGAGGGGAATTTCTTTCAAAAATGGCTTGAATAGGCTAAATAATGTGACATTTTAACTTCTTTACACCCTCCCATGCACTTGGAGACTCTTTTGAATGCATTTATAACCTGAAAACTTTAGTAGACCTCTTTCATCATGGAAAGCATGTTTTTATAATGTGATTTTTAAGATTTTCATGAAAAGGACCTCAACAAGGTTGATATGACTTTGTATAAACTATCAACTGCATCCATACCTTGACAACTATGCAACTAGGCCCTTTGTAATGCTAAACATCAACTTGAGACTCCATTTAGGGTGTTATATTATAAAAAATGAAGATAAAATCTTAATAAGGTGGATCATTTATATCATACATATGTCTAGATCATAATGAGGGTTCATGAAGGTCTTTTTCAAAAAAAATCCCTCTCTGAGCTCTATGTGTTATAAGTACCTAGGTAGATAGAATAGCCAATAATAGCATCTAGGCCCTTGGAAGCACCACCATGATCATCTAAAGGTCTAGTACATAGATCAACACAAAATTTTCATGGGTGAGGTCAGACATACACACTAGGTGGAGTATCCCCATGTCCAACCTCTCCAGCATCAATCTTAAAAACCTTACTTGTGTACTAAACAAGTGTGTCAGTAAGTACATGAAGTGCATGCAAAGTGTCAAACTTGATGATCTCTTTCACTGCATAAGGGATCTTAGGTTGAAGTGGATTTTGGGTAAGAATTATTAAAATATGATTAGGTACATGATGTACACTTGGTCTATTCTGCACAAAACCTTTCCCTCGGCCCTGAAACTCTGAGTAGTCAAAATAATTGGGAATCTAGTTGAGGAAAAACTTGAAATATAGTTTCCCCAAAAAATAAAATGAAACCTCATGGTTGTTATAAGGTGGGTAATCAAATAACATCCACTATCAATCCCAAACATTATTCTTAGTAAATTAGGTTGGCATTGGTGGATTAGGAACTATTTTGTTAATAATGGAAAAGGTGCATTAGTTGATGGATCAATGAATAAGTCACAAATTTAGTTTCTTATTATTTATTTATCCTTCACCTCACATGCTGAAAATTTGTCAGCATAATAAGCCATACATCTATCCCTATATTATGCCCGTCTATCAATTTGACTAATTAACGAGTCAACTTGACCTAGTATACATTCTATTTTATTATCCAAATATGTATGGTGGATGTTGGTAGAACCAGGGTCCCTCATTCTCCTAATTGTCTCTTCAATTTGTATTTTGTTATCGACTATGTGTCCAACCAAATCCACCATACTACTTGGGGGGTCTTGTGAAATTGCATTAGGTTTAAGAGGGATAGGAGGGTTAAGAGGTTATTTTATTTCATTTGAGTATATTTTTCAAATAAAAAATGGTTTTAATAATAAAACAATGTAAATAAAAAATAATTGCTAAAATATAGTGTTAACATGTTTGAATTTTTCTTGCTTACCTCCCCTTTATGATGGCATTGTCTATTATTCAAGGTAATATGAAATGGAAGTGTTTTTTATCCTCTTAGAATCAAACCATTATCATGGTAGGGAAGAGACGTGATGCTAAGGTAAAGCAAAATGGATTTGGTTTAGGTTTCAGTCATGGTTTTTTGTTTTTATGTCTAACAAATATAGTACATACACACTTTTTTTTACTATAAGAAAATGTACGTGATTTTAATACTATAATAAATACATATTATTTTCAACACTATAAGAAACATGTACACATTTATTATAGTTTATAATGTATACATATTATGGCTTGGTAATTACCAATCCTAAATTTGAACAATGCGTATGTTTTATTGCCTTTATGTGTATGCATTATACAATAACATGTTACTCAAAAAATTCCATGGAATTATCCCCCAACTCCATCCACTTAACAATAATTTTAATGATTTCAGAATTATAACCCCTTTGTAGACACTCATTTTTGGCCAGTTCCATGTCTAAATGGATATTAGACTGATTTTTAGCAAACAATGTAAACTAAGCCTAGAAATCAATGAACATCCCAATTTCATCCACACATTGGATGTAATGCCTAGAATTATTTCAAATATTCCTTATTTGGGGTAATACCATGTACCTAATGATAACCTCTCATAGATTCATCTACAGTCAGGTTGTGACCAAGCAAACTGACATTTTTTACCAATTGAGTGCGGCACTTAACCAAATTTTTGAAATGACCAAAAGACTAAGTAGGATTGATTAACCAAACAAATTAAATTAAATGATTAAGTGAAAAAAACATATTGAATTATTGAATTTATAATTTTTGAAAATGAAATTTCAATAAATATCAGGGAATATGATGTTGATTTAACTATTTTGGGAATATTGGAGTCTTATTCCCAGTTTAGTTAAAGGGATATAAGTAGTAAAATTAGTAAATAAATATGAAATAATTAAGCCACTAATTTTTATAATTTGATTGTAATTTTAAACTTTCTAAAAATATCACTAAATGGAAAGAAATATGACTTAGCTTATTTTAGACTGATACAGATGAGGTAGGGTCTATAAATTATTGTGCAAGATTGGAAGACTACAATAAGTCAGAATCTAGACTTCATTTGTTGATTGGATAGGAGTGATATAATAGGACACCTTAGGGTTGGGTGCTATAGTCCAAACTGGGTGCTATTATCTAGGAGATCTGAGCTTTTTAGGTTTTGTGCATTGTGTCTATGTAACCCTGTTTGTGAAATATTGAGTGGTGGAAGTCCACAAAACTCCTTGTAGAGTAAATTTTGTCTTCAAACCTTAGACTCCATTATGCCTTGATGAAATTTGAGAAAGTAAGGGGGTTAGTGTGTCTAAGATTCACTGACATAGATCCATACCCCTTGTATGGGCACACTACCTACATACCAATAATTCAAAGAGAGATCAAACCATATGTAGTTTTCCCACTTGATGTGCTTTGTGCAATTTGTATTGAATATGTAAAGAAATGTGAAACTAGGTGTGCTTAATGTGTCTAGGGACTAGTGTGAAGACTTAGATGTGCTTATGACTGTATTGGATGGTTGTATACAGATAATAGGGAAGATTGCTTGAGTGGTTTCACTTGTATTCTTGTTTTTCTCTTGATATTTATCAACCCCTTCTAAATGAACTTTAAATGGGATTTTATAGAGATATATTGGTCATGGGTTAGATGTGATCATGCTAGGTGGACCTATTTGAAGATAATGATCAGATGAAAATGATCATTAGAGCTAAAAATGCACTTGGATAGGAGCACCATAAATGAGACACCTTAGGGTTGGGCGTTATAGTCCAAATTAGGCATTATTGTCCTGAGAGTACAAGACCTAGGGGGATAGATTTATCATGGAAATTAGTATGGCTAAGCTAGGATCAGGTCTGAAAGGCTATGCATGACTAGGAATCAGTGCAAGATTCCTATGAGGGTCATGAGAGTAATCAAGAGGGACCTATGGGTTGGATGTCACAAGTCACACTCAAGTTACCAAATTTTGCATTTTATATGACTACAAATGTCATGGTGATGTCATCAACTTCAAAGTCAATTTGAAAATATCAACATAAATGGGATAAATATCAAGAATGTTGAGAAATTATTCATAAATGCAACCTATTTCTTAAAACATAAATGCATTTAACCTCCCAACCCTAACACAAGCTTAACCATGCATGGGTTGGAGTAAGTTGGAAAACTATAAATACCCAATTCATGACCATTCTTCAACAAGATTTTATGTGCAAAGAAATAATGTCAAATTATTACTAGAGAGCTTCATAACCAACACATTCCAATATCAAATTTCCAAGTGAATAAGAAGAGATGCTACCCGCGAAACACTAGCATTATCAAAGATCAATGGTTCACAAGCTGATCACAAGCTTTCTCTCATGTTGATTGTAAGATGAAGTCATTCTAGGAAGGTAAATGGTGTTTTTTGTTGGGGATCAACCAACAATGGATTACACTTATGAAAGCAATCAATGCGGAAATAAATCAGATAGATAAGTAACTGAAATGATAAATAGCACAGAACAAGATACACAAGAAAACACCCTGAAAACTTGTATTAAAAACTCTTTACAATAGGAATACAAATGAAGAACTTTGTTCTTCCACACCTCTCTCAGATGCACACAAGATCTCTCATTAGATCTATATTCCTTAAGAGCTCTCACTCAAGTACAGTCCTTCAAACATTCACAATGTTCTACTAGTACTCAATTACACTCTCATACACTTCATCATCATCATACAATAGCTTAGAAGATCTCTCCTACATATAGAAATAGGAAACTTAAGCATGCTCTTACAACAAACAGTTAAGCCTCTTCAACAAGGGCTCTAAAAATAACATTGCTAACAATAGAGACGCGAGCATGAGTCTACAACTCAAACTCATCATGCAAACACTCGCTTCTGTCCTCGAAAATAGCTTTCTGGACACGCAGGTAACCGACGTCAGTTCCTGTCTGTTCGCCTGTGACCGTCGCCGGCCGACCATACTGCCGACGTCGGCGCCTCTAAACTGCAACTGACCGACGTCGGTCGCTCCTGACCGACGCCGGCGTCTGTGTAGACCCGAACCTGTTTGTCTATGCTCCATGGTGAAGCTTTTAGCTCTACATACCTAACAATCTCCCACTTGGAGATAAACCAGCTGCACCAATACCTGTACAGCAAGATCTTCTAGCTCCTCCATCTTCAACTCAATCGTGAAGACCGACAGAAGTTGAATGAAGATTCAACTTCTCCTTAGTAACCGGCTTTGTTAGCATATCCGCAGGATTCATGTCTGTATGGATCTTCTCCAGCTTCAACTCACCATCTTCCAATACCTGCCGTATGAAGTGGTACCTTAGCTGTATGTGCTTGGTTCTAGAATGGAAAGCTGAGTTCTTAGCCAAGTGGATTGCGCTTTGACTGTCACTATGCAATCTGCAACTCCCATGCTCCCTTCCAAGCTCTTCCATGAACCGTGTCATCCATATCATTTCCTTGCTAGCTTTTGTAGCTGCAATGTATTCTGCTTCTGTAGTTGACAAGGCTACAACCTTCTGCAACTTAGAAATCCAACTAACTGCCGTTCCACCTACAGTAAAAACATAACCTGTAGTGCTCCTCCTGCCATCCAAATCCCCTGCCATATCTGAATCTACATAGCCATGTAGAGATGTATCTGAACCTCCATAGCATAAGTGTCTGCTGCTGGTTCCTCTCAGATATCTAAGGATCCATTGTACTGCTTTCCAATGTTCCTTTCCTGGATTGGCCATATACCTGCTTACTACTCCCACTGCTTGGGCAATATCTGGTCTAGTACACACCATTGCATACATCAAACTTCCTACCGCGGAAGAATATGGAACCTTGTTCATGTACTCTACCTCATCATGTGAATTGGGACATTGTTCTTTACTTAACTTGAAATGTCCTGCCAAAGGTGTGCTTACCGGTTTCGCATCCTGCATGTTGAACCGTTTCAACACCTTGTCCACATAATCTTCTTGAGACAATATCAACCTGTGATTTTCTCTGTCTCTCTTGATGCTCATGCCAAGGATTTTCTTAGCTGCTCCCAAATCCTTCATGGCAAACGTTTGAGCTAACTTTACTTTAAGCTCTGAGATATCCTGCATGTGAGACCCTGCAACCAACATGTCATCTACATACAACAATAGAATAATGTATCTACCGTTATCGAATCTCTTAAAGTATACACAATGGTCTGATTGACATCTACTGAAACCATGCTCAGTCATAAACCTGTCAAATTTCAAGTACCATTGCCTTGGAGCTTGCTTGAGGCCATACAAGCTTTTCTTTAACCTGCACACTAGTTTCTCCTTACCCTTGACCTCGAAACCTTCTGGCTGTTCCATGTAGATTTCCTCATCTAAATCTCCATGAAGAAATGTTGTTTTAACGTCTAGCTGCTCGAGATGCAAATCCTCAAAAGCAACCAAAGATAGTACAACCCTTATAGAAGTCATCTTAACAACTGGAGAAAAAATTTTGCCAAAGTCAATACCTGGCTTTTGTGCAAACCCTTTTACAACCAATCTGGCCTTGTATCTCATCTGACCATCCTCACCTTCCTTCAACCTGTAAGTCCACCTGTTCTTTAGTGTTCTCTTACCAGCTGGCAATTCAACCAAATCCCATGTTTGGTTCTCTCTTAAGGACTCCATCTCCTCAACCATGCCATGCTCCCACTTACTCCTGGACTCCACCTGTAAAGCTTCTTCAAAACTTTCTGGTTCTCCACCATCGGTTAGCAATAAATAATATAAAGAAGGAGAGTATCTAATTGGAGGCTTACTTACCCTTTCAGACCTCCTGATTGGTGTCTTGGACTCATTTTCCATAATCTGTCCATCCAATTTTTCTGACAGTGACCGACCTCGGCCACCTGTAGACCTGTTACTGGCCGACGCCGGTTCTTCCTGGCCGACGCCGGTGCCTGGTCTGCCGACGTCGGTCTCTGTATGACCGACATCGGTTTCTGTACTGCCGACGCCGGTGCCAGGTCTACCGACGTCGGTCTCTGTATGACCGACATCGGTTTCTGTACTGCCGACGCCGGTGCCAAACCTGCCGACGTCGGTCTCTGTGTTTTCCTGTAAGTGATTATTTCTTTTTCCCGCGAGCTCATTTTGGACCATAACTTCGTCCAACTCATTATTGCTCTGCCCAGCTTGATCTAGCTTCCTTGTCTGATCACTGTACATCACCCTTTCGTTGAAAACAACATCACGGCTCCTGATTACCTTGTTAGTTCCTAGATTCCAAAATCTGAAACCAAAATCATCTGAGCCATAGCCTATAAACGTGCACCTCATAGACTTAGCATCAAGCTTCTTTCTATTTTCCTTATCTATGTGCACAAAGGCTTCACAACCAAAAACTTTGAGATATGAAAGATCAACCTTTTTACCTGTCCATGCCTCTTCTGGAATTCCACCATCCAGAGCTGTAGAGGGTCCTCTGTTGATCAGGTACACTGCGGTGTCAACTGCTTCTGCCCAAAACTCTAAGGGCAACCCTGCATGCAATCTCATACATCTTGCACGCTCCATAATAGTCCTGTTCATCCTTTCAGCAATACCATTCTGCTGAGGTGTCCTTGGAACCGTCCTTTGCCTACGGATCCCATTTATGTAACAATACAATTTGAACTTAAGACTGCAGAACTCACCACCATTATCGGATCTCAAGCACTTTAATCTTTTGCCTGTTTCATTCTCAACCATGGCTTTCCATATCTTAAAGGTCTCAAAAACATCAGATTTCTTTTTAATACAGTAGATCCATACCTTTCTTGTGGCGTCATCTATGAATGTAACATAGTACTGTGATCCGCCAATAGAGGCTACATGAGCCGGTCCCCACACGTCTGTGTGAACAAGCTGCAACTTCTGCCTTTTCTTAGTAGACCCAGTCTTTAGAAAACTAACCCTTTTCTGTTTTCCAAACACACAATGCTCACAAAATTCTAGATCCATACTTTTCAAATCTGAAAGCATACCTTTAGACTTAAGGATAGACATCCCCTTCTCACTCATGTGGCCAAGCCTTGAGTGCCACAATTTAGCATCCACATCTGAAGTAGATAAAACTGAAGGAGATTTGTTAGTAATACAATTACACAAATAGAGAGTACCTTCTCTCTTACCTCTGGCCATAACAAGTGCACCCTTGGTCACTTTCCAAGAATCTGCTGTGAGAGTTACTGTACAACCCTCATCACCAAGCTTACCTGCAGAAATCAGATTTCTCTTTAAACTAGGAACATGCATCACATCCCTCAACACCCATGTGTTGCCATTCTGCATCTTTAGCTGCACTTTACCTTTGCCAATAATCTTGCAAGGCTCATCATCCCCTAAGTATACTATTCCAAAATCTCCATGGACATAGTCACTGAAATATTCTCTGTTAGGGGTAGCATGGAAAGACGCACCAGAATCTAATACCCAAGATTCTATGTTATTATGCAAAGAGAAAATAAGAGCATCCTGTGCAATACCTGCAACCTTTGTCTCTTCCTTTCCTTCGTGCTGATTGTCCTCCTTAGGCTTTGACCAGCAATCTCTGCTTATGTGCCCCAACTTTCCACAGTTCCAGCATTGTGGCCTTTTGCCATTCCTGGATTTGGATCTGCCTCTTCCCTTAGACTTAGATCTTGATCTCCTCTTGCTCCTTTCTTTTTGCCTTCCTCTGCTCTCGAAATTTAAAGCGTTCCCGGATGTCCCAGAAGTCTCTTCTGTGCTTTTCCTGCGTATTTCCTCATTCAAAATAACACTAACCACATCCTCTACTTTTAAAATATTCGAAGCAGAAGCAGTATTAGAAACTGCCATTACCAAGCCATGCCAGCTTTCAGGCAAAGAACATAAAATTAAAAGAGCCTTTATTTCATCTTCAAATGAAATATTAACAGAACTTAACTGATTAACAATACCCTGGAAATCATTCAGGTGATTAGAAACAGATCCACCTTCTTGCATATGCAAATTAAATAACTGCTTCATCAAATATACCTTGTTTGAAGCTGAGGGTTTTTCATATAAATTTGCTAACGTGGTCATTAACTCTACCGTAGTTTTTGCTTGTGACAAATTGGATATCACAGTGGAGGCCAGACTCAATCTTATAGAACCAAGAGCCTTTCTGTCAAGAACTTCCCATTCTTCGTCCTCCATGTCCTTGGGCTTCTTTGCTATCCCACCTAACGGTAAGTAAAGATCCTTCTGATACAGATAGTCCTCTATCTGCATTCTCCAGTGCTGATAGTTCTTGCCATTAAACTTTTCCATTCTCAACTTACTTTCCTCTGCCATTGCTTCTCCCACTCAAACAGAAATCCCTGTGAGCAACCTGTAATCCGAACACACTACACAGATCTGAACCACCTGTTAGTGAAACTGAGCTCTGATACCACTTGTTGGGGATCAACCAACAATGGATTACACTTATGAAAGCAATCAATGCGGAAATAAATCAGATAGATAAGTAACTGAAATGATAAATAGCACAGAACAAGATATACAAGAAAACACCCTGAAAACTTGTATTAAAAACTCTTTACAATAGGAATACAAATGAAGAACTTTGTTCTTCCACACCTCTCTCAGATGCACACAAGATCTCTCATTAGATCTCTATTCCTTAAGAGCTCTCACTCAAGTACAGTCCTTCAAACATTCACAATGTTCTACTAGTACTCAATTACACTCTCATACACTTCATCATCATCATACAATAGCTTAGAAGATCTCTCCTACATATAGAAATAGGAAACTTAAGCATGCTCTTACAACAAACAGTTAAGCCTCTTCAACAAGGGCTCTAAAAATAACATTGCTAACAATAGAGACGCGAGCATGAGTCTACAACTCAAACTCATCATGCAAACACTCGCTTCTGTCCTCGGAAATAGCTTTCTGGACACGCAGGTAACCGACGTCGGTTCCTGTCTGTTCACCTGTGACCGTCGCCGGCCGACCATACTGCCGACGTCGGCGCCTCTGAACTGCAACTGACCGACGTCGGTCGCTCCTGACCGACGCCGGCGTCTGTGTAGACCCGAACCTGTTTGTCTATGCTCCATGGTGAAGCTTTTAGCTCCACATACCTAACATTTTTGTCTTCCATTTGTAGATTATTTTATTTTTTTATCATTGCTCACCCTAGTACGTAGGCTAAAAATGTTAGTTGTCTTTGATTTATTTTGTTTGATCCACAAACAAGAGAAAATAGCATTGTTTTTTGATTCCTATGTTACATAATGGTACGCTCAGTAGGAAAACACACCCCACATTCATATTAGGAGTGATTTAGGACTCTTAAAATCAATAAAAGCTCATTAATAACCTTATTTCTAACTTTTTTTAACTAATTTTGTCATGTTTTATGATTAACTACAGAATTATAAAAATGTCCACTATAAAACTATGAATTTAGAAGAATCATTAGAGAAATCATTGTTAGAAATTATGAAATCATCCCTCGAAATCATGAAATTGTACCTGATTTAAACTTGCTCTACAAAATTATGAATTGGGAGCTTTGTTTCATGAAATCATTGGGGATAACTATGAAATCATCCTTCAATTTATTTATTTTTGGTTGTTTCCTTTATAAATGTGAAACTGAAGACTAAAATAGTGAAATCATAGTCATGAATTGTGAAATTGTTCTATTTTCTTTGTTTTCTAGTTTTCTTGCATAACTATGAATTAAAAACATCTAATTATGAAATTTTCTTCCTAAATCATAAAAAAATTATCCTATCTTTTTGTGTTTTCTTGCTTATGGTTCAAAATTGTGAAATTGGAAAAAAGAACAATGAAATCATTGACTAGAGTTATGAAATTTGTATATTAGAGTTTTGAAATCATAGACAAGAGTTGTGAAATTGAAGATAGAGTTACAAAATAGTCCATTTTTGGAGTTGTGAAATCATTAGCCATAATAGTGAAATCATCATAAAACTATGAAATAGTCATTGTGAATTCTACATGCTCTATTATTTTCTATGGTTTATATTGACTAATAATTTCAAATTTTACCTTGACTATGCAATTGTGAAATCATTCCAGAGAGCAAAAAAATTATAATTTTCAAGCTAACTTTGTAGGTTACATTCACTCTCTTCACCCAATCAAATTTCCAAGAAGTTTTTACAGGTTTTCTCAAGTGATGAGGAACCAATTTGCATCCCAAATAACACTTAATTTGGATTTTTAAAACTCACTCACATTTGAAATTTGGTGTTTTAAAACTTATTCACATTTCAAAATTGGTGTTTTTCTAAAACTTGTTCATTTCTTCCTTATTTCATTTTATGTAAAGTTTTGTACTTCTTGCTCAAGAAGTTTTGTCTTAGTGGAATTACACGTATGCTCTCCCATTTCATAGGGTGAATTAGAAACATGATTTTTCCTTGTTTGTATGTGAGTCAAACCCAAATAAAAAAAAATTAAGCTCTCTCCTTGTTCCAAAGAACTTGGATGACTCAAAAATGACCCTTTCTTCATTTATTTTTTGTTTGACTTCATGAGCAAGAGTTCATAGCCTCATCACAAGTCCTTTAGGGGTGCATTGACCTGGGGTTTCATCTCCCAACATCATACCAAGCCTATTTATCTGGTGGGGTATACAAATTAGGCATTTATTTTGATTAGGCAGTGGTTGAGTAGTTAACCTGACAAGTTAAAAGGATCTTCAGAGTATGCATGATCTTAAAATTACAATTTACTGAGTAATCAATAGATGAAGTGGTTGTAAAGGGAAAATACCCTTTTGTAACAAGATATATGGCTTATCATACAATTAATTGATATTTTATTATGCCCAAGTGTTTCTTTGGCACTTGTGGACCATTTAGAAAGCCAACTCAAAAATCTTAGACTAATAGACTCCACTTGTTGCAGATTATCATACCAATGGAAATTTATTTTTGCACTCTAAGTCTTATGCCACGTATAAGTTATTGAGACATAGAGGGGGGATAAACACTCTACCTTGGATTAACACTTAATTCCTCACAAGAACTGGTATATTAGTAGAATTTTGTTGGATACTATTCAAACCTTGTGTTAGTTATTAATATAAGAGCGTGTTTTTATTTAATTCAAAACCATTTCAAACAAACATAAAATAGGTCCAAAAATCCTCTAAAACTAAATTCTAAGTCCACTCTCAAGTTTTGATCTAAAAATGATTATTTTACACTTGAGTCTTACCTATCACTTAGGCTTGAGTGGTTTGCTCTAGGTATTTAGACTGTGGTACTTAGATTGGCTTTTCAATTTTATTTAAGAACTTTACCTAAGTACAAGTTATAGTGCCCATATTTTCCAAATTGTCACCTATTTTCACACTAAGGTGTTACATTGTTCACATTATTGTTTGATACTTAGCCATTTATCATAATGTTACACCTATCATGTGAAATGATAGCCTTTATCTCACTTGGTACCCTTATGTTGCACATTTTTTTCAACTTTGGACTTAGGTTTTAGTGTGTTAACCTACACCTTAAGTTCCTTGACCATTAGGCTTTATTTTCCATTGTGTGCCAATTCCAATTTGCCTTCTAGTTCTAATTGCAAACTCTAAAGTTCTAAGTTCCAATTCTAATTCAATTTGTGCCATTTAATTACTTTTTAGAAGATTAAAATCTAAACCAAGTTTGGAACTTGATTCACATTTCAAGACCAAAATTTATAATTATTGTGCCAACCTTTACACCTTCAAAGGTCCTAAAATGCCTCAAATCAATTAAGTCTCCTTTCTTTGTTTGCAAGGTCAAGTTTCCAAGATCAAACCTTTCAAATCAAGACCAAAAATCCGAATCCTTGTGTAAACCATGTCGATGTGTCATCCATTTGGGTTCAAACCTAGTTCTAGTTCCAATCCAAGTTTAAATTCCAATACCAATTCCAAAATCCATGTTCCAATTCTTGTGCCAAACTATGCTAAAGATAAAACTATTCCACTTAGACATTTGCATTGATAAACCCAATTTGAACATTAATGTCTACCAAAGTCAAATTCAACTTCAAATTCTATACCAAACCAATTTTGTACCAAGCCATTCTAAGCCAAAGCTAGTTTGTCTTGAACCATGTGCCAATGTAATTGTGTATCATTCTAAACCAAATTCACACATGCCAAGTTCCAATTCCAAATTAACCAAGTTAAAAACCATTTTCACATAAGACTTCTTC
Organism: Torreya grandis; assembly: GCA_037957365.1. NCBI lineage: Eukaryota > Viridiplantae > Streptophyta > Pinopsida > Cupressales > Taxaceae > Torreya > Torreya grandis. The sequence continues at coordinate 1,699,026 of JARHVA010003402.1, read as the reverse complement.
AAAGAATCAAGTGGTTCAACCAAATTGAATATTCATGCTAGAATTAGGGCCCCTTTTGAACCCACATTCCAAACCATGCCAAATTTGGGTTTGTTTTGAACCCATGTTCCAATCCAATTAGGGTTCATGTTTGAACCCATGTACCAATAATGAGCCAAACAAAGCCAACACGAGGTTCATTTGGAACCCACATGCTTATTGTCGAGCCATTATAATGTTGAATTAGGGTTTGATTTGAACCCACATGACATATTTATTTTAAAGTACCATGATCGCTCCCTTTTAAACACTTTTTTTTTTAACTACCAAGTTTTCCCAATTTTGGCCCATTTCTAATCAAGACCGAGTTCACCCTTCTTTGGGTTAGTTTCTTATCAAGTGCCAAGGTTTCCCTCTATGGGATAATTTCTAATTTCCAAGCCAATCCATGCCAATTATCATATGCCAAGAGCTCCCTTCTTTAGGGTAATTACTGAGACTAAGTTTTCCCTCTTTGGGGCCATGCCAATTACCAAGACAAGACCATCCTGTTTGGACCAATTACCAAGATCAAGGCCAAGTTTTCCCTCTTTGGGCTCATTCTAATTTCATAAACCAAGACTTTAAAACCAATCATGGCCCAAAAGGGAAAGTTTACCCAACAAATCCTTGAGAAACATATTTTACCAATTGCTCATAACAAACATGGTTAGATGTTTACACCCCTAGTATTCTGATAAAAATTCTCCCAAACCTTACTGGTATCGAGAAGGTGAATATTATGAATATCACAATATGTAAAGCCATTTACTTAATCGATTCCATGGTTTCAAGTTTTATGTCCAATATTTGACTATCAATGGCCACATTAAAATATAACTAAGTGTGTCCAAATCTAAAATTTTGCAAACAAGAGTAAGCCAAGGCCAAGACACACCACCAATCCTTGATGTTTTTATTTAAACATGTATTCATGATGAGTTAACCTGTGATAAATCACCTTTAGCACATTCCCCTATTTTTAAGGAGCCTCACTTTGACAAGCTAGTCTTAGTTGAGTCACCCTTAGAGAATTCCCTTAGCCTCGATAAGTCTCATTTTGATAAGCTAGTCTTTATTGAGTCACCTTTAACTCATTACCCTATCTTTGAGGAGTCTCACTTTGATAAGCTAATATTTGTTGAACCCTTTTTAAATAAGCCTATTTTTGAAGAACCCATTATTAAACCATAGGCCATTACTCATCCATTACCAAACATCTAATAAGACATCTTTATAGATGTATATACATCAAAAGGAGAATCAAAATTGGAGTCAACTTCAATTTTTAAGCCAATATCATATTTAGCACCAAAAATGGAATCAATGTCAGTCTTATTATTCGATTCAAAGTCTTTCAAGTTAGAATCAACTTTGAAATTAGAATACATTAGTGGATGTTGTAATATTAGTTACACACTCCTTGCAAATCAGATTGAACACATATGTGAGCCTTCTACAATTTTTGAGGATGTTTTCTTTAGCATCAACACAATTTATCCTAGTAGCCTCTATAAAGATTATGTTACCTTTTACCATTATAATTTCCATTGACACCAACCAACCTATAGATTATATTAACATTCCGCCTCACACAAACATTAGTTGGGACTAATAGAATCACACATTATTGAGTTGTATCCATGGTGACATACCAGTTGTAGAAAATCAGGGGGACTAAGACCATGTTCATGCAGAAGAAGAACAATCTCCTAGTGAAACCTTATCAGAGGTGCTAGGGAAAAATCAAATTCTAAACTCATCACCTTCTAGTAAAACCTTGTTTGAGGTGTTAAAAGTAATCAAAGTCAAAAGTCAATGTTCCTTAGTAAAACCTTCTCGAATGCACTATAGGATAGTCAAGATAACTTTAATGATGAGAACCTCAATTTATTTATACTTAACCAAGATTAAAACTAAACCTAACCACCCTAGGGTTAGAGTTAGTTTTAAGATCTATAAATACAAGTGCCATCACTCTCTTCAAAGAAACTTTTATATGTAAGGTTATTCAATGAGAATGCCTTCAAGAAGCCCCTCAAATAATGTTATAATGCCGAATTGATTCAAAAAAATTCACACCAATCCAAGCAAAGCAAATCAAAGCCTCATGTGGTCTTATAAAAGTGCTGCCAATATGTAAAATGTATTGATCAAAATCTCTATTGCCCATAAGTTGAGCAAGAACATCCTCTATGCCAACAATTGAACACTAGTTTTGACAAGGGAGGTAAAATAGTTTTTTTTTTTTTTTTTATCTTCTATTTGTAGTTTTTTTCAATGTGTTAAGCTCAACCAAGTACTTAGGAAAGAGTGCTTTAGATTCCATTGCATTGTTTGATTTGAATTCTCTTTTAATGCATTAACAAGGAACTAATGATATTTATGCTCTTTGGATTCCTAAATTTACATAATGGCATGCCCAGTTGGACCACACACCCTACATGGACCAAATGAATGATGTGGAACCTTCAAAATTATTAAAATATTGCTTACATCTTCAAGTTTTTAGTTTTATGATCAAAATTCACATCATTTTATTTAGTCACTAATCAGTGACTTCACCTTAATAAACAGTGACTTCACCTATTTTATCCTTTATTTTGTGATTACTTATTTTACAAAAAATAGTGGCTTCACATCGATGAATTAAATGGAAATGATGGAAATGCTATATGGTGAAATTAAGGGCATTTATATGTGTTAAATCATATTTTATATAATTAATGACATCGATGAATGAAAATGGTGACTTCAATCTTGCATTTTGATAACTTTGCTAGGTAATTTTACTCATGATTTTAATGAGTTTTCCTTGTTTTTAACCCTAATCAATGAATTTTCCTAGACTAATCAGTGATTTTTGCCTATCTAATGACAACCTCACTCTATGTAAACAAAAACCCAATAATTGAAAGTGAAAAGTTGTTTGTTGGTTGATGCTGGCCAAAATTGGCCTATGTACAAAACTTTTGCCTAGATGGTATATGCCATAATCCCAAACCATTAATTAACCTTTTGCCTTGTATATGACTTTTCTAAACCTTTCTCAATCAAAATTTTTAGGCAAAAAGTGGATAATTTCAAATTTGCAAGTTTCAGGGTTTTAGCATGCAAGTGGGGATAGTTGAAAAAGGTGTTTTTGAGAGTTTTAAAGGATTGGATGATGTTATCTAATAATTGGAACAGTTATATGGGTCCTTACATGTCCAAATTAAAAAATAATTATGTCTTTAGACCTCATAAATATCAATATATGACTAATTCTCTCTTCCTATGTTTCTTGGTTCTCGCTTTCTAAGTGTGTTATAAGTCTAGATTGGTGATTTTAAATGGTTTTTATGGTTGAAAATTGAAAAAAAATGATTTAAATAGTTATGTGGGTCCTTCCTAATCCCAATTAAAAAATAATTAAGTATTTATACCTTATAAAACTCAATAAAATGGTAAAACTTATAGCTACACATGTTCAGAAATGAGACAAGGCTAGTTGAGGCAACCCCAAAAGATGCATTTTTTGAGTTATACGGAGGTGTTTTTATATGTCCTTAAAGTTTTTAAAGTTTTTTAATTCCCCTAATATTCTTTATGAGAGATAAAATGTAAAATTATAGGTCTGCTAAAGAAGCATGTCAAGGATTCTCACTTGATTGTTCACACATGGAGTTAGAAATGAGTGTCCTAGGTATTTACAAAGGAAAAAATTGATTTGATAGTGTGTAAAAATAATGTACATGTTTTAATCAATCATAATATAATTAAAATCAATCCAAAATTGGTTTCATGAAAATAAAATCACTTCCAGGCAACCATATTGGCTTGGAGAGCTCAAGAGAGCACAAAAATTGCATTTTTAAAAGTTTCCACCATTGTTACAGGTCTTGAAGGAGGATTAAAACTTAATTTTCATACTTAAATTTTTAAATATACCATAAATGGTCAATAAATCATCAAATACATTAGAAATTCACCTTGATCCCTTATGGACAAAGTAGAGCTCTCAACGCCAAATCAACTTACACAACGCTTTTTGGGAGCAATTTTGTAGGGATAAATCATGCTCATTTCTCTCTAAAACTTGTATGATAGTAGTAAAATGTTAAGATAATACAATGGTAAAGGTTTTCATAGATAATTTTTCTTCACTTGAAAATATTGCAGTCATGAAAACTGCTTAGTATGTAGATTTATGTGTGTTTCTAGTTGCCAAATCAGCCTACACAACACTTTTCAAACACCACTTAGCAGAACCAAATGAAGTCCAATCACCTTAAAATTTAAAATGATGGTATCAAAATGTGGGAAAATGTGTGGGTTAAATTTTTTTCATATAATTAACTCCAACGTATGAAATGCACAGGGTTAAAAATTGGCTTCCAAGTTGATTTTTACTTAATCAATTTTTTATATTTCCAGTTTTTAGATATGGTCAATGCACACACTTAAAGCTCATTTTATTGTAGAAGTAAAGGAGGTAAAATATTATTCAATTTTATCATGGTGATATCTAAATTTCATTATATTTCAATGGGAAATATAGTGCACAAATATTAGATAAAATGTGTGGAATGCGCAGCTATCAAAATCAGTTTTTGAGTTGATTTTTCTACATCTCCTAGTTGTTAAATCTGCTTAGTGAGAACTTTTAAATCCCATTTTTGTAGGATAAAATGGAGCCTAAATTCAATAAAAAAAATTATTATTCTACCCTGATGACATGAAAAGGTAATGCATTTGGTTTCACAACTTTTGGACTTTCCAGTGAAAAGTTATGATGGTGCGAAGTGACACTCCCAAGAATATTTATCACTCAACCAACTTTTTACTAGAAAACACTTAGAGGGTAGGTATTAGGGGTTAATTATATCATTTAAAAAAAATAAAAAGACACTTTTGAGAATATTTTTAGGATATTTACATAAATATAATATATGATGGGTTTTATTCATATCTTTCTCTGTGATTTTCTATTTTTTCATGTTCTGAAGGTGTGGATGTGACTGTGTGCAACTGTGTGTTGGTTTTTTAGCCACATATTTTTATCTAAAGATCAATTTTTGATGTCATTGGTTGTGTTTTAAATATAATTTCTTACTATTTGTAACTATGTTGGTTTTAATTTGGATAAATTTATAATTAAAATTGGTCAATGTCACAGCTGAAATGGTATATTGATTTGACAAGTCTACAAACTTTAATGTTTTTTGTCCTCAAGTGCCTTTCTAGGCAAATAAAATATCTTGATTCCCATTTTTATTAAATAATATTATAAAATAAAACATTATCAATCCCTAAGAGACATGGAAATTTGTTTAAAGACATTTATTCCTCTTCTACATTGGATGGCTAAAGAAGGTGGTTGAAGCGCATTTATTGAAGATTGAAAGTTTTCTTTTCTATTCTTATATATATATATATATATATATATATATATATATATATATATATCTTCTTCTCATTATAATATACTCTCATTCGACAAGATAAAAATTTGTCAATATTTGTAAGAAGTAGGATTTGAAGCAATCATATCATCTATTTTACCTATCTCTTTGACTGCACTTTATGTTCTAGATAGTTTGTACATGCTTACCTTATGAAGAGGTATTCTTCTTTGGTGTTTGTCCTCTCTTTATTGCTTTTTAAAAGTGTTTAAAGGTATTTTTAGGTCTGATTTTATGTTATTTCATTCATATATGAGGTTATAGTGTGAGTTTTACCATTCCTCTATGATTTACCCTTGTTTAGGATGCCTTACTTGGAATCATTTATGCAAAACCAATTAGTGTAAGAGATTGTGTGAGTGAGAGATCTTTGAGATACAATTGTGTTTTTTTTATAGAAATGGGAGTGTATTTTAATTTGGTGCACCCCCCATTTTTATACTTTTAATCATTTTATGCAACTCTTCTACCCTTTTCCCAAGCAAAATTAGTAGTTTAGGTGATCTACCAAGAGGAACCAGCCTTCTCTAGAGGTTCAAACCCATCATATGATGCTCATAGCCTAAGGTTGATCCCATTATGTGGATACAAGTGAGAGAACCTAAAGAACCCTCTCACAATATGTAATTCTATACCATAATAGTTTTTGGCATGTTCGATGGGACACTAAGTTGAAAAATAATTGAAGAAGAGAAGGATTATTGGTGTTGTCCTTTAGCTATCAACCTTTGGAGGCATGTTTCTAAATTGCAATGGAGACTTCAAGATTTAAACTAGTTACATTAGATTATGTAAGCCTTCAAGTAATTTTTATCTTTATCTGGTCTCTTTCATGAGTCTCAATGGCTAGATTTGGGGTAGAATTTTATCTTAATCAGGTCGATGAGCCATATCATCAATCAAATGAAGCCTACCAACCTTATTATGACACCTACCAGTAATCCAATCATTCCTATCATCCCTATAATGAGCCTATCTATCCTTTATATGAACCTATCTACCCCTCTATCCAGCCTTGTCAAAACTATATTTCTACTACCACATCATTGTTGGCACTCAAGTAAAAATGTCAAATTTGAAATAGTAATGAGGGATTGGGATATAAAAGTAGAGCTAGGAAATGTGATCCCTTTTCACCTCATAGAGAAGATGAGGATTTCATTACATATGTTGAAGGGCATGTGGGTAGTAGCTGAAGAGGAGAATCAATATATTTTAACTAAGGAGTTGTGGGAGATGAGGATCTTAATCCAAGGTTTGAAAGGTAGATTAATGAGATATGAGGATCAAGAGAGGCTTAATGAGCTCAAAAAATAAGAGACAATATATTTGAAAACCCCACAAACTTCCTCCCAAGTTACCTCCTCTCACCTAGAAGAAATCCCTAAGCCCAAGATGAAAGAAGAACCAAGTCATGAAGAAGTGGAAGCCAAGAAAGAGAAGACTGTGTCCTTGTAAGTTTCACCTATTCTCCTTCAAGAGATTGAGAACATGTCATCTTGGAGGCCACCTTATGCCAGGGATACCGATTATGTTATGTCATCCCTTATGATAGAACCTTATCCTTTACCCATGAAAGATTAATAAGATGAGAAGGTGGCTCAACCTCATACCTTTCCATCTTGGAAATCAGTCAAAGATTACCTTTAAGAGAAAGAGGAGGTGCCTCTAGAAACAGTCTAAGAATCAGTGCAAAAGGATGAAGGAGGGGTTGGCCTATTTTAAAAGATTCCATTCAATTATTTTGAGAATTAAATGAATAAGATGAAACCTTTGAACTGGTTGTAGTAGTCAGTCAGTTAGTCAATTATGGCAAGGAGGCCCTTGAGGAGATCATGAAGCAGTTCTTAGAGTCTCTTGACAAGATTGAGGAGTCTAATGCAGTGGATTTTCAAGTGGATACCATGAATAAAGTATTGGATCAATCCATTTGGCATGTTTTTGAAATTTTTGAATTGGTCCTTGAAGAAGACATATCAGAACTCTCTCAAAATCAACATGAACTAGACCTAAATGGACTACTAAACATCCATTATGTAGTGATGAAAAAAAGATAAATCATATTGTCATTTATTGCATCATGAAAAGAGAATTATTAGTGGTTGTAGGAAAGAAAAATAAAAAGTTTAGAATGATGTTGTAGTAATTGATCAATCTCAGAATGAAGTGTCACTTGAAGGTAGTGTTGATGTCTTCAGGTTTGAAGAAGATTGGTCAAATTAAAAGCCTCAAAAGCATGATGAGTTAGACCATGCTTGCAATGATGAGTCTCCCTTATATACAGAGGAAGAAGACCAATATAGCTACAATATATTTAGTCTTGGTGAAGTTGAGACTATCTCTCTTATAAGTTACCAAGAATAAGTTGCCTTTTGGGATGAACTAGAGCTCTTTTGCCTAAGCCTAGATAGTCAACCTTCACGTTCAAAAGAGTCATCAAGTGAAAAGCTTTCAAGTTATCCTATAACCCATCATCATGTGAGATTAGAGAGATTTCCCAAGGATAAATACCAACATAAAAAAAGTATTTAACCATTAACATATTTTGTCTACATTGGAGAAATGTTTGTCTCAATTCATCTGTTAGAGAGCATGTCAAAAAGATTGGCAATCAAGCAGCCTAATTCACTAGGTTTGGTACCTCATAAGCAAGGTATTTTTTATCCTTATCCATTAAAAATGATTAATGTTAAAATATTACCATTTTATCCATGAGTAATGTACATGTAAGTTTCAATTGTACACATTGTATAGTATTCTGATATCCTCTAAGTACTTCATGCACATCCCTTCTGTTTTGTTTTTTTCCATTCCCTAAGTGTTTTGAGCACATTGTTATTTGTTCTTAATGTGGACAGAAGTTATCTAGAGGTTTTAATATAATTTTAAACTTCATATCAATGTGTTTAGTGAGATATTCTCCCTTTTCTAATGGATACTAAGGCTACTAGTCTTTTGCATAGGCAGGCATATAATCCCAGGAGGTCGCCAAAATTGGCCTATATATAAAACTTTTACCTAGATGGATTATGAAATTAATCCAAACCATTAATTGATATTTTGTCTTGTATATGACTTTTATAAACCTTTATCAATCAAAGTTTTTAGGCAAAAAGTGGAGAAGTTCAAAATTTCAAGTTTTAAGGTTTTAGCATGTAAGTGGGGACAGTTGGAAAAGGTGTTTTTGAGAGTTTTAAAGGATTGGATGATGATATATAATACTTTTAAAAGTTTTAAGGGTCATTAAATGTCCCAATTAAAAATTAATGAGGTATTAATATCTCATAAATCTCAATATATGTCTAGTTCTCTCTTCCTAGATTTCTTTGTTCTCACTTTTTAAGTGTGTTATAGGTCTAGATTGGTGATTCCAGATGGTTTTTATGATTGAAAATAGACAAAAAAAAAATATTTAAATAGTTTTAGGGGTCCCTCCTAGTCATTATTAAAAATAATTAAGTCTTGGGACCTCATAAAACTCAATAAAATGGCAAAACTCAGAGATACACATATTCAGAAATGAGACCAGGCAAGTTGAGGCAACCCCAAAAGATGCATTTTTTGAGTTATACTTAATGAAATCACTTGAAATTTGGCATGTATGTATTTGTTTATGTATTTAAATTTTTAAAATTGTTTTCATTCCTAAAAGTATACTTTAGGAGAGATAAAATGGTAAATTATAGGTATGTTGAATAAGCATGTCAAAGATTCTCACTTGCTTGCTCACACATAGAGTTGAAAATGAGTCTACCAAGCATTTAAAAAGGAAAAAATTGATTTTATAGTGTGTATAAATCATTTAAATTTATTAATCACTCATCATCCAATTAAAACCAATCCAAAATTGGCTCCATGAAAAGAAAATCACTTATAGGCAACCGTATTGGCTTGGAGAGCTCAAGAGAGCACAAAGATTGTAATTTTAGAGGTTTCCACCATTGTTGTAGGTCCTGAAGGAGGTTTAAAACTTAATTTTAATCCTTAAAGTTTTTAATATACCATGAATTTTAAATCAAGCATCAAATACATGAGAAAGTTACCTTGATCCCTTATGGAAAAAGTAGAGCTCTCAACGCCAAATCAGCCTATGCAATGCTTTTCAAGAGCAATTTTGCAGGGCTAAATCATGCTCATTTATCTAAAAAAAATTATGATGGTATTAAAATGTCAAGGGAATATAATTTTTAAGGTTTTCATAGAGAATTATTCTTCACTTGAAAATATCACAGTCGTGAAAACTGCCCAGTGTGTAAATTTTTGTGTGTTTTCAGTTGCCAAATCAGCATGTGCAACACTTTTCAAATACAATTTTGCAAAAAAAATAAATTAAAATCACCTTAAAATTTAAATTTATGGTATCCAAATATGGGAATAATGTACATGTTTAAAAAAAATTAGATAATTCGCTCCCACATGCGAAATGCACAGGGTTAAAAATTGGCTTACAAACTGATTTTTACTTAGTCAATTTTCTATGTTTACAAATTTGGTCAATGCGCACATTTCAAGATAATTTTTTTAGTATTAAAGGAGGTTAAATATTTTTAAAATTTATCATGGTGATATATAAATGTCATTAGAGTGCAATGGGAAAGATAGTGCACAAATACTATATATAATGTGTGGAATGTGTAGCTATCAAAATCATTTACTAAATATGCCCAATGAACACTTTTGAATCCCATGTTCATAGGATAAAATTGAGTCTAAATTAAATGAAAATTTGTATGATTATACCTTTATGTCATGAAATTTAATGCATTTACTATTGTAGCTATTTGAATTTCTAGTGAAAAGTTATGATAGTGCAAAGTGACGCTCCTAGGAAGATTTATCACAGCCAACTTTTCACTAGAAAACACTCAAAGGGTAGGTCACAGGGGTTAATATGTGTTGATGGTTTAAAATTATGCTTGATCTTAACCAATCAACAATGGGAAGTTTCAAGTTGTGGGACAATGCGGCTTGAAACAACCTCCAGATTTTAGAGAAGCTAGTCTCTTCTTTTGTATCAAATGTTGGGGGAAAAGGGATAGGAGATTAAACAAATATGCAAATGCAAGAATTGAAACCTAACTATGGTGATGTGCCTGAGTGTAATCCTAATCCTAACCTAAGCACAGTGAGACTATTATAGGATTCAATTACATTTAAGATCAGACAAGTGCATGATTAATGTAAAAGATTATAATAACAAAAACAGAGGCTCACAATAGGGAATTCTTTTGCTGAGATACAAGGAATGTCAACAAAGGCATAGTGTTCAATCTTCCTAACAGAATATTCCAATCACATAAGAGGCACAGAAGTCACGTATAGTTATGTAAACCTTCCAATTCAAGAAAATGAGACAAAAGCAAATGACATTCCTAATGACACTCCAAAAAATCTACAGTATAGACTACTTTGCAAATGACACAGACAACACCAACCAAGGCATGGAGCTCAAATTTTCTTAATTCATTCAGCCACATAAAGGGCATAGAAACATGCACGGTTATATCAACTTTACAACTCAAGAAAATTGAGACAAGAGTAAATGATATTACTGGTCAAAAACTTTAGAAAGTCTAAAACTATGAGAAAATCCCCCCTCCTTTTCTTCTTACAATTCTTCTTCTTTTATAGCCTCAGATCACTCCTTCCATCATCCCCTTTCCCACACAATTCCCCTCCACCCTTCACTCACAGGGGACAGACAGACAGTGCCTTCAATGCTTTGGGGGCTCCAAAAATCTACCGGAGGAACTATTCCATTTACTCGAATTAACTCCAGCTGATTTTCCCTCCATTTTGCTTTACAAAAATAGATACACAAAACATTCTATTATGTTGAACGGGAGAGGTCACTTAGTCAATTTCCTAAAAATATTCTTATTACTTCTGAAAAATGACACTTGGCACTTTCCGCCGGATTCATCGATTACACGCAGCTCTCTCCGCTTCCCTTTGGCTGTTCTGTAGTATCATTCGGGACACATATTAGACTCTCATGGATGGTGACACTTGGTAGTTTCTACAGACTCTTGAAGTAACACCTGAGGCCCACCACAATCTTTATTTAGCAATGAAACTCAAAGAAGATCTCTCAGGCATTGACACGTGGTGACTTTTGCTACTTCTAGGAAGATACATGGCATCTTCTGCTTCTTCTTCTAGGGGTATGTGGCGTCTTCCACTATTTTTGAGGACAGAGTAGAAAGAGACTCAGAGAGTGACATTTGGTAGCCTCCACTACACTTTAGCACTTAAGCAAAATGAAAGGACGCCTTTATGTGTTAAACAAAAGCATTGGACCCAGGCGTTGAACCAAAGTCTCTCAGATGCTGACACGTTGTGACTTCTAATGCTTCTACTAGATACATGGCACATTCTATGGCCTTTATAATAGTTAAAAAAGGAGGCTCAGAGGGTGCCAGCTGGTCAGCTTTGTGTTTCGAAAAGTGACACTTGGCAGCTTTCGCTCGAATGCAACACTTAGGCAAAATAAAATGAAAGAAACAAAAGAGGAGTAAAGAGGACCCACGCTCGAAAGGTGACATTTGGCAACTTCTGCTGCACTTTAACACTGAGACAAAAAATGAACTCGCGCTCTGCCCAACTCTGCCACTACGACCAAGGTGTATGGGAACCAAGACTGCAGTGCTCGACCAAAAATTTGAATGCAACATAGAGTAAAAATTTACTCTACAGTTACTGGTGACCCTCAGGACTTTTGAGCCTGCTCAAAAAGAAAACTCCACCTCTCGCTAGATCAAAATTCTAAAAATTATAGCTTCAAAAGAGCCGTCGACATATGTGTAAAACACTTATTTAAAAGCAAAGCAAGAAAACAATGGAAAAACAATGCGAGAAAGGGAAATTTTTTAACTATAATACATGAGAGACCCAAGTCAATTAAAATGCTTTAAATAGATTATGTTTACAAGAATCTCTTCAGGTTCTCCTTCCATCAACTCTAGCTTGAAAGAATTCTTCTGCTTGCATGTGTGAATTTTATATGGACCAGTCCACAGCGCTTCGAATTTGGTATGCTGACCCAGCTTGGCGACCCGTGCATCCCATTTCAAAACAATCGAGCCTACTTCAAAATTAGGATTTGAAGTCCTTTTATCAAAACAATTCTTAACCAATCCCTGATGCTTGATCAATGAATCATGGGCCATATCCCTCTTTTCTTGAACTTGCAGAAGTTTTGCGAGTCTGACCTGCATGGGGGCATTTTATTCAATCTCAATCTGTTTGATCAACTGAAGAGCAGGGATTTCCAAGCTTAGGGGAATCACGGCAGACTTTCCATATACCAACTCATATGGAAACATTTTGATCACCTTCTTGGGCATGATTCTATCAACCCATAGTGTTAGATTAAGCACTTTATGCCACTCTTTGTGATGATCAGCCCCCACTCTTTTGATGAGTCTTATCAGGTTCTTGTTGGTTGATTCTGCCAGACCATTAACTTGAGGGTAATAGTTAGATGAAGTCTTCAGATATATTCCATGTGTCAAGGTGAAGTCAGATACCTTAGACCCCAAGAATGCTTTAGAATTATCTGAAATGATGGTACAAGGAGCCCCAAAGTGAGTAGTGATACCCCCTATAAAATATAGGATCACATTCTTTGTTGCTTCCTTAAGTGGGACTGCTTCAGTCCATTTGGTGAAATAGTCTGTGGCAGTTAATATCCATTTGTGACCCATGTTGGACACTGGATTTATCATTCTAATGAAGTCAAGACCTCATTGAGTGAAAGGTTCATCCAAAACTATAGGACTAAGGGGCATGGCTGCATTCCTTCTCATCCCCATATAATACTGGCAGGATTGACATTTTCTAACTAGCTAATAATAATCTACAAATAAAGTAGGCCAAAAATACCCTACCTCACTTATCTTTATGGCTGTGGTCTTTGCAAAAAAATGCCCCCCTGATATTCCATGATGCATTTCATGTAGTATCCTTTGAGCTTCAACCTGTTCTACACATCATAACAATTTCTCATCAAAATTTCTTCTACAAAGGACCTGTTCAATTAAAATAAAATGAACTCCCTGTATCTTGTAATATCTCCTCTTATTTCAAGGGAGTTCTCTTAGATAAACCCCATTTTTCATAAATTGAATCTTGTTTTTGACCCAAGATTCTTGATCAACCTCCTGTAATTTTAGCACCGTCTCCGTCTCTCTTTCTGAATCTGCTTCCTCAGATAACAGTTTTTTAAGCTCTTGGGTTATTTATTGGCATAGCCCCCTGCCTCTAACTAGTTTGTTGGGTCTGAATTATACATCATATTCAAGGATCTTAGTGATCCAATTAGCTCTTTTTTTAGTAATCTCACCCTCCATGACGTATTCCCTGACACTTGGGTGAGCTACAAGTATCAAAATTTTGTTCCTTGATATCATATGCCTAAATTTATTGAGGGCTTTTACCATGGTGTAGGCTTGTCTTTCCACAAAATTGTACCTGGTCTCATAATCTCTGAGGGTTCTTGATAAAAAGGCTATTGGGTGATCACCCTCTAGCCTATCATTCTTTTGAGTCAAGATAGCAGCAATACTTGACTCTCCTCCATAGACATACATTATGAAGGGCATGGAAAAATCTGGGTTCTTGAGCACTAGGGCTGTTGAGATATCCTTCTTGACCCCCTCAAAATCTTGCCTTCCTTCTATGGTCCACTTGAAAACTAGGTCCCTTTTTATCAAGAGTGTCATTAGTCTAACCAAGCCTGCAAAATTAGATATGAATTTACTGACAAAATTAATCTTCCCTAAAAAGGACTGGACTGCTTTTTTGTTTGTTGGAAGAGGAAGGTCCATTATAGCCATGATTCTCTCAGGATCTATAGAAACCCCTCCCTTAGATACAATACACCCCAACAGTTTACCCTGAGTCACAACAAAAATACACTTCTTGGGATTTAATGATATCCCAAAATCTTGACATTTCATGAAGACAGACTCTAAATGATCAAAATGATCATCAACATTTTTTGAGAAAATAGTGAGGTCATCCAGATAGACCAGGATGACCTTATTTATAAGCTCACCAAAGGCTATATCCATAGCTCATTGAAAGGTGGCTCCTGCATTTGATAAGTTGAATGGCATCTTTGCATAGGCAAATGTTGCCCATTTGATAGTGAAAGCAATTTTGTACTGGTCTTCTTCAGCTAACCAAATCTGATTATACCCAAAGAAACCATCAAGTAAAGAAAACCTCTCTGATCTAGCCATAGTTTGTAGAATTTGTTCCATGGAGGGCAAGGGATAGTGGTCTTTCAGAGATGCTCTATTTAAATCTCTGAAATCTACACACAGCCTTCCATCTCCATTCTTTTTCCTAACTGGGACTAGATTTGATACCCAGGTCAAGTGCTTGATTGGAAATATTATTTTGGAGTCTAAAAGTTTCTGCAACTCATCTACCATTAGAGGCTCGATCCTTGGATTTACTGGCCTCTATTTCTGTCTGATGGGCTTGGATCCCTCAGTCAATTCTATTGTGTGCTGCATAATGTCTCTGTTGTATCCATGAAGGTTTTTATAGTTTCAAGCTATGACTCTATCATATCTCTGGCACAATTCAATTAGTTTTTTCTTCTCTTCTTAAGTTGTGAAATTCCCAACTTTTAGCCTCTTCCCGTCACTCACCTCTACCTCAAAATAGTCTCCTTTATCTACCTGGAACTTTTTATTTTCCAGGCTTACATCCTCTAGGTCAAACAAGTTTTCTAATATGATCAATCCCTTGGGGAGCTTATTTGTCCTTAATTAGATAATATGATCACCATATGCCTCCTCAGTTTTAGTTTGTAACTGATCAGCAAACTCATTTGATTTTTGTAAAAAAGAGACTACCTAAGCATCATTTTCAAACACTTGCCAATTTTCATCATTGTCTGGGATGGTCGGTCTCACTATAACTTTTACTGACTCATTATTAACCAATAGGCTAGTTGCTGGCTTAAACTATGAGTTGATTTGAGCCATCCTATCAGCCTCAGAGTTTTTAATTCTAAGGATTATCTCAATATTAAAAGCTTCAAAATCTTCTATCGAATCCCAAATCTTATGCATATAGGATCTCATTCTCACATTTTTGGCTGCTGCCTTTTCCTTAATTTGCTTTACTATTAATTTTGAATCTCCTTTTACTTTTAGGTTATTTATCCCCTTTTTCTTGGCTAACAGGATCCCATGTACTAAAGATTCATATTTTGCATCATTATTAGTGCAAGTAAATTGGAATCGGATAGCCCTTAAAATTTTATCACCATTTGGAGCAGTAAGACAAATTCTTGCTCCAGCACCATGTTTACTTCTGCCCCATCAAAATTCAAAGTCCAGACCTCTAAATCTTGAGCAGTAGGTGCCTCTTTCCTTAAAACATTTGGGATCACCTGATCCTCATCAAAAATGACATACGTTCCCAAACCAGTAGAGTCATAGTTCCCATACAGGTCGTTATGCATCATAGCCAACAATTAGCTATTTTCTTCTTCTTGATCATGCTCAGTCCAGCCTCCTAGTTCTTCAATAAAAGTCCTTTCTTTTTTATTCAACATGGCATGATCTACCATTGGTGATATGGTCTTTAGATAGTGGTTCAGATAGAATTTTCATCTTTAAACCATATCTGGTTCTCAAGATGAGGTGAGACCAATCAAGAGACATATATCCTTCTATTTTTGCTGTAAAGTCTCTGGATAAACATAAACCAAAGATGGGAGGTATATCTATGACAACTATATCTTGGTTGATAATTATGTTGGGACATGTGTATAACTGCAAGGGGAGTTGTTTAATTCTCCCTATGGTTTGCACTATTTTTCCATCTAGCTACATAACTCCCTTTGCCAGGGGTTCATATTTTATTTTCAAAGCATCAGGGATTTACTTGGGCATCACAGTTGTACTAGCTCCTGAATCTATCAATGCATTATGCAAAAGTTTCTTTCCAACTATTAGAGTTAAATAGAAATGCTCTATCTTGGATTTACTTACTTGTGCTACATTATTCACAAAGGCTGTTGTCATTGGAGGAACCGTATCTTTGAGTTTTTCCTTTCCAGCAGGTCCTTCCTTGGTAACAACACCTTCGAGCACTGCTTGCCCATGCAGAGCTTCTTGCAGTAGTGTCTTTTGTTCAGGAATAGCCAAAATATCCCATATTGACACTTGTGCTGGAGTCCTCTTTAATTGGTCTACTACATTGATCAATCCTAAGGACTGAGTTTTTTGGTAATAGGGATACCTCATTTTTTCTTGAATCTGGACAAAGATCCCTTGATCTTGTACCAGCTGAGGCACTTCTTGTCTAATGGCAGTGTTCCTTTGCCCTTGAGATGGAGGATCATTCTTGACCTGGCCATTTGCAATCTCGGGCTACTCCACCATCCTCCTCTTTGATCTGGTATAATAATTAGATTGTACTACTGGCCTTTGGGATGTAGATGCTTCATTCAAGAAAACTGCTTCTTCATCCTCAACCCATGAGAACAAAGCATGTTTTGGGGCTATTTCTTCCTCCTTTTGCAAGGACATTCCTTGCATCTGAGCCACCAGAACTAAATTCTACATGCTGAGAGACTGGTAGGCTTGATTGTTACTAGAACTGGCAAACTGACCATCCATTCTTCTCTGCTCAGCCACCCATTTGTTGTAGATTACCCCTAGGACAATATCTGGGTGTGTGAGCATTGTTTCAAGGGAAACACCAAGCATTAGTATCATCCACATAATTATTCTATCCTAGAACCATCTCCCTATTTGAGTTGGGAGGAATGGTCTGTGAGGGTGTGGGAACTGCAACTAATTGATTTGTCGATTGATGGTTTGTTTGCCTTGGAGTGCCTTGATATTGATTTGGTTGGGATGAAAATCTGTTTCCTTGATAGCCTTAATAAGGGGGCTTAGGTAAATTATTCTGCTACCTCTTTATATTAATCAGCTCATTGGAGAATGTCTATAGCATACTCTTGATATCGTCCATCTTAGATGACTAAGCAGGGATCGGTTGCTTCACAGGTGATGGAGGGTAAGTATACATAGACACAAGCAAGCTTACAGCTTTAGAGACCTCCTGAGGTAGGGGCAAGGTGATTTCCAAGAAAACAGGCATGGGAGGCCTTGGAGGTAACTTCCCAGCATCAATTAAATGATTCTCAGCTCTGACTGCAAGGTCATAAGCCGCTAGCAAAGTGTGTCCTCCCAGTGATTGAATCATAATAGATATATCTAAATTCAAAGCTTTGAGAAAAAACACTATGGCCATACCAGGTGGTGGTTTAGCTACAATAGGGATTATGTCCCAAGTTTGCTAGAATCTGGTGTTGAAATCAGTCATGTCCTCCTATGGTCCCCTTTGAATGGTGATCAACTGCTGTAATAAAGAGGACTTATCACCTTTCTCTGCAAATCTTTTGAAGAACTAATCTCTGAGCTGGTCCCATGTGGATATGGTATTTGGGGTCAAAGACTGATACCATTCTAAGGCCTTCCCTTTGAATGAGGCTGCTAACAACCTTAGGGCCATGTTTTGCTCTGTGACACCATGTATGGCACAGACATTTGATACATCTTGAAGATGTTCCAAGAGTGTTTTTGAGTCTTGCCCACTGAATTTGGGCAGAGCTTTTAGAGCATTTACTGGGATAGGGTCCCAAACAACTGGTGGTGTTGGGAGGATTAAGGGGCTACCAATGTTCCAACTTGTGTAATTTCTTAGGGGTACATGGGCTCCCATTTTGGTACTGGTACAAACTAATTATCTCTTCTTTTTGGACTAATTACTAGAGGTGGTAAAAGAATACATGGATTTGTAGTAGATTGTAATTTGGTGATCGGTCCATAGCTTCGACTCCTCGTAGCTCTCTGGTTCATACAATCTTGAAAGAAATATCAAGATGGGTCCCACTAGGCATGCCAAAAACTATTGATGGCTTAAAATTGTGCTTGATCTTAACCAATCAATAATGAGAAGTTTCAAGCTGTGGGACAATGTGGCTTGAAACAACCTCTAGATTTTAGAGAAGTTAGTCTCTTCTTTTGTATCAAATGTTGGGGGAAAAGGGATAGGAGATTAAATAGAAACCCAAATACAGGAATTGAAACCTAACTATGGTGATGCACCTGAGTGTAATCCTAATCCTAACCTGAGCATAGTGAGACTATTATAGGATTCAATTACATTTAAGAGCAAACAAGTGCATGATCAATGTAAAAGATTAGAATAACAAAAATAGAGGCTCATAACAGGGAATTCTTTTGCTGAGATACAGGGAATGTCAACAAAGGCATAGTGTTCAATCTTCCTAATAGAATCTTCCAATCACATAAGAGGCACAGAAGTCACGTATAGTTATGTAAGCCTTTCGATTCAAGAAAATGAAACAAAAGCAAATGACATTCCTAATCACAACTCTAGAAAATCTACAGTATAGACTACTTTGCAAATGACACAGACAACACCAACCAAGGCATGGAGCTCAAATTTTCTTAATTCATTCAGCCACATAAAGGGCACAGAAACATGCATGTTTATATCAACTTTACAACTCAATAAAATTGAGACAAGAGCAAATGATATTACTGGTCAAAAACTTTAGAAAGTCAAACTATGAGAAAATCCCCCCTCCTTTTCTTTTTACAATTCTTCTTCTTTTATAGCCTTAGATCACTCCTTCCATCATCCCCTTTCCTGCACAATTCCCCTCCATCCTTCGCTCATAGGGGATAGACAAATGGCACCTTCAATGCTTTGGGGGCTCCAAAAATCTACTCAAGGAACTGTTCCATCTACTTGAATTAACTCCAGCTGATTTTTTCTCCATTTCACTTTGTGAAAATAGATACATGAAACATTCTTTTATGTTGAACGGGAGAGGTCACTTAGTCAATTTCTTGAAAATCTTCTTATTACTTAGAAGGCACCAGAAAATGACACTTGGCACTTTCTACTGGATTCATTGAATACGCACGGCTCTCTCTGCTTCCCTTTCGTTGTTCTATAGTATCATTCCGGACACATATCAGACTCTCACAGATGGTGACACTTGGCAGTTTTTGTAGACTCTTGAAGTAACATCTGAGGCCCACCACAATCTTTATTCAGCAATGAAACTCAAAGAAGATCTCTCAAGCGTTGACACGTGGTGGCTTCCACTACTTCTGGGAAGATATGTGGCATCTTTCGCTTCTTCTTCTAGGGGTATGTGGCATCTTCCGTTGTTTTTGGGGATGGAGTAGAAAGGGACTCGGAGAGTGACATTTGGCAGCCTCCACTGCACTTTGGCACTTAAGCAAAATGAAACGACGCCTTTATGCATTGGACCCAAGCGTTGAACCAAAGTCTCTCAGATGCTGACATGTTGTGACTTCTACTGCTTCTACTGGATACGTGGTACATTCTGTGGCCTTCTCAAAAGTTACAAAAGGAGGCTCAGAGGGTGCCAGCTGGTCGGCTCCATGTTTTGAAAAGCGACACTTGGTGGCTTCCGCTCAAATGCAACACTTAGGCAAAACAAAATGAAAGAAACAAAAGAGGAGTAAAGAGGACTCGTGCTCGAAAGGTGACATTTGGTGGCCTCTGCTACACTTCGACATTGAGACAAAAAATGAACTCATGCTCTGTCCAACTCTCCCACTACGACCAAGGTGTACGGGAACCAAGACTACAGTGCTCGACTAAAAATTTGAATGTAACATACAGTAAAAATTTACTCTACAATATGATCATTTAAAAAAATTAAAAATACCCTTTTGAGTGTATTATAAATATCTTTCTATAAATCTAATATATGATGGGTTTTACTCATATCTTGCTCTCTGATTTTCTTTTTTTTCTATGTTTTGAAGGTGTTGATGCAATTGTGTACGACTACATGTTGGTTTTTTAGCCATATCTTTTGATCAGTAGATCTATTTTTGATGTCATTAGTTATATTAAAAAGATGATTTATAATTTTTTATAATGATGTTGGTTTCAAATTGGAGAAATGTATAATTAAAATTGGTCAATGTCGTAGTTGGAATGGTGTATTGATTTGACAAGTCTATGGACTTCACTGCTTTTTGTCCTCAAGTGCCTTTCTAGGCCAATCAAAGCTCTTGAATCCCATTTTAATCAAATAATATTAGAAAACAAAGCATGATCAGTCCCTAAGAGACATGGATGTTTGTTGAAATACATTTACTCATCTTCTACATTGGATGGCCAAAGATGGTGGTTAAAGCGCATTTATTAAAGATTGAAAGCTTTCTCATCCTCTTTCTCTTCTCTTCTTATATGTCTCTCTCTCTTCTTATTATTTTATATTATCATTTGACAAGACAAAACCTTATCAATAATTATAAGAAGCAACCTTTAAAGCAATAATATCATCTATTTTACCTATTTCTTTGGCTACACTTGTGTTCTAGATAGTTTGTGCATGATTGCCTTGTGAAGAGATCTTCTTCCTTGGTATTTGTCCTCTCTTTCTTACCTTTTTTAGGTAGTTTAAGGTGTTTTCAAGCCTGATTTTATATTATTTTAGTTATAGGTGGGCTTATAGTGTGAGTTTTACCATTCCCCTATGTTTTACCCTTGTCTAGGATGCCTTACTTGGAATCATTTATGCAACACCAACTAGTGTAAGAGATTTTGTGAGTGAGAGATCTTTGATCTACCATTGTGTTTGTTTTGGAGCAATAGGTGTGTCTTTTAATTTGGTGCATCCCCCTTTTTATGCTTTTATTCATTTTATGCAGCTTTTCTATGCTTTTCCTAAGAAAAATCAATAGTTTAGGTGATCTACCAAGAGGAAAAAACCTCCTCTATAGGTTTAACCCCATCATAAGATAACTACAGCCTCAGGTTGATCCCATTATATGGCTAGGAGTGAGATATCCTAAAGAACCTCTCATAGGGTGCAATTCTATGCCACAATAGTTGGCTCTTTGGCATAAAAACAAGTGAACCCCCTAATATTTTTGCAAGAAACTAAGTGGAGAGAGAGGTTTTAACATTTTAAGTTTTCATATACACTTATGTTTTAGTCCTTAAAATTTACCTAACCATTTTATTTTTCGCATTTTCAAGTTTACAAGAGTAAAAAAAGCCAGGGGCTAAAACTTCATTCACATCTTATTTGGTGATTTAAAATGAACAACCATCTTAGATTAGAGTTCTTAAGAGCTTTTTCCTTTTTTATTTATTCATTGTTTGTTAACTAATTTTAATTTATTAGATTAAATTATTCTCAATAAAATGAATTTTATGTGTATGCTCTCCCCCTATCCCTTTAGAGAACTTGGGTGATCAAAAGCACCTTGTTTATTTCCTTATTTATTGAGTCTAGAATGGAATAAGAGTTATGTATGCTCTCCCCAAGCTTTGAGTGACTTGGGTGATCCAAAAAAGACCTCTAAAGTTCTTCCAATTTTCATTTGTTTATTTTTCCACATTGGCTTGTGGGCAGGAGTTCATCGCCTCCTCGTAAGTTATTTATGGTACATTAACCTAGGGTTTCATCTCCTATCATCGTACCAACCCCACTTCATAGTGAGACATATCAATTGGGCACGTGATACTAAGATTGAATAGTGGTTGAGTGGCTAGACTGACAATCTTAATGGAAACCTGAATCAATTCATGCTAAACATCAGACTTCACTAAGCAATACAGAACTGAAGTCATTGTATAAAGGACTAGACCTTTACATTACAATTTATCAAGTTTGAATCCAATTGACGTGATGTACCCTTGTATTAGCCACACTTGGGACCATTTAGATCATTTTCAAACTTATAGATATTAGATCAACCCCACTTTACCATGAAATATCTTGCCAAATGTTGAGTGCTTCACACTTTAAGTTCATGCCACATACCAATGCTTGAGAGATGAAGGGGGCTTAAAAACTCTACCTACATGTGATCTTTAATTTTTGGATTAACACTTAATTCCTTTTGAGCATTGGTATATCGGTGGAAACTTTGGTGAAATTTACACACATCTTGTTAGTTTTAGGGATAGGACGTGCACTTAGGTGCTTTTTCTATTTTTTTTACTAGCATGTTATTTTGGGTCTAAAATTATTTGTGTGTCAAAGTTGAAATGAGTCAAAACCTTCACGTTTTACACACCACTTTTAACCAAAAGGTGTTACACTACCAATTTTATTCTAAACATTTGCCTTGGAGTTTTCCAAAACCACTTTTTTTTGCCACTTGTTCCAAATAGCATTGTTACACTATCAATTTTATTCTAAAACACTTTCCTTGTTTGAAACCAAGTTTAAAATTCATTCATACCTTTTGTTTCCAAAACACATGGTCATGTTGCCTATTTGAGTCTAGCCTATATACCTTTAAAAAATATGAGTCTTTTATATTAAATTTGAAGTTCAGTCTTTCGAAGTTTAGATCCTAAACTAATTAGGTCTACATCAAAGATTTGTCTAATTTGGGCTTAGATGGTTTACCTTTTACATTTGGATTGTGCAACTTGGGTTGATTTATCATTTGGTTACAGACCATTTCCTAGACTTAGGAGTGTTTTATTTCCATGTTCCTTGTTTAGAATTCTTTATTCCAAGTCCCAAAATGTCTAAGACCAAGTTTGCCAAGAGACCTTTCTGAGCCAATTACCTTAGAATTAGATTATTTTCTATGATAATTACTAAGTTTTTAAAGTCAATTACCTTATAATTAGATTGATTTTTGAGCTAATTATCGAGTTTTTCTGAGCCAATTACCAACTTTTCCAAGTCAATTATCTTAGATTTAGATTGATTTCAGAGTTCTTGTTTAGACCATCTTATTTATAAGTCTATCTTTGTGCCTTCTGACCAAATACCTAGCATTTGTTTTGTTTGCCCTTCAGACTTAGTTTAGATGTCTAGCTTTTTGATGTTTGACCAAAGACCTAGTACCTTTCATTTTTGTTGTTAGACCTAGATCAATTTCATTTTATCTTGCCTAAGTACCTTTGCCAAAGATTGGTTTCACATTTTTTTATTTCACCTTTGCCTTAGACCTAGAATAGATGTTTCACCTTTGGACCTCTTATTAAGAGCTACAGGTTGTTTGCCTCAGACCTCATTTATTTGCCACATTTGACCTTTTTTGAGATAGCTAGTCATAGATCTAAACATGTATCACTATACATGTAGTAGGAACATGTCTAATCTAGATTATGAGAACTTTGTCACTAGTGACCCCTTTATTCAAGAAATTTATGGTGATGATGTAGCATATGAGATTGATCCATATCCCTCTTATAATACTCCATATGTAGAACAAGGGCAGGACCCATTAGCGCAGTACCAAGTTAATGCACCACCTTATCCAAGCCAAGATCAAGAACAAATGGCATAATACCTTGCTCAAATGACACCCATCATTGAACAAATCCAATAATAATAGCCTTACTACATAACCATGCCAACAAGTTATGACCCATACTTATTTGATTGTCACTTACTATAAAATGAAGATGAAATTCTAGTTAGGGAAGTAGAATTAGGAGCCAAATTCTTGATAGACTTACCACATGAAAGTTTATATAGCTTGATTATAATACCTAGTAACATGCCTCATAACCAATAGTTTGAATAGGCATCAACTAGTTACAATCAAGATTTAATACCAATACCAAAATAGGGTGAAAATATGCTTGTAAAAGGAAAAGGTCCAATGGATGACCAATTATAACAAACACATCAATCACATCAAACTTACCTTATCCTAGCTCAAAACTTTAATATGATGTCTGTTTTAAACATGTCACTTAAAGAACTAGCTCTCCTAATGGGGGTAAAAATTGAAACATCAAGCTATGCAAATCAGAATATAGACCCCTTTAATGAAAGAATGATGGTAGGATACATGTACAATGTCCCAATTATGATAGAAGAAACTACAACTCCTATAGAAAACCTCACACAAAACATAATGGATAACACACAAGTGAATTCCAATGTGAGCCAAAGTGGGTCTAATATACCTCAGAGTAACACACAGTAGGTTCCTCTTACCAATACCTTGAGTGGTTTGCAATAAGGGATAGGTACACCTAGTTCCCAAACACAACAAACAACTTCCACTCCTCAACCAACTAAATTTTCAAACATACAATAGGGGGGAAATAACCAAAAATAGACCAACATACTGCCTCAATAAGTGTTGAACACTACACCACCTCAACAGGTAGAAACTAATGTTCCACCAACATAAGCATAAACTAATGTACCATAAACATCACAGACATTTCCTAATCAATAATGTGTTCTTGTTGGTTAACGAAGAGTGTTGGTTGGTCAACAACAAACACCAAACCTCCAACAAGTACCCAATCAGCAATAGGTATTTACCCAACAACAAGGTTCAAATGTACAATAGGTACCTTTTAGGTAATAGTTATATTTTACCTAATGAGTACATCATTTACAATAGGGATCTAACTTCCAACACCTTCAACAATAGGGCTTTAGCCAGCAATAGGTACCCTTTATACAATAGGGTTTGACGAGTAGCTGATAAGTTCCACCCAAACCTAGTAATATTAGTACATTCTATAGACATGTAAAACTAGCCACCAATGGTTTTCCATTAGACTATTAGACCAATACTTAGCAATCACTGAACATCTAATCTAAGAATTTCTATTAGTTTAAAATTTGGCTTCATAACCTTGCACTAAAATCAAATTGGCTCATAAATCAATTAAATTTGGGATAAAGGCATACATTGAATTAATCAAAATCAAATAAGTGACCAAAGGATTAAAAATAATTAATTGACTTGCACATCCTAATCAAAATCAATTACCAAGTTAAAAACAAATCAAATCCTAATTGAGTTCATCCATGAGCTAAATAAATGAATTATCAATAAAGGAAAATCAAATTCAAGAGCATCCTAGAACATCATAGAACATACTCATTACCCTTGTGAGTTGTCTCAAATGGGAAATATGAAAGGAATATGCCAAGAATATGCCAAAGACAAATATCAAACCTAATCATGACCATTTGGACACCTTTCAAACTCAATTGGAGTTAGCAAACTCAACCATAGTTCCAAGTTAACCCATTCCAAGCCAATTTAAAGCCTATAAAAGCAAGCCCCTATATCTTTATTTGGAGAGCTCAACCAAACTAGAGTTATAATGCATGAATTGATTTACAAAGCAATATCATAGTGTTATAATGTCAAAATTGAGCCAAGCAATCAATCAAGCCAAGATTTTCAATAATTGTGCATGGAGGAGATGAAGGCCACCATACTTCATGGACAAAGATCTCTTATGCATAATCCGAGTAAGCCAAATGAATGAACTTCATAGAGCTATCAAGGGTATGGTAAGAAATTATTGTTTTTATTATTTGTATGTTTCATTTTCTTTCATTTCTAGTTGAGCTTCCATTTAGTCTATTCACCATGTTCCTCCCTTTGATCTAGGCAAGGTAATGTTTGCTTGTTAGTGTGTTAGTTTTCCATTTTGAGTTTAATTACATTGATTTCATTTTGAGACTGACATATAATCTAACCACCTTCTTTGGATTCCTTGATCACACATTCCACCTAGCCAAATGCCTTTACCACAACTGCAGTTTGCGAACTAAAACCATGTTACCAATGTAGGCCAAAATGTTTCTCAACAACAACATATTTTGTACCAACAATATAATCATAATGCATGGATACTTATTCGTGGTCATTTAACCAATCAATAAAATATTCCATAATATGTCATTCCTTCATATTTCAGTCAAGGTAATCCACCTTTGACTGTGTAACTCCAACCATAATAAGTTGTATCATCTAGCTTCCTAGCCTAAGAGCTGCAGCAAATGAATAATGTAACTCAAACCATTCAAACTAGGAAGAAAACAAAGAAATTTAAATTAGACAAGATATGCTCGTATCCATTCAATATGGATTACCTCCAAATATCTTTTCCTCTGGGTTATAAACTGCCTAAATTTGATAAATATAAGGGTAAACACAACCCAAAAGAACATTTAAAATAATTCTTTTTTGCTTGCCAACCAATGGCCTATAATGACATATATTTGATTTTTCTCTTTCCAAGAAGCTTAGCTAGACAAGCCTTGGAATGACTTCTTAAACTAACAAATAATTCTATAACAGACTTTGATGACCTTTCAAAGAAGTTTGTACAACATTTTTCATTCAATCTCGAACATGAGATTACAGTGGTAGATTTGGGTTAGGCAAAATTAAAAAAATGGCAAAAGCTTTACTGGTTACTTACAATGGTGGAGGGCACTTGCTAGATAGTTCACTCATAATTTACTAGACAAACAATTGATCATAACATTTAGCAGGAATCTACATAGCAAGATATCTTATCATCTCAAGATATAATGTGCCCACATGTTTGAAGAAGTTATTGATGAGGGTATACAAATTAAAAAGGCCCTTGTTAACAAAGGGATCATCAAATTATCTTCTTATAATCATAACCAGAGCCAAAACCAACATCAAGGCCAATAGCACAACCAAAGCCATAATTAAAACCAAAACCCCATCCAAATACCAGCTTCAATGTTAGCTCAAGCCAACACTTATGAAAGACAAAAACCTTATAATCACAACAATAATGTTATTGCTAATGGGGTCATTAAATTATGACATATCCAAATGGTGAAAACATCAACTATTCATTTACCTCTACCAATTTGGTAACCATTGCCTCCATTATTCAGCCTAGACCTCTGCAAAACCTTCTCCAAAATCCTTCACAATTACAAACACCTCCTCCAGGGAGAAAACTTCCCATAGCTAGAGCATTGAGTGACCTCAAAGAACCCATTAAGTTTGTATTCCATAAGTTGGTTCAAGATAATATGATTAGTTGGCCTATGCCAAAGCTTTTTTCTAAAGGAATTCCTTTTCCTGATTAGTACAAAGAGCATGAGTTTTTTGAGTGCCATCACATTAAGGGACACTCTATAAACCATTTCATATTGATAAAGCACTTGATAGAGAATATGCTTGATAGATAGGATACCCATGCCGTTGCATCTAATCATAAATTAGGTATATATCAAAATCCCTTTCCTCAACATAATATCCAATAACAATAGCACTAATAGCAACACCAATAGAAACAACAATAGTGGCAAAGAACACCACTTTAAAAACAATAATAACTGTAATAAAATAGTCAAAACTAAGGTCAAACTACTCAATCAAACCAAAGAGGCCATCATGTCATTGCATAGACTTACAACACTGTTATAGGACATGTTGTAGGAGGTCATGTTGCCACCATTACCATTAACCCTTGACCAAATACCAATCGACCTAGACCAGTGCCAAATAATACCTACCACCCTCCCTATGCCAATAATCCTTATTTGAACTGTGTTAGTAGCCAAGCTCAACATCACTCTATAATTACCATTCCATGCCCTTTTACCTCTCCATCTAGTTATAGAGGCTCAGTAGCTGATCAAGATTGTGCAATCATAACTAGATGAGCCAAGGTTACCATTAAAGGCCCATAACCAAATTCCATGAATGAGGCCATTCAAACCTCTAAGTCAATAAAAAACAAGCCAATTACCAATAACAAAGATAAAAACTATGACATTATGGAATAGATACAAAAAATACATGTGTAAATATCTATCATGTATTTGTTTCAAACATCTAGCATTCACAAGAGCATATTAAATGAATACCTAAGTCAATCCCTTGTACTTAATGACATCATGCTTGATAAATTTCAAGTTATGGTAGGACATTTGGCCCCCAGCCAATGACTTACCTTTGATCAAATAGATATGTCATCCTTGGGCCCATTGCATAATGACCCTTTGTACATCAAGGTTGGTATAATTAGACATACAGTTAAATGTGTCCTTATATATAATGGTTTGGGCCTAAACATTGTGTCTCTAAATTTGGTAAAGCATCTTGGATATACAATGACTAATCTTTAACCAAATACTATTATCACAAAGCATATGATAATAAAGAATGAGAATCACAAGGAACCATCAGTTTGCCACTGGTCATTGGGCCTTTGACCCACAACACTCTTTGCCATGTTCTCAACCTACAGTTATCATACAACTTGATCTTGGGTTGATCGTGGATTCATGAAATCATGGCCATACCTTTCATGTTGCATCAATGTATCAAATTTCCCTGTTCAAGGATAAAATTAACTATACCAGTTGATCTCTAGCCTTACTAGTTTTGTAAACATATTGAGGTGGAGTACAAGAGTTAAAATTACCATTTTGGCCTAAATCTTATGCCTAAAATTGATGAAGGAAAAGATGATAAAACAAAATCCATTGAATCAGGACCCAAATCTAGTTACATCAAACCTAAAAGCCTAGCTTCAACTTCATCTGCACCTCCACCAGAGATATCTAACCATTTTTACATATATGACAAAGGTATATGAGAGTACACTACTCATGACTCCTTTCATGTAGCCAAATTGCCTTAGAACCCAAAATCCTATGGGAAACCCAAAGCCAATACTTTTTGTATGGAATTGTGAGCTAAGGGAAAATCTCATCTCACTAAACCCATTGTTTTCAAATTGACTTTTGGCCTAGAATAAGACCCTTTGTCCGAAGATGATTTATGGATTTGTAATGATAATCTATTTGATTGTTACCAAAGTGCCAAGTATCCTATCCCTAACTGGATTATGAATAACCAAGATTATGAAGGCATGGGCTTAGGGATACATCAATAAAGAATAATTGAGCTACTTTTCATGACCAAGTATAAAGGAACACATGGTATTAGATTTAAACTGCTTGGGGGTGACCCTGCATACCTTATTCGAGTTCTTACACCATCAACTAGCAAAGATGATATTGACAATGATGTAGGGTTTGATAATAGGATCTATGATGACCTTGACAATATGAATTTGTTTAACCCTTATATTTTTAGTACTGTTGATCTTGTTTTTTCCCTTCACTACTTACCCTTTATCACCCCCAACTGATAGACTAGGACCAATGAGAAGTTTACAATGCCACTAGATGAATTTGAGAATGACAAGCCCATTTGTGAATTTCTATGTTTAAGGGATCATATTCCTTTAGGAGATCATAAATTGGGTTTCTCTATTAGATTGGATCATATTACTCATTTCAGAGAGTGAGTGAATTTTTTTGGTTAAAAGCAAAAATAAAATCAAACATTAAGGCCTAAAAGTGAAAACCTCTTTGAGGCACTTTTAGACCAGGGAAAAATTAAAGAAAAAGTCAAGTCTTTTGGTGAAAACTTGTTTTAGGCACCATTATATGGGGATGTTCACCCCTCTTTACATGAAGCGCATGAGACCACTAGTCTAAGGCTTATGTATGGGTCTAAAATCAGTACTGAAGAGTGACAAGATTTTGAGCAAATCGTATAGGAATGCCTAGAGGTATTTGTTACATGGCCTTTACCACCATTGGGTGATTTAGATTCCTCTTGCTTGGGAGACTTAGAAGAACCAATTCAACCAAAAGACTACAACATTGCCAACTAGTTTATCTCTTTGCCAACCCTTTTAGAATATGGTTCTACACTCCTTATAGAGGACACTCATGAGGTTAACATTGGGACTCCAAAGGACCCAAAATGGATTAAATTAGGTGCATCCCTCACTGAGGAGGAATGTGAAGTCTTTATAGACATTATGAGAGAATTTGTTGATATATTTGCATGGGTCTATTTAGATATGCCAAGTTTAGACACTACCTTGGTTGTACACCATCTTGTTGCACATCTTGATGCCAAACTAGTTAAGTGAAATTTGCAAAAAAATACATCCTTGTATTATTGTATTAGTCAATAAAGACTTAGATAAACTCTTAGACACAAGATACATTTGACCTATTGATTACTTAGAATGGATTTCCAACATAGTACTAGTTAGCAAGAAGCTAGAGGATATCAAACTGTACACTAATTTCTAGGATATTAATAAAGATTTCCCAAAGGATGACTTTCCTCTGCCAAACATTGACATGATAGTTGAATCCATAGTCAGATATGAAATTATTTCCCTTATGGATGGTTTTTAGGCTACAACTAAATCGAGATAACACTAGAAGACCAGCACAAGATAACCTTCACCACTTTGTCGAGAACATTTTGTTATCAGGTGATGCTATCTAGACTCAAAAATGTAGGAGTAACATACCAATGCACCATGATACTAATTTTCCATGATATGATGCATAACATTATTGAGAACTATGTCGATGACATCCTCTATAAATTTAAGACCTGAGTTGACCATCTAGCCATACTTTAGAGAATTTTTGAGACTTTAAGAGTACAGTGTTAGGATCAACCCTAAAAAGTGTGTACTTGGTGTAACTTTTCATAAATTTTTATGCTTTATTATCTCTCATCAGGGCATTGAATTTGATCTTGTCAAGGTTTGATCCATTATCAAGACGCCACCGCCATCTACCTTGAAGTAGCTCCTTATTTTATAGGGCAAGAAACAATCCATTAGATGCTTCATCTCACAAATTCCATCTTTTTACACACTTGCTAAAAAAGGGCACTACTTTCTCATGGAATGAAGATTGCTAGAAAACATTTGACCATATCAAATAATACCTAGCCAATATGCCTATTTTTTATCACCTACATCAAACAAGCCATTATTACTTTACCTAATAACAACTAAAAATGCCCTAGGGGCACTTTTAGCACAACATGATGAATAAGGCAAAGAGTATGTTGTCTATTACTTAAGTTGAACATTGGTCATGTATGAACACAATTATACACTAATTTAAAAGGCCCATTTAGCTATGGTTTTTGCAACCCAAAAGTTGTATCAATACATGTTGAATAACAAGACTATTGTAATTGCCAAAGTAGATCCACTCAAGTATTTACTTTCTAAAATAGCTTTACAGGGTCATAAGGTGAAGCGGATCATGTTCTTGAGCGAATTTGAGATTGAATATACAAATCAAAAATCTATTAAGGGACATGTACTTGGAGATCAGATTCTATAAGTTCCTTTCCTGATATTCAACCTCTTATATTTGGGTTTCCAGATGAATCCATCATGACCACAGCAAAAGCACCTCTTAAAGTAGAACAATGCACCTTGTACTTTGACAGTTCCTTCACAACACTTGGATCAAGTACCGATATATTATTTATCATGTTGTAATGGGGTCTTATTCATAAATCCTTTCGCATTGGTTTTCCATGTACTAACAATATGGTTGAATATGAATCACTTATTTTAGGGATTCACCAAGCAATATAGTGGAATATCCAACATTTACTAGTTCATGGTGACTCATAAATTATAATCAATTAGGTTATAGACCAATACCAAATAAAGGATGAGAAGTTGGTGCCTTATAAAGGTATGGTTAACACCCTTAACCAATAAATTATCAATCTTCAGTTTGAATGGATGTTTAGGGTTAGTAATAGAATAATTGATGCCATGGCTACCATTAGCTCTATGATATAGATTACAAATAAAGTCAAAGACTATAAGTTTATTGTGGAACATCTCCTAGCACCAGCACATGAACAAGCAGTCATTGAGATGGTTTATGATAGTGTTGGTCCCACATCTACTCGGTATTCTAAAATATATGCCTACCTCTATGACTAAATTATTAACCTAGACATTTCTCTCAAAAGACAAAAGCCTTCATCCATAAAGCCTTATGTTATACCTTACTTGGACCTACCTTGTATTGTATAAGCTATGATGGAACCCTACTTCATTATTTGTCTTCGGTAGAATCTAGATTAACGTTGAGGGAAGTTAATGAAGGAGTGTGTGGGGCCCACACCAATGGATCCATCCTTGCTATAAAATTATTATGTACTAGTTATTATTAGTTGATAATGGAAAGTGACGTAGTTGTTTATGTGAAAAAGTGTGTGAAGTGTTAGAATCATACTAATTTGATCCATGTTCTAGCCACAATGCTTAAACCATTGATAACACCATGGCCATTCTCAATGTGGGGACTCAACCTCATAGGCAAGATAAATCCTACCTCCTCATATGGCCATAAACATATCCTTACTGCTATAGAGTATTTCACTAAGTGGGTGGAAGCCATTCCCCTCACATGACTGATAAGTAGATTTCTAAATTCATCTTTAACCATCTCATTTTCCACTATAGTATCCCCTCTGACATTATATATGATAATGGTATTTCATTTAAAAACAAATATGTAAAAACCCTATGTGCCCAATACCATATCAAAAAACACTTTTCCACCACCTATTACCCGTAAGGCAATGGCCAAGCTGAGGCATCTAACAAAACCATTGTGAGTATCCTCAAGAATATTACCAATGACGCTAGTCATAATTGGTATTTAAAATTATTTAACACTCTCTAGGCCTACCATACTACTTTTTATACTTCAACAAGGGCTACCCTATGTTCCCTTATTTATGGCACTGAGGACATTCTTCTTATCAAGGTCGAGTTGCCTTCTCTTTGGATTTCACTATAGCACATCATTGATGATGAGGACTACAGAGTAGCTCATTTGTAAGAGTTATATTTACTAGATGGAAAGTGCATGGCCACCTTGAATAACCTTCCATCTTATCAAAATAGATTATGTGGATAATACAATCATCACGTGAAGCAAAAATAATTTGAGCTTGGTGATCTGGTACTAAAAGAAAATCAGAAACATCAATGCTGAGACCAAGAAGAAAGGTAAGTTTCAACCTAATTGGTTGGGTCCTTATGTGGTTATTTCTAACAATAGTTCTAGATCATATAGACTCATCGTGCTAGAAGGAGATAAACTTGATGAACCAATGAACATAATACACCTCAAACATTTTTACACTTGAGGGACTTGAACTATTTCTACAAGGACCATTTAAGTTGTGCCTTAATATACCCATTCTTCGTACTATACCCATATACCTTTCCCATCATGCCTTAGCCTATTAACCACCATTTATTTTCACTTAAAGCTTATCACTTTTGGCCTTGGTTCTAATTCATTTGTACTTCAGGCACTTTTAGTGGTTGATTTTAGATGTAGTGCCAATAATTAATTCAAATTTAAACTTTTGAATGGCAGTATATGAAAGCAGTATGATAATGGTCCTAGTAATTGCACCCTTAATTTGTTGTTATGTTCTATTTCATTACTCATGATACTAATTATAATTTCCTTTGGGTAAATTAGTATCATCAACCCTTGTCATTGTTTCTTATAGCCTAAGAACAACCTCTTTACCATACATTACTGCATCATTGTGTCACACCTTGCCATTTACTTATTCATGAACTTGTTGTTAGTTAGATGCCTTTTTGTAGGGGTATTTACAGTGGCTTGATGTCCATTTGGACTATGTAGGTATCACTTAGTGTTTTCTGAGGTCAGCTTGACCACCCTTATTTGAATGCTCTCATCATTTTACAAAGCACTTTAAGTTGAATTTTCTTGTTGTTTTATGAGAAACCTAAGTTTGAACGCTCTCATCATTTTATGAGTTAGACCATTCTATGTCTCATGATTTTCCATTGAGTTGAGATACCTAGAAAATTTTAAAAACATCCAAAACATGTCAAGACCCCTAAACATTTGAAATGACCTAGGAAAATCCTAAAAATCACAAAATCATGAAAATTGGCTTAAAATTTCCATGCAACATATAAAGCCATGAAAAATTTATAGGATGGACTATCATACTTATCCAAATTCATTTATAGACCACTTTACCAATTTCCCTCCCATTTCTGGGAGAACTACATCAGTTTGAGGTCCATACAAACTATGTAGGCAACACTTGGATACATGGGGTATCTCGGGTTAGCTTGGCCACTATTTCACCACCACTTCTTCATCACTTTTTTGCCTTTGGCACTTCCTTTTATCTATTTTTCCCTAGTATTATGGGTCTTATAGCTATTTCATAAGAAATCACTTGTCCTTTAGTTTTTCCATCCTTATTATTCTTTTACACTCTCACCATTTTGCGAACAACCCTTGTTTGAATGTTCTCACCATTTTAAGAGTACCCTAAGTCAACATTCTCACCATTTTATGAGAATCTCAGCCAATGCTCTCACCATTTTATGAGATCATTTTCATTACAAAACATAGATGTAGTAAACATTATGAATTACCAATTCAGTTCATTAGTGGATGCTCGTCTCTTGTCTTTTACTATGGTTTTATCCTAAACCATGCTCTTGCATTTACATGAATTTTATGTGTTTGACATTTTCATGACTATGAGCATCACCCCACTCTTTTCCTATGCACTTGCCATTTTTTTAAACCATTCCTATATTCCTTTATAATCATCCTCTTTGCATTATCATCAATTTTCTTATATCCCATATCCTGGGAGAACTACATTTGGCCTGAAGTTCACATTAGACCTTGTGTCCATGGGACTACGTAGGCAATGTGCACTTTTTTAGTGCATTTCGAATCATCTCAGCTACCCCTTCCTATTTATTCTATTCCCCCTATTTGTTTTTGATTCATTACCCCCTATAGCCAAGAGGCAACATTTGTCACCTTATATGTGTCGTTGCTCTCTATAGCCTAGGGGAAACTATTTGTCATCATACCCTTTGTCATTGCTCCTTATAGCCTAGGGTTAACCTTGTGCTATTTGTTCTTGTGTTTTTTTACCTATGTCATTGCTACCTATAACCTCGATACAACCTTGTACCCAAGTGTAACACTTCTTTTACACATGCATGAACAAATCACTATTTTCTTGTATTCTACTTGTTTCTAATATTATTACTAACCTGTTTGTATATTACTATTTGTTTTAGCTTAGTTAGTTTTATTTACCTTTGTATGTCTTAGAATAAATTGTTTAATAATTATTCTTTAATATAGTTTGGTTTGTTTGTGCATTTTTCTTGACTTAGGGTATCTATTGCTCTTGCTTGAACTTAATTGTTTATTACTTGTGATTTAGTTTATTTGTTTATTTTGTTTTGTTTTCTTTTAATTGGTTGTTTAAATAACTTTATTTGTCTAGTTTGTTTCTTTGTTTTGTTTGTTTAGTTAAGTGTGTTTATATGTTTTGTTTTGTTTATTTAGTTAAGTTTATTTATTTGTTTTATGTGTTTTGTGTTTATTTGTTTCATTTGTTTTGTTTGTTTATTTGTTTGTTGGTCGGTTTATTTGTTTAGTTAGTTAGTTAGTTTTGTTTGTTTGTTTAGTTATTATTTGTTTGTTTTTTAAGTTATTGTTTGTTTGTTTGTTTTAGTTGATTGTTGCCTTTTTATTTAATTGCACCTTTCTCTTTCTCGATTTTCATAGGTCTATTACATTTTATTTACACTTGAGTCTTGATTATCCATATCTTGTATTTAAATTGTGAGTATTTGTATATATTCCTACATTTAGTTTATTTGTCTTATATTTTATACTTGGGATTTGATTGTTCATATCTTATTCCTAGGTTGTTTATATTTGCATTTAAACTAAGTTATTCATACTTAAGATATATATTGTTATTATAAGTATTCATAACTATGATGCATAATATCACAAGCTACAACAAACATTAGGCCAATAGATCTATCAATCAATGCAGTGGGAAGTACTTCTCTGAGGCAAATCCCAAACACAATCCAAACCAGTGAGTAATTAGATCAATATGAGTATATTATGTGATAATACAGATGGGCATCTTTGAATAAGCATATATATAAGCCATATAACATAAGTAGATAAAATAGTGCAACATCTCATATACATGGAAAAATAGTAAATGAAAGAGCGTGCATGTTTACATGAAAAATAAACATCCACAATATTAAACATGAGCTAATCATGAGATCAACATGATGATAAATAAAACATCATATATCAAAAAATAACAGTCTGTGTACATAGGCCTCTAAGGACCCAATATGAATGTCAATGTATCTCATAATAATGTCATATACATTGACGATATATACATATCATGGTGTCAAAAATACAATAATATGCCAAAGAATTATCACAAATTAGCTTTGACTCTGTGTATCCAGAGGTCCTAGAGCAAGAGGTGGCCTAGGTGGTTTTAGTGGTGTAATTGGTGATGGTTGTTGCACAAACTAACCTAAGGATAGTATACCATGAATCTTGGTCCTATAATGACTTGATCTATTACCATCCCTCTATGCATCTCATACCTCAAATGTGGCAATCTATTGATCTCAGGGGACTGTGGTCTCATATGCTTGATGATAATAAGATGCCTCATCCTTAGATCAAAGGCTCTCAAGTTTCATATGTGAAAACCATACCCAAGTGTTGGCTCTATGAGCCTCATCCTACTCATTTTGAGGCATTTTAATATTGATTAAGGCCTAATCTCTATTTGATATAGCCTGATCACACTCTACTTGAATTTGTACCTATATCTAAACCATCTATGCCACCTCTGCCTTTAGCTGAGTAATATCTGACTAAAGGTGAGTCATTTCCTCATCCTAGATATCTATTGTAGCCTATAAATCTACCACCCTCCTCTCTAAACCATGGATTTACCCTACCCATGTCATAATCTCCGCATCCAGCATAACCCTATCCTTACCCGCTATCATTGTACCTAAAGGCCCTGCCTAGCTTAGATCAACAAAAGAACCTACTAAACATGTTGTGCTAGGATCCAACACCATCATATTATAGGTATCATCCCCTCCACTATCCCCTCTATCATCTTCATCATCATCATCCTCCCTTTATCCACTATTATGCCATCTACTACCATTATCACTAGCCTTGTTATTAGTCTCAGCCTTTGCCTCATCAATGTCCATCAGCACCTGACCCTATGCTTGACCACTTGCCTATCTTGGAATAGTAAGTTTAAATGGAGACACTTTTATCCACTAGTGTACATAATTTGGTATGACCCTTATATCTATTGGACCCCTTACATGATCCCATATCATCTATTGAATGCTAACATAATTAGCCACTGCTATACTCCTCTAAATCACTGAGGTGGCATGATTGATATCTTTAGTCATGTGAGTAAACCACTTGGGATCATTAAGAACATCCTGAACCATGTCAAATTATCTTAATACCTAATCAAGATTGTGTTCCTCATTGATATGTGACTGCCTCTTTGTGATAAAACATTTAGATGTCATAAATGTTATGTACCATGCATCCTTAGGCTAGTGGAGTTGATACAAAAGATAAGGTTTCCAGATGAATAACTAAGGTGTAGGCTCATCAAACATGTTCTCGTAAAATTAGATCTCCCTACAGTGTCCTTGACATCCTATCCCTGTCTACACCCAACCATATGCCAATAGATCCTATAGGTCCCTAACCCATCTTTGGCCCACTAGGTGTTTTATAGAGATGTGCTCCCATCCCCAAACCATGAGTAGTGTGGATGCTCCAATGCTCTAGTCTCCTCAATAAGCCATCATATGAAAATCCATATATAACTAAGCCAATACAGTTAGCCCTCATGAAAATATCATAGCCTCATCCATCATGCTATGAATCACTCTTTCAAGGCCCATATCGAAGAATTAACCATTCTTGTCAGGAAATAATATGTTGCTGACAATAGCCATCAAAACCATAACCTCCCTATCAATCAATATTGGTTGTGAAAGGTCCTTAGGGGCTAGGTTGTTAGGTCACAAATCTATATGTCTCTAATAAGCTAATATAAACCTTCCTATGTACCATGAGAATATCATGAAAGCTAGTCAAATCATCTAACATTGCTTGTTATCATGCTATATCTATCTATAATAGCTTATGGCCTCTCATCGATAGCTTGAGGATTCATCCGGTATCCTCTTGTGTAATAGTGGCCTCCCTAGTTGATAGGTGAAATGTCAAAGTCTTTGAATGTCATTGCTTTGCCAAGGCACTTAGGTATGCTCAATCCACATGAATCTCTGACATTCATACCATGTTGTATAAATTCAAAACCTATAGAAATGCAACCATATCCATATTCTAAATCTCTAGTGTCCGTAAATAATGGGAATGCCATTCCCATGCTATCAAAACTATGAGTTGCTCCTACAATCACAGATAGATTATCATCAAGTTATATCTATGTTGATATCTAGCCTATGCCTACCCTAATAGGCCTATTTAACCCTCATTCCTAGAGGTTGTACACCTTATGGGTCCCTTAAAGTTAGTTATTTTACCTTTTAGGGTGAAGTCATCATTTTCCCAAATGACAAAGTCATCGTTTTGGCATTTTGACCATTTTTGGGTGAAATTGTTATTTTTTTTACAAAAATGGTGATTTCACTTTAAAATGGGAAAAATCATTATTTTAGAATTTTACATTAGTTTTTTGCATTATCACCATTTTTGAAAATGGTGACTTTGTATAAACTTGATAATTTTCTTTACAAAGTTGTCATTTTCCCTACTAAAAAAATGGTGAATTTATAAGTTTTTAGCTTAAACCTAGTAATAAATGTGACATAAATGTAATAAATGTCAGGGGATCTAGCTCTACCAATTAGAGCACAATTGATTACTTTCTTATATGCAATTAAACACAAAATTATACCAGAATGATAAAGTAGCTAGAAACTTGAGACAACAAAGAATTTGAGAGACAATACACACTCTTGTATTAAATATTACTAGAAGAAAATATAATAAGGAAGATGCCACTTCTTCCTCCACCTCAAAGGCTTGCCACACCTCAAGACCTTCTTCCCTCTCTCTCTTTCTCAACACAACAACTCTAAATCCTAAGTTATTATCCCTCCTTGAATGCTTCAACTGATCTCCTTGACCTTGCTTGCTTTAATGCTTTACTTGCCTTCTTGATAATTACAATACATGCCTCATGGGTCTTTAAATAGAATCCCATGGTTACAAAAATAGAAAACTAACTACAATAATTAGACACGCAGCTCGTGACTATAATTAGTCATTTGACATGCAAACACTCGCTTCACTTAACTGACTGTTCGTCAACAGCAGTTCTAGAAATACACAGGCGACCGACGTCGGTCCATGTCTGTCTGGTTCTGCTGACGTTGGCTGACTCCCTGCCATCGCCGGTCTCCTTCTCCACTGCATCTGACCGACGTCAGTCATACTGCCAATGCCGGTGGCTCTGGTTCTTCAGCATCCTTTTCTTGTATCTGCAAACAGTTGAAGCTTTTAGCTCCACACCTTAACAATCTCCCACTTGGAGATAAACAGCTGTAACTTGTACCTGTACCTGTACACCATCTATTTTGTTCCTTAGGCTTTGTATCCCTCTTCAATGTCACTCTTGAAGACCAACCACCATGCAAACCTATGATGAAATACCTGTCTCTTATGCCACAAGAATTTTGCTACTCCCAAATTCTCCATGACACACTTCTGAACCAACTCTACCCTTAGCTCAGAAAACTCCCTGTATATGAAACCCTCCATTATTCTGTAGCCTACTCAAGACCATACACCATAGCCTTCTATCTCATGTGTCCATCCACTCTCTTCTCTAAAACAGGAATCCATCCCTCTATCCAGTGCTTCCTTCCAGCTGACAATTCTACCAACAAATACCTGTTTGGTTCTCCAAGGATTCACACTCCTCATCCATGCCAAGCTCCCACTATTTCTGGATTCTACCTGCATTGCTTCTTCCATCTTCCTAGTTCATGACTATCAGTAAGCAATATAAAGAAGGTGAACAACGAATATGAGGTTCACTTACCATTTCTAACCTCCACATGGGTGTTTGAGATTCCTTGACAGCTAGCTGTCCACCCATCATCCGTTCCAATGACCGATCTCAGCCATCTCCCAGTCTACTCCCGACTGATTTCGGTTCCCTGCACTGACCCTAACTGCTGACGTCATTTCTCTGGTCGACACCGGCATCCCCCCTACCGACGTCGGTCCTTATGACCAACGTCAGACTTCTCCTGCCCGACCTACCGACCCTGCTGGTCTGCACATGACCGATGTCGGTATCTGGATGACTGATGTCGGTGCCAAGCGACTGACATCAGTGTCTGTGTGTTCCTGTAAGTGATGAAATTTTCATCCGCGATCTCTTCTTGGATCAAACCTCTGTCCATGCTGCCCTGCTCAGATTTATTCAGCCCCTGTGACTGATCTCTGTCCTTCATCTCCTCCATAAACACCAAGGCTTCTTTGTTCCTGTCAAAAGCATCAAATTTCCTCTTCCTACAATGAACTGTATCTATGCTTTCTGAATTTGAACACATACCTTTTGAATCAAGAACTTCCATTCCCTTCTTATTCACATGACCAAGCTTATTAGACCACATCTTTGAATCTACACCAGAAGTAGAATCAGTAATACAAATAGGTAGATAAAGAGTACCTACTTTCTTACCTCTTGCTAGAATAAGTGCTCCCTTGGTAACTTTCCAAGAGTCTGCTGTGAGGGTTATTGTGCATCCCTCATCTCCCAACCTTCCTACAGAAATTAGACTCTACTTCAGAATTGGAATATGCATGACCTCCTTCAACACCCATGTGTTGTCAATCTGCAATCTCAGCTACACTTTCCCTTTGCCAACTATCTGACAAGGCGTACCATCCCCTAAATAGAGCACTCCAAAGTCTCCCTGTTCATACTCATGAAACAAATCTCTATTTGGGGATGCATGAAAAGATGAACCAGAATCTAAAATCCATGATCCTGCCTGACTATCCGAAGAAAGTATGAGAGCATCTTGCATCACAATATTTGCATCCTTTGCTTCTTCAGTACCTGCATGTTGATTCTCTTTATCTCTCAACCAACACTTCTTCTTTGTATGTCCTTTCTTTCCACAAAACTAGCAGGTAATACCTTTGGACTCAGATCTCCTTCCCAACCTTGATTTCCCTTGCTCAACCTTCTCCCTTTGCCTTCCCCTGCTTTCTGCACTTAGAGCATTCCCTGATGATTTGCCTGTGCTTCTCCTGCGTATTTCTTCATTCAAGATCACACTCACAACATCATCAACTTTTAAGATTTTAGAAGCAGATGCAGAATTACTTATTGCCATAACCAAACTGTCCCAACTTTCAGGCAAAGAACATAAAATCAAGAGAGCCTTTACCTCATCATCAAAAACAATATTGACTGAAGCTAATTGGTTTACCAAACCATGGAAATCACTGAGATGAGTATGTATCGATCCACCTTCCTGCATTTGCAAAGTAAATAGCTGCTTCATAAGATATACCTTATTAGAAGCCGAGGGTTTTTCGTATAAATTTGCCAAGGACTTTATCAACTCTTTCGTTGTCTTGCACTGTGATAAGCTAGAAATCACAGATGATGCAAGGCTCAACCTTATGGAACCGAGAGCCTTTCGATCAAGAACACTCCATTCTTCATCCTTCATATCTGTGGGCTTGCATGCAACCCCACCCAACGGTAAGTACAGATCCTTCTGATACAAATAGTCCTCAATCTGCATCCTCTAGTGTTGATAATTCTTGTCGTTAAACTTCTCCATTCGTAGCTTACTTTCTTCTGCCATTGCTGAACTCCCACTCAATCAGAAAACCCTGTGAATGACCTGTAATCAAAAAACAATATCCTGCTTCCTGCAAACCATAGCTATGATACCACTTGTCAGGGGATCTGGCTCTACCAATTAGAGCACAATTGATTACTTTCTTATATGCAATTAAACATGGAATTATACCAGAATGATAAAGTAGCTAGAAACTTGAGACAACAAAGAATTTGAGAGACAATACA
Organism: Torreya grandis; assembly: GCA_037957365.1. Taxonomy (NCBI): domain Eukaryota; kingdom Viridiplantae; phylum Streptophyta; class Pinopsida; order Cupressales; family Taxaceae; genus Torreya; species Torreya grandis. Next base: position 1,656,854 of record JARHVA010003402.1, on the reverse strand, counting down.
CACTCTTGTATTAAATATTACTAGAAGAAAATATAATAAGGAAGATGCCACTTCTTCCTCCACCTCAAAGCATGTATTGTAATTATCAAGAAGGCAAGTAAAGCATTGAAGCAAGCAAGGTCAAGGAGATCTATAGGTGTAAGGTCAAGGAGATCAGCTGAAGCATTCAAGGAGGGATAATAACTCAAGATTTAGAGTTGTTGTGTTGAGCAAGAGAGAGAGGGAAGAAGGTCTTGAGGTGTGGCAAGCTCATGGGTCTTTAAATAGAATCCCATGGTTACAAAAATAGAAAACTAACTACAATAATTAGACACGTAGCTCGTGACTATAATTAGTCATTTGACATGCAAACACTCGCTTCACTTAACTGACTGTTCGTCAACAGCAGTTCTAGAAATACACAGGCGACCGACGTCGGTCCCTGTCTGTCTGGTTCTGCTGACGTCGGCCGACTCCCTGCCATCGCTAGTCTCCTTCTCCACTGCATCTGACCGACGTCAATCATACTGCCGACGCCGGTGGCTTTGGTTCTTCAGCATCCTTTTCTTGTATCTGCAAACAGTTGAAGCTTTTAGCTCCACACCTTAACAATAAATGGCAAGGTTGAGATCACATACTAGTGGCCCATCATGTGAAGGTCACCTATGCTCCCTCACTCAGTCGCTAACATGTCATTATCCTTCTCCACATGCCATTTCTCTCAGATAACTCTTGTGAAAACCAGAGCTCAAAAATTGTAAAGGGCTTGCATGAAAATGAATCATTTTTCACCCCATGGGGTGAATATATACCCTAAAAAATTGAATTTTTACCCCCTAGTGCCTAAAGTTCCTTCCAGTCACTCTAAAAGGTTTATTTTTTGCCTCTGTGGTTTGTTTTATATGTCGTTTGATCCTACATTCCTTATTTCTTGGCCATTTTATCAACTGACCATTTTATTGGGCCTCTTTTGAGACTTGTTTAATAACATTTTTTTCTACCTATACCACACATTAGTTTGAACATACATCTTCGTACTCACACTTAGGCTAAAATCATGTTATTATTCTTTATTAGCTCATTGTAGATCCATTTTATGGGTTTCTCACATAAGCTCCCTTTGCCAATTTGCCTACATGTGACAAATTATTTTCTGACTAATCAATGATCTATTTTTCCTTCCTAGAGCAAACTTGTTTTTAATAATGTGATCCAAACATGCTAATGATTATAAATACCTTTGGGAAAATCATTATTTTTAGACTTATTTGCCCTGTCAGGGCAAATACCTATGCTAATGATTATAACTACCCTAGGTAAATCATTATTTTTTGCTCTACCTACCCTATGGGGGCACATACATGTGACACTAATTATAACCACCTTTGGGCAATTTAGTGTCTCAACGTCCATTACTAATTATAACCACCTTTGGGCAAATTAGTGTTTCATCCTATGTTGCCACTAGATCATGTCATTTTCTTCATTTCAAGGGAACATTCAATGACTCTATTTCTTACCTAATTCCTTAAGGGGGCATACAAGGCTAATTGACCACCCTTTAGGGCATGAACCATTTGTCTTAATTTATTTTGCATTCTTTGAAAAGATGTTATTGTGTTTGTATCTTCTAATGCCTTTTTCAAATAGGGGCAAACTATATATGCTCATTAATGGCCACTTTCATGTCTAAACTAAACTTCAGACCAATTTCTAGTAAATGATGTAATGTAAACCTAGAAATCACTAGATTTCCCAAATTCATCCATGCATGGGATATAATTTCTTAGAAATGTGTTGAGGCTTGCTCATTTAGGGTACTACCCTATACACAATGATAACTAGCTTGGATTCAACCTTAATCAAATTGTGACGTAACAAATTGACATTCTTGGCCTACAAACCTAACATTAAAATAATTCTTAAATGCAAAAACCCTAAGTAGGATTTATTAAAAATCAAATTGTAATTAGTTGCTTAAGTAAAAATTCCAAGTTGAATTAGGGAATTACATTTTTTTTTAAAGTAATTTTTCAATAAAGATGAGGTCAAAGTCAAGGGTATTAATAATATCTTTTATTATTTCCTAAAATTCAAAGAAAAGATGAGTCACAACCTCATAAATATATTTTATGAGTTGTAATGGCAATAAATATCTTTTATGAGTTGTTAAGCCTTCATAATTGCTTTGACCTAACCCAGGGTTAACCTAAATTTGACTAAGGTTACTTTAGACTCAACCAAAGTTAAAACTAAACCTAACCACCTTAGGTTTAGAGTTAGTTTTAAGACCTATAAATACAAGTGCCTTCACTCTCTTCAAAGAAGCTTTTGTGTGTAAGGTTATTCTACAGGAATGCCTTTAAGATGCCCCTCAAACAATGTTATAATATCAAATCGATTCAAGAAGATTCACACCAAGCCAAGCCAAGCAAAGTAAAGCCTCGTGTGGTCTTAGAGAAGTGTTACCAAGATGGAAAATGGTATTGATCAAAGTCTTTACTACCCATAATCTGAGCAAGAACATCCTCTATTCTAATTAGTGAACAATAGTTTTGACAAGGGAGGTAACATAGTTTTATGTTTTTATCTTCTATTTGTAGTTTTGTTCATTGTGTTAAGTTTAACCAAGTACTTAGGTAAGAGTGGTTAGTTTCCATTGCATTTTTTATTTGAATTCTCTTTTGATTCACTAATAAGGAACTAACAATATTTATGCTCTTCAGATTCCTGACATTACACCATACTTGCTACATTTAAAAGCATCTAAGCCAATGAACAAGTTTTAAAAACTCTGTGAGATGAAGTACAAGAATTAGTGCCAAAGATAAATGATTGACTGATCAACATGATCAAGTTTTGAATGAATTATAGGAAAAGGTGTTTAAAGTGTTATTTTGCATGGTAGAGCAATCCATCACCAATTAAATCTAGTAATAACTTATCTCGTGACAAACAAGTATAATATAAGGGAATGTTGATAATACAATTATACTTAAGAAAATTATACAAACTTAATCAAGACTTTTTGCATAAATGAAATATATATATATAAAACATCATATCAACAAATGCAAACACTTTTATCAATGTGTATAACAACTTGCAATCACATGTAAATATAAATTCACCAACTAATATTTTTTTTAAAGAAACCAAATTTAATAAATATAATAAAATGTATTATTTTCTATAAAAATAATATAAGAAATGTATTTTATAATAAATTCAATTATTATAAATCATAGTCTAAATAACTTATAAAGTGCTTTTTCTTTCAAGCATGCCAATGATAAGAGATAATGACAATAAAAGTTAACTTTGTTTTAGTATTTTTTATTTTAAATGGTTCTTTTATTTTTTTTAATTTTATTTTATATAATGTTTATTGTGACATTTAATATATAAAATTATAAATACAATTTTTTTTTTAAATATTCAAAAAAAAGTTTAATCATTTAATTTTTTATTTTAGAAATATATAAAAATTTGTACTTTGGTGGATGGTACAACAAATCATCATTCTTTTCAATCATCTTCTCCAATCAAATTACAATACTTTCGATAATATAATTTAATTTCTAAAACATACTTTAAAACAAAATCAAATTTGTTAATAGATAAAATAATGTTGACATTTATTACTACATTTGAGATATCCCAAATTCATTCAATTGTTATATCTTCCTACCCCTCTAAATATTTTTTATAACCCATTTTTAAATACACCAAATTCATTCAATTATTATATTTTCTTAACCTTTAAATACTTTTTATAACCTTTATATATATATATATATATATATATATATATATATATATATATATATATATATATATATATATATATATATATATATATATATTTAAGATTGAACAAAATTAAACCATTTTAATCAATTCACCTACATCTCAATTTATATTTTATCATTAAATTACATTATTTTTAGAGACATCCTTATATTCTGTCAATAGATTATATTACGTTTGGACATTTTTGCCATTACATGGCTTTGTCTTTAAAAAATGTTTAGGCTAAATAACTAAAATAATACAAGGCCACACCCATTACATAGATTTTGTCAACACCTAATAACATTGTAAGAATCAATTTGAATTATGAAACATTAAAGGCAAACCCAGTGAAAAAAATTATCATAAATTAAAAGCAGGGTGGAAACCCTTATCCAAATATGTAGTCGAGGGCAAGAAAAAGGGTTGAGGAGTGGTGGTGGGGCCTTATCTAAATGTTTTAGAGGTCAACAATAGTCCACCTCATCAAAGGGCACTAGTCCAATAAAATGAAACAAAATAATCATTTTTTACACACATACAATTTCAATTTCTCCCAAAGCTTGTAAAGCCTAGTGGACAAGAAAATAAGGGCTCTCTTCTCTTCATTCTAAGCCGAGCAAGGAAAAAAATGTTAGCACTAGTTCTAGTGAAAATGGATATGAATTTAGCCACAACAACAACGCTTCCTTTGTGCTCATGTTCTTCTACATTTAAAAAAGGTGGAAGTTTTTGAGAAGGGCATATTATCATGAACACTTTTTCAAATAAAGTGAAAATATTAAAATTAATATTTTTAAGTTATCAAGTGATTTATTTTTTATTAAAAAATGATAACTTAATATTTCTTTATTATTATAAATAAAAAAATAAATGTGACTTTCTAAATAAAACAAGTCCACATTAAATTATAAGATGGAAAGTTATTTCTAGAAACCTTCCTTGGGAAAAGTGTCAAGAGAACTTACAAAAAGTATTGGAGGGGTCATTTGGAAATCATCTTTTGTCATTTTCTATTTTTTATATTGAGAGATTGAGATATTGCTTCAACTTCTACTTTTGAGGATGAAAACCCTCCATTACAAACAGATTTGGGGACAAAAACCCTCCAATTTTTAGTGGTGAATCCATTCAAGAGTTGCATTTGTGCGTCTAGTCGTATATTTGTAGTTTTAGTTCAATTTTATCAGTTAACACATATTTTTGGCATCATTATTAGGATTTATGCATTGGGCATCATCTTAATAGCTAATGCATCACTCAAGCACTGATGTCATCATCTCAAGGGTTGACATCATATTTAGGATAAAATTTCAGGGTTGACATCATCTATAGTTGGCTACCATCACTTCTTTCAGTCTGTAGGGCCATCATTTAGTCTATTCCATCTATTTGGGATGCCATTGGTCATAAAATTGATGTATACATCCAACTAATATTTTTTCCAATTTTTAGTGTTGAAAATTAAATAAAAATATGATTTTAGTGTTTATGTTACGATTGTCATTATTTACAACAAATATATATTTTTCCTAGGGTTTAGAAATTATTTCCATCATTTTCTAGCATTTGTAATTTTTGCCATAAGGGTTTTGTAATAAAAATAAGTTTTTATTAATTTTGTGCTAGGGTTTTTGGTGAATCCAGAATTATTTAAAAATATCATGTAGGGACATTACATAATACGAAACTATCTTCAAATTACTAATATGCATTGTATTATTTGTATAATTACAAATACTTTTTGTATATAAATATATATCATTTTTTTGTGCATACATGTATTAATTGTTATATCTAGTATTTAACATTTGTTGAAATGTTGTTATGTTTGAGATTTTATAATCATACAACCAATACCTAGTATGGACTCTAATTGAAAGTGTTGTTCAATGCTAACACACATGTAATAATTAAAGCTCAATCACACCATTTCATTTATCAACATTTCCCACATGAATTTTTCATTAAGTGTCCATACTTAGATCCTCATAATTCTCCCACTTTTGTGATCCAAAATATTGTATCCCAAAAAATCACTAATAAGTTTTTATGAGTTTAAGTCTATAATGAAATCATGGAAATGTAGGGCTCAACTAATCAATGTAGAGGACCAACAATGCTTAGTAATTTTATTTTCAACATATGTCTTGTCAGCGTTTGTCATCACCTTTTGGTTAATAATCTTAATGTAGACATGTTTTTCTTAATATACAATATATTATCAACAAAATGTTAACCAGAGATTGTTCTCATTTATTTATTTATTTTCATTATTTGTTCGTGTCACAATTCAATAACATTTATGTAAATGAAAATTGACTTTGTCTCCCCATGATAAAGATTGAATGATATCTAAATATCAATTTGCTCTCATACATGAGATAGATTCCAAGCGAAGATCATCTCTTATGCTCTTATATATAGGTCTTGACATGGATTTGTTTTATAATATATTATTCAAAAAAATGTTAATAAGAGATTGTTCTCATTTATTTTTTCTATTAATTATATTCTTGTGTCACAATCCAATAACATTTATGTAAATTAAAAATAACTTCATTTCCCTATGATATATGTTACATCTCGATTCCTCACTAGACAAACTTGTTAGATTATCTGTGGATATCTATAGTTGATAAATTTAGATTTGACTATTTTTAACTAAGCTATGAGATATATATTGTCATGCTACAACAAGATATTGCTTAAGTTACATGATGATATTGTTATGTGTTAACTGTACGTATATATTTACTTTATGATCATGTTAATTTGTCATTTCAACTATATTTTATGATGTATGTATATCATGATTGTTATGGTCTAACTCCCTGTTTGTTGTGAGGTTGATACAGGAGAACCCATCCCTCAGAGTGTGACGGAGGGAGAGCATCATCGAAGATGATGACATAGATGGAGATGTCAGAGAATGACAAAGAACTAGTGAGAACCCTACACATACCACATAAATAATTCATGTTAGATGCATAATCTGAATGGTTAGTATGATGTATTTAATATTGTTATATTTAAATTTACTTACACATAGTTAGTCTACTTAATGGTTAATTAGGACTCATTTTATGTGGTTACGTGCTAGTCATATTTATAACCATTAATAGTTTGTAATTTGTATAATTAGAATAAAATTGAATCTACTATTCAATATTCTCAAATATAGGTGTTAGAACAAATATATACACCATAATTCTATAATCGCTATAGTTCTAAATATTAACATAGAACTATATCATATTATAATAAATCATTAAGCCCAATATATGCGGTTAATAAATGAATATTATGGTTTTACGTTATATTTTTAGATCAAATATCTAATAATATTTATATTCCCGTATACAGCTAGGAGTTAGAATAATGTTGGGATTAGGAATTTAGAACAAATATATATCTTAGAAAATCTCCTCCATGAGGTTATTTTCTGTTTCAGATCAAGTATTAATTAAGACACTCGTGCTCAATGTATACTTCACTTATTGGTTAAATTGTTCCATTAAAACACAGTTGTTATATACCTATGTGTATGTATCTCAGACTTTTGTAAAACATACAGACATTCAAAGAATAAAATAACCCAAATTTTTTTCACATAAACATACTCTAAAATTTGAAAATATTGCCTACTTGAAAAATTAAGTGGTTGATCTTCTTCTCTGCTTCTTTTTTGTCCTCTGTGTCTCATTATGCAATGCCCATCTTCTATTTCTCTCTAATCCAAATTTTCTTAAAACTCTTATGATGCCCCTCTCTTCCTTAATTTCTTTTTATAAAAATAGGCGTAGCCCTTTTGTTTTAAGGATTCTTTTTTATTTTTGTCTCACTTCTCTTACATATTCATATCTGAAATATGTTTTTCTTGCATTGAAACCACTGCCATACGATTACTACATTAAAATGACCATCACACTTGGCAAAAAATCACTCTTGTACCATTTACCTCTAGATGGCATGCAATTGGTAACTATTCATGGGATATTAAGTGTCTATCTATCTAAGTAATATATACACTTATATATCTAACTCAAACTTGACTAACAGTCTTACGCTCTTCTCAACTAATATTACAAAGGCATGCATACATTAATTACAGTCATTAAAACATATAACATATTGAGCGTGGGTTATCTCTAACATGAAACATACTATGTATTATTGTATCATGATATAAGTTAATAATAATTAATGCCATAGATCATATGATTTAAATTTATACTCTACCGATACTAAAGAATTTGATAGAACCCAACCTATATTGCAGTCATAGCTCATATAACATACTGTAAGTCACTGCAGTATATAGAAATGAGTATACTAATAATTAACAGACTTATCAATAAATTTAACTTTATTCTAATTATATAAATTACACAATATTAATGGTTATAAATATGACTTGCATGCAACCACACAAAACGAGTCATAATTAACTATTAAGTAGACTATGTGCAAGTAAATTTAAATGTAATAACATTAAACACATCATACTAACCATTCAGATTATGCATCTAACATGAATTATTTATGTGGCATGTCTAGGGTTCTCATTAGTTCTTTATCGTCCTTCGATGTCTCCATCTACTTCATCCTCTCTGATGATGCTCTCCCTCTATCACACTTTGAGGGATGAGTTTTTCTGTGTCAACCTCACAACAAGCAAGGAGTTAGACCATAGTAGTTATGATATACATACATCATAAAATATAACTTAAATAACAAATCAATATGATTATAAAGTAAACATAAACTTACAATTAACTCATAGTAGTGTGATCATGTAACCTAAGTAATATCTTACTATCCCATAACAACATATATCTCATAACTTAGTTAAAAATAGCTAAATCTAAATTTGTCAACTATAAATATCCACGGATAATCTAACAAGTTTGTTTGGGAGGAATTGGAATGTAACAATATAAAGATTTAATGATATCTAAATATCAATATGCTTCCATGTATGGGATAGATTCTAAGCAAAGACCATCTCTTATGCTATTATATATGGGGCAAATCCTTCAAGAAAACTGACATCATCTTTTTATACAACACAAGCTTATAAATTCAGATAAGTTATGACAACTTGTATTTAAAAATGTTTTTCAAATATATCAAATCATTAAACCATATTTACAAATTACTTTAGTGTTTTTCATATTTCATTTGTTTCAAATATTATTTACAAATATATAATATCTTTCAATAATTAATAATACCATTATATTCTTTGTCTTCATAAGTTCATTTAATAACTTTAAGTTTTTTTCCAAGAATTCATGTTAATGTCTCCATTGAATAATACTAATAAATAAATAAATAAGATACATATCATAGTGCAATGTGTCTCCCTACCTTTCCCATTACAATTAAAAAAAAATCTACACAACTTCAATATTATGTTAACAATTACTTTAATACAATTCAATAAAACCTATGTATATATATACATAATATAACACCATAAAAACAAGTACAAACATTTTTATCAATGTATATAACAACTTGGAATCACATATAAATATAATTTCACCCAACTAGTAAAACATTAGATAAAAAAATTAAATTCAATAAATATAAATAAAATGCAATACTTTATAAAAGTATTATAAAATATATATTTTATAATAAATTGAATTCTTACAAATCATAAACGTAACAACTTACAAAATATTTTTTCTTTCAATCATTCATTTTATATGGTTCTTTTGTCTTTAGGCCTTTTATTTTATATAATATCTACGTGAACTTTAATATATAAAATTAGAATACAAAATTTTTAAGAGGCATTTAATATGTCAAAGTTATTCACAGAAATATCTAATCAATGTTAATGATTTAGAGAAATTTATACCTTGGTAGATAGTACAACAAATCATCATCCTCATCAATCATACTATAGTACTTCCGATAATATAACATAAATTTCAAACTAAAATTAATATTAATAGATAAGACAACATTGACATTTATTATTACACTTGGAATATACAAATATCATTTAATTATTATATCTTCTTATTTCTCTAAATATTTTTTATAATTTATTTTTCACTTTCATGTATAGTTCTAACCCATCTTTGATTTTCATATATATTTTTTATTATTGGTGTGATTTAGAAATTTAACTCAAGAGAGGATGGTTAGTATGGTGTTAGTTCTAAAATGAAAATAAAATGAAATAAACACACTAATAACATAATATCTTTAGGCCTAGACACTAGGGAGAGCTTAGTTAACAAACATGAATGAAACACACCTAAAATGCAAAAAAAAAATATATATTTTACCTTCCTTAGATGCTCTAAAATGCTTGTTGTAGTGGCTTGCTCGGTTTGTGCTCATGAAGTCCTTGGCAATGGAAGCTTGGCTACCTCCATCTCTCTTTGGCACCTTTGACTTGTGGCTTGGCTTGGCTTGGAATCAATTTGGCATGGTAACACTAATTGCAATGGCTTCTTGAAGATATTTGTGCATTATCACTTTACATTATCAAGTCTTAAAATTCATGTAGTAAGGCCTCATATTTATAGATTTTTGAGAATGTCTAGAATCAACTTGAACCGTCCATCTCAAGATTGAGATGTGTGGTTGAGGATTAATTCAATTTTTGGAATTAAATTTATAATTATTCTCAACATGACATTAGAAGAAGGGGCAATTAAGAGGCATGGAAGACATTATGAAAGGCATTGATGAGGCATGGGAGGCATGAATCCTGATATTTGTGGCATTTATGGTCTAGGGATGTCTTCCCAAGAAATGAGGTCACCTGATGATACATATATTTAATATTCATTTCTAAAAACAAGTATTCAACAAGTTTTCATGAAATTATTAATTAGGCTTTGATTTGGTTTAATTAGCTCTTAGGCATGTTTAAACACTCTATACACAAATTACTCAAATTGATCAGAATGCCGTGTTATTGGTTAAAAATTTACTAGATTGTCATTAGAAGGCAATGTTAGATGCATTGGAATCATATTCTTATTTAGGATGTTGTCAACCACAAATAACAAAGGCAGAGGTCTTGTGCAAAAGATTTGAAAGGAAAGAGCAATCCAGAGCACCCATGTGCAAATTTGGCATTTTGATTCAAAATGATCTGATCAAAGTTAGTTGGCTCATAAATTATATTGCCCCATTTAGTGATACCCTGGCCAAAATCGACACTTGAATATGTCAGTTTACATCATTTAGCATGTTTTAGTGTTTTTAGGCCAAATTATGCATTTTAGGTGGAAATTGGTCAAAACCCTGGTTGGAGGTCATCGATGGCCAGATTTAGGTGTCTACAGTTTTTCCATGTTTGAAAAGATGTTGTAAACCATAAGCAAAGCAATGTTGTCTCAAAGAGTGAGAAATGGCTTATATGCCAAAAAGAAAATGATGGTTGAAGAACAAAGCTCCAAATGGTTTTGGGAAGCCTATGATGATACCCCCTCGAGGGAGTGGCCATCACATTTGTTGATGGATGGTCCCTTGAAAAGAAGTAAGAAGAAAGGTAGAATTAATCCATGGTTAAGATTAATCTAAATGAGAAAATGCTTGCATGCATTGATTTAAAAAGATTACTAATTTATCCAAAGATGGTTATAATCAGAAATAAAAGTCAAAATAGTAATTTGCTTATAGATGGTTATAATCATTAAAAGGACCTAGATTGGCTAAAGATGATTGTGCCCCAGTTAGGGTTGATTAACAAGCATAACTCAAAGATATAACCTAGAATACAAATTAAAGATGAGCAGGTGTAAAGTGATGAAATAGATGAATAGAAGAATAAGATTTATCAGTGTGAATGATTCAGTTGTACCTACCAACGAGGATATGCTCATCCTGACTAGCAATGATACAACTAGAATGGTCATTGGGTTGATTTGATCAAAGGTGGGATGGAAGGATTTGCCAAGGTGCCAAGGAGAAACTTCTTTGGCTCCATTGATTGTAGACCTTCATGAAGTTAATTTTTACTGTAGCATGTGATGGTAAGCTTTATGATAGAACACCGTGAAGACTATCCCAAAATATGCATAAAGATTGACTCCCGATCCAATAAACACTCGAAAACAATGCACTAATGATAAAAACCATTATGACAATGTTGATGCATGAATATGAATGGACTCAAGAATAATGTGCTTGAGGAATCACCCAACAAATGCATATAGACCGAGTCAAGGCAACATTGTTGAAAGCAAATAAACAAATATAAAACAAATAGACAAGCGAACAAACAAATTACCTAAAATAAATAAATAAATAGAAAGCCTGAAAACAAAAGCAAAAGAAAGCATCTTAACAATGACCATGCCCCAGTAAGGTAGATCGAAGATAATTGACTAGGCTTAAATAGGACAAATATTTTTAGATTTTTGAAATATTATGAATGTTTTTAGAATTTTAAGGTGTCTTAACTCATTAGAGAATGACAAGATACCTACTCGCAAAATGATGAGAGCATTTGGCTTAGGTTGCTCACAAAATAGAGAGAGCGTATGGAAAGGGGGACTGAAGTGACCTCAACATGAATTGAACATGACCCACATAGTCCTAAAATGACTTCAAGTCATAGTAATTTTGTCCACACAAGAGGTGAAGAAAAACCAATTAGGTCCCAATAAGTTCTCAAATTCAGCAAATGGCTAGTCAAATGAAAATAGTGATGGCAAGGTGATACGATAATGCATGATAAATAAGTGTTGCCCCTAGTTTTCCCATAGGTGATTATAGCTAGGATACAATGTCATTGGTCAATGATACTAATTTGCTCATAGGTGGTTATAATTAGTAGCAAGACTGGTGAAACAATGATTTGCACATAGATGGTTATAATTAGGCTCACATAAACAAACTTGATAGGATGAAAGATATCTTGTCAGATCTATTATCACACTACTTTCATAGACTATCATTGAAACACGAATTGGATTGATTATTGAAACTTGATCAGAATCCTCTCATAAAAGGTCTGGAAAGAACCAAATGAATCAAGATCAAAATAGGGTTAGGTAGGATGACTAAAAACAAGCTTTGGTCTAGATAGGAATGAAATGGTTAGAATGATATGGTCTTTTTAAGGATAATGATGGTTTGATAATTTGGATAAAATGGTAAAAGGGTTGCCCCCAAGTGATGGGGTGAATGGCAAGAATCTACAATAATAAAAAATAGATATGTAACAATGGCAATGGCATGGTACATGTTTTTGGCATGGATGTGGTTTTTGATTCTATTGTTCTTGTTGATGGGGAGATGCACATCCTAATCAACAAATGACACAAATAAAATACTCGATCATGTTAATTGCTAGCCCACACTTCATCTAAAAAGTTGCTCTGTCAAGAACTCAATGTAGATTTGGATTTCGAGAATGCTTTTGTGATCTTCATTGGTCATTGATTCTAATTCCTTCAAACATCAAGATAAGGTATCTTTGTAGCCTCTACAAAGGAAAGTGTGGCCATGGATGGTAAACAAGGACAAATAATGGATGGTAGGTCTGATTATGAAATAGAATGGTAGATAATAATAGAATATGGAATGGTGAGAAATCAAATGAAGATCATGACTTTCAATCACACGTAATGTTACTGATACTGAATTCGACATAATTTTGGTTTTGGTAAGGCCAAAGACTTGTCCTCTTGATAGGACCACCAAATTTTTCTATTGTTTGATCTTGAGAGTAGTTACCATTTGATTAGGTTGTAGATTAGAAGTTATTTCATCCTTGATTTTGTCTTCATCAAGCAATGAAGAGCTTTTATGCTTAGCTATTAGTGCTTAAATGAGGTTTTCACCAATAAATTTGTCTTGATTGTCCCATAGCACCTTCAAGAAGGTTTCACTAAGAAGTGTTGACTTTTGAATTTGATTATCTTTTAGCACTTTCAAAAAAGTTTCACTAGAAGATGTTGAGTTAGAACTTTGATTGTATCTTAGCGCCTCTGAAAAGGTTTCACTAGGAGAGTGTTATTCTACTACATGAATGTGGTCTTGGCCTCCTTGCTCTTCTTCAACAGCCATGTCACCATGGATGCAGTTCAACACAGTTGTTAGGTTGTGGAGCTAAGAGCTTCAACTATGCAGATGAAGAGGAGGTTGCTGAAGTTCCAGAAGTACCGACGTCAGCAGTATGACCGACGTCAGTCATGATCAATGCAGAAGGCAATTGGCATCGGCAGGGAGTCGACCGACGTCGGTCAGCACCAGTTAGACAAGGACCGACGTCGATCGCCTGTGTGTTCCAGAACTGTTTGTTGCACGAACATTTAGTTTGTTGAACTGAGTGTTTGCATGTAAAGGCTACTTCGAGTCTTGAGCTGCGTGTTTATTATTAGTAAACTAAGAGTCTAAGTTATTGTTTAAGTCTGGGATCTATTTATAGACCCATTGGCATGTATTGTAATTATGAGTTGAAAAGGAAGGCAAGGAAGATCCTTCCATTGTAAGATCATTGAGTTGCAGGTTGTTGCAAGCTCATAAGAGATCTACATGTGTAAGTATGGTCTGTTGAATTGTAGGTTGCAGGTTCATGGGAGATCTACTTGAAGTACTTTAGAGTGCTTGGTGTACTGGGAGGGTTATTATTGACTGGTTGGAGAGGTGAACACCAATTCTGTGTGTGAGTTGTGTGTTGAGACCGTTTTTAGTAGGAGAGTGAACTTTTGAAGAATTACTGTATAGGTGTGGGAAGCCTCTGGAGGTGGGAGAAGAAGTGGCATCTTCTTTATTGTATTCTTTTCTGTTCAAGTATTAATACAAGATTGTATATTGTCTCTCATATTCTGTGTTATTTGTGAATTCTAGTTACTTGTACTTTTGGATAATTCTGCATGTTTAATTGCTTGTATTTGGTAATCATATTGTGCTCTTTCTGAGGAGCAAGATCCTAACAAGTGGGATCAAAACAAGGTGTGTTCTTGGATTTCCTGACAACTGATATCAGAGCTTTTAGTTGGGATACTAACAGGTTGGATTAGATCTAGTTATTGTGTGTTGATTACAGGTTATTCACAGGGGTTTTTGTTTGAGTGGGAGTAAAGCAATGGCAGAAGAAAGTAGACAACGAATGGAGAAGTTTAATGGCAAGAACTATCAATTATGGAAGATGCAGATTGAAGATTATCTGTATCAGAAAGATTTGTACCTACCGTTGGGTGGGGTTGATTGCAAGCCTCGAGATATGAAGGATGAAGAATGGGAGGTTCTTGATCGGAAAGCTCTGGGATCTATAAGGTTGAGTCTTGCATCGTCTGTGATTTCCAACATATCACATGCTAAGACAACGATAGAGTTGATGAAATCTTTAACAAATTTATATGAAAAACCCTCGGCTTCGAATAAGGTATTTCTTATGAAGCAATTATTTAATTTGCAAATGTTGGAAGGTGGATCTATTCATAGTCATCTTAGTGATTTCCATGGTTTGGTAAACTAGTTAAATTCAGTCAATATTATTTTTGATAATGAAGTTAAGGCTCTCTTAATCTTATGTTCATTACTTGAAAGTTGGAAAAGTTTGGTAATGACAGTTTTTAATACTGCGTCTGCTTCAAAAATCTTAAAAGTGGATGATGTTGTGAGTGTGATCTTGAATGAAGAGATACGCAGAAAAAGCACAGGTGAATCATCAGGGAATGCTTTGAGTGTTGAAGGCAGAGGAAGGCAAAGAGAGAAGATAGAGTGTGGGAGATCAAGGTCAAAGATAGGCAGGAGATCCAAGTCCAGGTATGGCAGAATAACCTGCTAGAAATGTGGAAATCAAGGGCACTTAAAGAGAGATTGCAGGTCGGTTGAAGATCAGCATGAAAGACATGAAGAAGAAGCAGAGGTTGTGGATTTCATTGCATAAGATGCTCTGGTATGTTCTTTGGATAAAGTAGAATCTTGGGTTTTAGATTCTGGTGCCTCTTTTCATGCATCCCCAAATAGGAAATTTTTTCATGAGTATGTCCAGGGAGACTTTGGAGAAATTTGTTTAGGGGATGGTAAGCCTTGTCAGATGGTTGGCAAAGGGAAAGTGAAGCTGAAATTGCAGACAGATAACACATGGGTGTTGAAAGAAGTCATGCATGTCCCAGTTCTGGAGCAAAATTTGATTTCTGTAAGAAGTTTGGGTGATGAGGGTTGCACAGTAACTCTCACAGCGGACTCTTAGAAGGTTACCAAGGGTGCACTTGTTGTAGCAAGAGGTAAAAAAGTAGGTACGCTTTATCTATCTACTTGTATTACTGATTCTCATTCTGGGTTATCTACTTCAGCTGTAGATTCAAAGATGTGGCTTAATAGGCTTGGTCACATAAATAAGAAGGAGATGCATGTTCTTGAGTCAAAGGGTATGCTTTTAGATTTGAAGAGCATAGATCGAGGTTTCTGTATGCAGAAGAAGAAAGTGACGTTTCTTGAGAGATCCGATGTTAGTGACAAGAACAAGAAAGCCTTGGTTTTCAAGGAGAAGGTGACGGACAGAGTTCAACACAAGGGGCAGAAGAATTCTGAGCAGAGAAAGGTTGATTTGGATAAGGGTTTGATCTAAAAGGAGCTCGCGGGTAGAAGTCAGTTCTCACAAGCAAAACATAGAGACCGACGTCAGTTAGAAAATCGACGTCGGCGTCCAGACAGGGACCGATGTCGGCTATGTGCAGCCCGACGTTGATGACTCAGGGACAGATAAACACCAGCATCGATAAGGGGAATCGACGTCGGTGAGGAGGTAGTCGCATGGAACTGACGTCAGTCAGATACAGACTGAGATGTGACTGGCATCAGTCACTGAGATGGATTTTGGGTGGACAGCAAGCTGTCAAGGAGTCTCAAGTGCCCATATGGAGGACTTAAAGGGTAAGTAAGCCTCAAATTCGTCATTTCCCTTCTTTACACTACTTGTTGCTCACTGATGGTAAAGAACGAGGAAGTTGTTAAAGAAGCAGAGCAGGTAGATCTAGGAAACAATGGGAGCTTGGCATAGATGAAAGATGTGATTCCTTGGAGAAGAACCAAATAGGGGTTTTGGGTGGAGTTGCCAGCTAGAAGTAAGCACTGAGAGATGAATGGATTTTCAGGATGAAGAAGAGCGAAAATGGATATGTGAGATGGAAGGCCAGGGTATATGGTCTTGAGTAAGCTACAGGACAATAGAGGTCTGATCATTGTGTTTCTCTTTACCAGGTTGGATAATATTAGCTACATTATCTTATTACTGTATGATGTGCTTGTTGCAGGGTTACATATACAGGGAGTTGCTGAACTAAAGGTAAAGCTAGTTCAGAGGTGTGTCATGAGGAATCTGGGAGCAGCAAGATTCTTTGGCATGAGTGTGTTCTAGGGACATGGAAGGTCATAGGTTGACTTTGTTTCAGGATGATTGTGTGAGACTGGTTAGCATGCTGATGGTTGGATAGTTCACAGAATAGTGTCTTGATTCACATAATGAGGTTAAGTGCATGTTATCTACTAGACTTGAGTTTTTCCAAGCAGTGGGAGTTGTCACAAGTTTGGAGTCAATCCGAGAAAGAAGCATTGGAAAGCAGTTTAGTGGATTCTTAAAGGGACCAGTAGCAGGTGCACATGCTATGCAGGGTCAAGTTATTTTCTACATGGGTTTGTAGATGTGGATGTGGCAAGTGATTTGGATGACAGGAGGTGCACCACAGGATTTGTGGTGGTTAGTCTTCAAGGGTGATCTTGAAGAGGGATACAGAGCCAAGGGAACAAACTAGATGATGTACAGGTACAGGTACAGTTGCCATTGTTTATCTCCAAGTGGGAGATTGTTAGGTTGTGGAGCTAAAAGCTTCAACTATGCAGACGAAGAGGAGGTTGCTGAAGTTCTAAAAGTACCAACATTGACAGTATGACCGACATTGGTCATGATCAATGCAGAAGGCAACCGACATCGGCAGGGAGTCGGCTGACGTCGGTCAGCACCAGTTAGATAGGGACCGATGTCGGTCGCCTGTGTGTTCCAGAATTGTTCATTGCACGAACAGTTAGTTTGTTGAACTGAGTGTTTGCATGTAAAGGCTACTTTGAGTCTTGAGTTGCGTGTTTATTATTAGTAAACTAAGAGCATAAGTTATTATTTAAGTCTGAGATCTATTTATAGACCGATTGGCATGTATTGTAATTATGAGCTGAAAAGGAAGGCAAAGAAGATCCTTCCATTGTAAGATCATTGAGTTGTAGGTTGTTGCAAGCTCATAGGAGATCTACATGTGTAAGTATGGTCTGTTGAATTGCAGGTTGTAGGTTCATGGGAGATCTACTTGAAGTACTTTAGAGTGCATGGTGTACTGGCAGGGTTATTACTGACTGTTGGAGAGGTGAACACCAATTCTGTGTGTGAGTTGTGTGTTGAGACCGTTTTTGGTAGGAGAGTGAACTTTTGAAGAAGAATTACTGTACACTTGAGGTGTGAGAAGCCTCTTGAAGGTGGGAGAAGAAGTGGCATCTTCTTTATTGTATTTTTTTCTGTACAAGTATTAATATAAGATTGTATATTGTCTCTCATATTCTGTGTTATTTGTGAATTCTAGTTACTTGTACTTCTGGATAATTTCGCATGTTTAATTGCTTATATTTGGTAATCATATTGTGCTCTTTCTGAGGAGCAAGATCCTAACAAGTGGGATCAGAACAAGGTGTGTTTGTTCTTGGATTCCCCAACAACAGTGTCATTCTATCATTCCCAATCGACACTTGTGGGAGATGGAATGTCAATGATATGGCTATTTTGATTGATGGTAATGGATTATGGAATGGTAATGGAATGGGGAGACGCTGCATAATCTTTGTAGAAGATACTAGGATAACTTGTATCAAATTTGAAGTACTCATCCTCAAAAATTGTAGAAGGATCACAAATGTATTCAAATTGATATGTGAGTTATGCATAACCAATGTTGTAACAATCATGACATATTCTTCTTTTGAATCTAATTCTAACTCAAGGGACTCTGAATTTCATGTCGATTTTGACTCAATAAACTCTGAATTTGATGTTGAGACTGATGTTGATTTAGATTCAGATTTTGATGTTAAATTTGATGTCAGTCTAAGAGTAAAATCTGAATCTAACTCTGATTCTTCATCTACTGGGTGCTCTATTATAATGATGTCTTGTTAAATATTTGGTTTTGGATAAGTAACAACCTGTAATGGTATGATGGGCTCCACAAAGACTGGTTTGTCAAAGTGAGAATCCTCTAGGATGGGAAATACGTCAAGAAATAACTCCTTAGAGACTAGCTTGTCAATAGGAGGCTCTTAAAAAATAGGCACATGGTCGAGGTAATGATTTTCCCAAAAGTGATTATAATCATTAAGAAATGACTTGACAAAGATTGGCTCATCAGTGTGAGATTCCTCAACAACTGGTATAAGATCAATAGGTGATTCATTACAGGTTGACTTATCATAAGTGGTTGGTTCAACAAAAATATCTTGAATTGGTTGGTTCTCTTGGCTTTGGTTTCCAATGAGTTAAAAAATACTAGTTTTGAACATAGCTTGGTCTTCAAATGATTGGATCGGTTGAGGTTTAGTTGGAATTGGTATTGGATGAGGAATGACTTATGGTTGGATAATGGGAGGGCCTTGGGGAGCATGATTGTCTACATGAGCTAAAAGACAAAGTCTTGAGATGGTAATGATAGGGTAGTATGGAGCATGATTGCTCACACAAGCCAAAGGACTAGGTCTTGGAATGATGAAGGGGTGTTGTGGAGCTTGATTGCTCGCACAAACCAAAGAATGAGGTCTTGATATAGAAATGGTTGGGTGTTTTGGAGCTTGATTGCTCGTACAAACTAAAATATGAGGTCTTGGTATAGAAATGGTTGGGCATTGTGGTCTTGGAATAAAAATGGTATGATGTGGTGGACACTGATTACCTACATAAGCTAAAGCATCCAAGTCTTCCTCATAAACCATATCATCCCAGTCGTGAGTTGGCTCATAAGCTGGTTCTTGATTGTGTTTTATGTACTGATTATTGTAAAGAGGGTACGGATCTATATATTAAACAACATTATTTGTAGTTGGGTCTTCAAAGTCCTCCTCACAAGCCTCTTCATACCAATCAAGGTCTCGAGTTGGATCGTAAGTTATTTCATGACTTTGTTCCCATGAATGATTAATATGAAGTGGATACAAATATGTCTCACAAACCATATTAGCATCATTGGGGTCTTGATTAAAGTCATAAAAGTCATTTTGTGCGATCATTCTATCATAAGTTGGATTTTAAGTGACTCCATCATAAGTGTAGCTAGATATATCCGCATGAATGATGAAAGCTCTGAAATGAAAAAGCCTAGAGTTCTACAAACTTTAGTTCAAAGGACAAATAGTTTAAGCTGGTTTAACTTGGTCAAAAGAGGTGGAGCTGTATCTCTAATGTGGTCTGAAAGTGAAGTTATATCTCTAAAATGATTTGTGCTAAGACTTGGCATAAAACAATTTAACATCAAATATTTAATGTCAAATGTCATACGTATAAAAGGTCAAGCATCTGAATAAAAACCAACATGTTAAAGGTCTAGGTCAAAGTGTTCCAAACAAAGTCTAAACTAGGAAAGCAAAAAATTGAGTTGCTAGGTCTTTTGTCCAAATGTGGAGTCAAAAGATAGGCTCAAACAAATGTGAATACGCTAAGATTTTTGGCCAAATGATGTCAAAAACTAGACTTGAAACAAATGTATCATGTGATTTGATTTAATCTAACAAGTTTAGAAACTACTTTGACATAGACCCGGCACATAGAATTAAATATAAACATGATTAGTTGGCATAAGGCATACGACAGAAGGCTCTTTGAAGAAAGATTATGTTTTCCTAAATAAAGACATAAACAATGATAAGGATAGGTACTGAATAAAAAAGTCATCAATAGTTTTCAAATTTGAGTAATCGATTAACCGAAGTTATGCAACCCAAAAGACAAAGATCTGTGTATTAACCCTACGAATTAAGGCCTAAACAGAAATTAATCAATGTTTGAATCCAAACTTGACAAGGTTAATTGAAAACTCAATGTTGAAAACTAGGATCTGACCAAATAGGCTAGACAAGATTAAATAGCATAACAACACAAGACAAAGGTCCAAATAGTATACATGACATGGTTTGAAACAAATAGTTTTTGATATAAGGTAAACAAGTCTTGAAACAAATTAAGCAGCCTAATGGCGTAAGCATGCTCGAATAATGTGGTCAATGTTTTGTTTCAAAGGTTAAAAAGTTCAAAATGTTTTGACATGATTTAGGTAACATAACACTACCCTTCACAACTTAAAAGCATTGATTTGACATGGCTTATGAACAAATAAACAAGTTTTAGTCTCAAAACATACCAAACAAAAATGAACAAAATACACTAAGTATAATCGTTCAAATCCTAACAAGGGTATGGAAAAATGGGGTTGACTAAAATTAATTAGTTTTCAATCATTTTAAGAGAATCAATAGCACAATGACTTTCACGTCAAATGATGCAAAAGACAAACACAAAAATTAGGTGATTGTAGCATTAGCTAGTTGTAAAAAGGTCTAGTCTTTTTTACAACCACTATATCCTATTGTTTGTTCAGTGTAGTGCGATGTCCAAATGCAGATACGTCCCATGTGCAACTCCAAAGGAGTAAGTGAAGTTAATGTCGAGAGATGAAACTCTTGGTCAAAGCTTCTTTAAAGAACTCATGGGAGGTAATGCTATCCCCCTTGCAAGCCAAGTTTGCATAAAAATAAAAGACTAAGAATAAGATTTTATGATCATTTTCAAGGTCACCCAAACTTTGACGAGTTTTTGGAGAGTACTTTAGATGACATTCTTTCTAAGCCTTAGACTAGATTTTTTACAATATGAATGACGCTTTTGATTCCAAGGGTTCCCTAAAGGGGACAAATGGAAGAACATGCACACAACATCTCTCTTTTTGCCAAATAAAATTTAATTAAACAACTATGTAAATACAAAAAGCTTTGAAAAGGTGAGTTCATTTTTATGCCCAAAAGGAAAGTGAGGTGGTGTTCATTTGACCCCTTGGTCTTAGTTGCAAACTTTGAAAACATTCACCATAAACATCTAAATTCTTTGTTAAACACCAAAACAAGGTTTCTAATTGATTTTTAAGCATGCAAAAGGTGATCTAAATATGATTTGAGCAAATGTCAAGCTTGGTCTTGCAGCAAAAATGTTAGCGTGTCCTTTAGCTTTGAAGCTCTTTTTGGTTTGAAACAATGAACTTTAGAAAAATATTTTTCGAGTTTATGTTTTAAGAAAAACATAGTGACCGACATTGGTTATATACAATCAACGATGGTTACTTTGGCTAACTAATGTCGGTTATCTAACTGACATTGGTTATATCAATGTGACCATCTCAACAGGTATCTAAATGATGTTGGTTTTGCTAATCGACATCGGTTAAGCTATGCAATTGATGTCGATCTTACTTGTCAACGTTGGTTACTGTGTAAAATAGTGGCAAACAAAAATGACAAAATAAAGTTAAAAAATCAATTTGCATGAGTTTTAAAGGTCCAAATGAATATTTTAGAGTTGCAAAATGATCTTCTTTATGTGTGAGATGCGTCTAGTCCCATCGGACATGCCATTATGTGATTTAAGAATTTGACTCAAGAGAGGATGGTTAGTATGGTGTTAGTTCCAAAATGAAAACAAAATAAAATAAATACACTAATAACATAACATCTATAGACCTAGACATTAGAGAGAGCTTAGTTAGCAAACATGAATGAAACACAAACTAAAATGCAAAAGAAATTTTTTTTTTACCTTTTTTTGATGCTCCAAAATGCTTGTTGTAGTGGTTTGCTCGGTTTGTGCTCATGAAGTCATTGGCAATGGAAACTTGGCTACTTCCATCTCTCCTTGGCAACTTTGGCTTGTGGCTTGGCTTGTAATCAATTTGGCATGGTAACACTAATTGCAATGGCTTCTTGAAGATATTTGTGCATTATAACTTTGCATTATCAAGTCTTAAAATTCATGTAGTAAGGCCTCATATTTATAGATTTTTGAGAATGTCTAGAATCAACTTGAACCGTCCATCTCAAGATTGAGATGTGTGGTTGAAGATTAATTAAATTTTTAAAATTAAGTTCATAATTATTTTCATCGTGACATTAGAAGAAGGGGCAATTAAGAGGCATGGAGGGCATTATGGAAGGCATTGATGAGGTATGGGAGGCATGAATCATGATATTTATGACATTTATGACCTATGAATGTCTTCTCAATAAATGATGTCCTCTGATGATGCAGATATTCAATATTCATTTCTAAAAACAAGTATTCAACAAGTTTTCATGGAATTATTAATTAGGCCTTGATTTGGTTTAATTAGTTCTTAAGCATGTTTAAGCACTTTGTGCATAAATTACTCAAATTGATCAAAATGTTTTGTTATTGGTCTAAAATTTGACTGGATTGGAATTGGAAGGCAATGTCAGATGCGTTGGAATCGTATTCCCATTTAGGATGTTGCTAACAACAAATAAAAAAGGCACATGTCATATGCAAAATATTTGATAGGGAAGATCAATCTAGAGCACCCATGGGTAAATTTGGCATTTTGACTTGGAGTGATTAGATCAAAGTTAACTGTCCCATAAATTGCATTGCCCCATTCAGCGATACCTTGGCCAAAATCGACACTTGAATATGTCAGTTTCACATCATTTAGCATGTTTTAGTGTTTTTACGTCAAATTATGCGTTTTAAGTGGAAATTGATCAAAACCCTGGTTGGAGATCATCGGTGCCCAGATTTAGGTGTCTATAATTAGTAAACATTTTTACAAAATTAATTACGATTACAAACCTTATTAATATCATTAATGATTCTATAAACATTATCAACGACCACAATTGATCTAACATACCGCCAAGATTTAAATGTGAACGATCTAAACCCACATGTAATATTACTTTTGGACACATCTCCATAACATGACTTTGTTTTTAAAAAACGTTTAAGCTAAATCACTAAAATAATACTAGGCCACACCCATTCCATAGATTTTGTCGACAGGTAATAACCCAGTAAGAATCAATTTGAATTTTGAAACATTAAAGACAAAGCCAGTGAAAAAAAAAAACCATAAATTAAAATTAGGCTGGAAACCCTTATCCGAATTCGTAGTTGAGGGCAAGAGAAAAGGTTGAGGAGTTGTGGCGGGGCTTATCTAAAAGCTTTAGAGGTCAAAAATAGTCCACCTCGTCAAAGGGCACCAGTCCAAATAAAACGAAACAAAATAATCTTTTTTTACACACTTACAATTTCAATTTCTCCCAAAGCTTGTAAAGCTTAGCGGATAAGGAAAGAAGGGCTCTCTTCTCTCCATTCTAAGCCGAGCAAGGAAAAAACTTCCAGCATTAGTTCCAGTGAAAATGGCTATGAATTTAGCCACAACAACAACGCTTCCTTCCTGCTCATGTTCTTCTGCAGCTAAAAAAGGCGGAAGTTTTTCACAAGGTACAACAGTTCCTTCCTTTTCTCTAAAACCCAAAACCCAAATTTCGTCTTCCTCTTCTTTTTCTTCTCTCTCGGCATTTTCTCTCTACACAAACAATACCAGTGGTTTTGGTTATTCACTCAAAACTAGCAGTAAGCCCTTCCGGCTGATTGTCCGTGCGGCCAGGGGAAAATTTGAGCGCAAGAAGCCTCATCTAAACATTGGCACAATCGGCCATGTGGACCATGGCAAAACCACTCTGACTGCTGCCCTAACAATGGCCTTGGCTTCCTTGGGCGGCAGTACCCCCAAAAAATACGATGAAATCGATGCAGCACCTGAGGAGCGCGCCAGGGGGATTACAATTAATACTGCTACTGTGGAGTACGAGACGGAGAACAGGCATTATGCGCATGTAGATTGTCCTGGGCATGCAGATTATGTGAAGAATATGATTACGGGGGCGGCACAGATGGATGGGGCCATACTGGTCGTGTCTGGGGCGGACGGTCCAATGCCACAGACGAAAGAGCATATTCTGCTTGCAAAACAGGTGGGGATGATTTTAGTGGCTAATCTTTGCCAATTGGCTGTTTTTACTCAGTTGTTTGGTGATATGCAGGTAAATTGATGTTAAGACTAGCATAGTCGTGCAGAGATGAAAGGCTAAAATTTGTCAATTGTTTATTTTTCTCAATTGTTTCTGGAAATGTAGATAAATTGATATTGAAACTAGCATAGCTTTGTGGAGATGGAAAGCTATTATTTATCAAATTGGTTATTTTTCTCAAATTTTTGCCGAAATGCAGATTTATTGATGTTAAGACTAGTAAAGTTGTGCAGAGATGAAAGGTTAATACTCATGAATTTGCTAGTTATGTAGAGATAAAAACTTTATAAGCAAGAAAGAAAATGATTGTTTCATTTTTGTTACTGCTAATTGGCTATTTTTTGTAATCGTTTGACAAAATGTAGATAATTGTTGTTGCGTGGAAATGTAAATTTTGAGAAAAGGATTGCTTTATTTTAGTGACTGCCAACTGACTATATTTCTTGATTGTTTGAAAAAATGTAGATAAATTGATTATTTAGTTGTGTAGAGATGAAAATTTTGAAAGGAAAGAGGCAAAGAATGGAAGGATTACTTGAAAAGAGAATTTCTATATTTTGGTGATTATTATTAGTTAATTGGCGTTTGTTCTTAAATGTTTGGTGGAATGTAGATTCATTGATTACTAAGGCTAGCATAGTTGTGCAGAGCTGAGAACTTCAAAAGCAATGAAGAAAAGGATTGTTGCATTATAATTTCTGGTAGTTGGCTATTTTTCTTAATTGTTTCACAAAATGTAGATAAGTTGATAATTAACACTAATGTAGTTGTGTAGAGATAACAAATTTGAAAGCAAAAAAGAGGCAAAGATTAGAGGGATCACTGGAAAAAAATATTGCTTTATTTTAGTGGCTTGATATTAGCTTATTAACTATTTTTCCCAGTTTTTTGGTGAAATCTAGATAAATAGATTATTGAGACTAGTATAATTGTGCAGAGATGAAACATAAAGAAGCAAAGGGGAAAAGGATTGCTTGGAAGAAAAGAATTGTTCTCATAAAAAATTTGGAATTCACAATATTTTTATACAAAACATGGAAAAGAATATAAATTTCTAAGGAAAATAGAAAAACACCTCTATATTTTCACCATACTTAGGAAAAGTAAGAATTTGGTATTGAAATTAGTTTGGTTGTGTAGAGATGAAAAATTAAAAAGGATTGAAGAAAAGGATTTCTTGAAAGGAAAGTTGTTTGATTTTAGTTTCTAATTCTTTCTATTTGGTTATTTTTCTCATTTGTTTGGTAGAATGTAGATAACTTGATTTTAAGACTGGTGTAGTTGTATCGAGATGATAACTTCGAAAGCAAGGAGGCAAAGAAGAAAAGGATTGCCCAAAAGAAAAGGATTGCTTGATTTTAGTGACTAACATTAAAGAGTTTTCTCATTTGTTAGGTAAATTGAAGATTCTAGAACAAGTATATCTGCAGGATAACATTTATTAAAGAATTTATGGATTATCTGCTTGAATATTTTTGTCAGTATTGAAAAAGATATGACAATTTCTAATTGTTTAAAATTTGTGCTTCCTTGAAAATATGCAGGTTGGGGTCCCCAACATGGTGGTATTTCTCAACAAGCAAGACCAGGTTGACGATGAGGAGTTATTGCAGCTGGTTGAATTGGAGGTAAGGGAGCTGTTGACTTCCTATGAGTTCCCGGGTGATGATGTGCCCATTATGTCAGGGTCAGCGCTGCTGGCCCTGGAAGCACTCATGAAGAACCCCAATATAAAGCGCGGAGAGGACACATGGGTTGACAAGATTTATGAACTCATGGACTCAGTCGATGAGTACATACCTATTCCTACAAGGCAGACTGATCTGCCATTCCTGCTGGCGGTGGAGGATGTTTTCTCCATCACTGGTCGAGGGACTGTTGCAACGGGCAGGGTGGAGAGGGGGATGGTCAAGGTTGGTGAGACAGTGGAGATTGTGGGGCTGAAGGACACCCGGGTGTCAACAGTAACTGGTCTGGAGATGTTTCAGAAGCTTCTGGACGAGGCCATGGCAGGGGACAATGTGGGGATGCTGCTCAGGGGTATCCAGAAGGGTGATATAGAGAGGGGGATGGTGCTGGCAAAGCCTGGAACCATAACACCTCATTCCAAGTTCAATGCAATTGTGTATGTTCTAAAGAAGGAGGAGGGGGGCAGGCATTCTCCTTTCTTTGCAGGTTACAGGCCTCAGTTCTTCATGAGGACCACCGATGTGACAGGGAAGGTGACTGCAATCATGAATGATAAGGATGAGGAGTCAAAGATGGTGATGCCTGGGGATAGGGTGAAGATGATTGTGGAATTGATAACGCCGATTGCATGCGAGCAGGGTATGAGATTTGCTATTAGGGAGGGGGGGAAAACTGTTGGTGCTGGTGTGATTGGAACAATTATCGAATAGGGGAAGTAATTTCAGATTATTTGTTAGTTCAAAATTTCTTGCACATTTGTTGTTTTAGTAGGATCTTTTGCAAGAGAGTCAGCCACATTGAATGTATCTGCATTTTTATTATAGAGCTTTTATATGTCACTTTTGGTAGCGGAAATGGAGGCTTCTGTCAAATGGTTATTTTCATCACATGTAGAGGTAAGAAAGGAAAGGCTAACCTCAAAGGCCTTCTCGATTGTGTTCTGAAAGCTATGGATTATAATTAGAAATGGCTCAAGCTTCATAATTAGCAGGTTCAGTTGTCTTTGGAGGACTTAGAGAGGCTAGTAATCGTCTGACTGAAGTTATGCTGCTAATTCATAGAATAATGCCCTGAACAATTTTTTTTCTCATAGCCAGGATGCTTTTGCACATGCTCTTTATTGGTCTAACTAGTTTTTCACCTAAAACTTAAATTCCTCATAGATAGACCCTCTGTATTTCTGATCTCAACACTTCTAGCATGCATGCATTTTTCTCCAGTCATTTTGTAAGATCTAGTGCTTACTTATTTCCTTTTGTGTATCTCCATATTTCACTTAGCAATAATAATTGTACAAAATGGTATAAATTGCATATACTATATAGTAGATACCAACAACCGTGACTGGAAGCTCTTTCCCCAACCTCAAAGGAAAACGATGCGTTAAACTTGTGTTCAATGTTTACAGACATTTCTCGTTTCATGAGAGGATGAATTTAGTATAGTGATTGAAAAACATATATGCTTTACAAACTAGGTCCCTTGAAAAGTAAAACAGGCTTTCTGAGTCACTCGTAAATCTTAATAGACACTATGCAAATGCCAAGAACATAGGGAATCTCAAAAGCCTCAAATTTCAATCCACAGGTTTCAAAGGAAAATGATGGATGGATTCTAGATACCCTTCAATCGTATGGTATGTTGTCTAAGTGTTTAGCACAATTTCCTCTGCTTTTTGAAACTTTAAACACAATCTTCCTTATATCTGCCCATAGCATTGTTATCTCCTGATACTTTCCACCTGCAGTGGACTAACCATATACCAAATAATAAATCGTCTGAATTAGGCTGATAACCTAGGCCTTTTTTAATCTTCTTGAAAGCCTTCTCTACGTCATGCATTAGCTGTTTATTGCAGAAGAAGTCTATGCCAGACTTCCAAACATGCACACCAACAGCATCTGTTCAGTCATCTTACATGAAACTTTAAACACAATCTTCCTTATATCTGCCCATAGCATTGTTATCTCCTGATACTTTCCACCTGCAGTGGACTAACCATATACCAAATAATAAATCGTCTGAATTAGGCTGATAACCTAGGTTTTTTTTAATCTTCTTGAAAGCCTTCTCTACGTCATGCATTAGCTGTTTATTGCAGAAGAAGTCTATGCCAGACTTCCAAACATGAACACCAACAGCATCTGTTCAGTCATCTTTGAGTTTCTCTAGCAAATGGACCCTTAAATGTGGCTTACTTTGATCTGCAAATTCTTTCATCAGTGACTGGTAGCTATTTGTAAATGATGAGATCTTTACTTCTTTCATCTCTATAAAGAGACCCAAAGCACCATGCAGATCCTTCTCTGACACACGTATCTCAGTTAGGTCATTATAGCAGCTCGCATCAAGCTGAAGTCCTGCCTTTCTGAATTCCTTGAGGAGTCTAGCAGCCTCCGTAGGTTGCTGAGCTTTATAGTAAGCTTTCAGGGTTGAAGAGTAAACCCAAACCCCTACTGGAACCTTAGCTGCAGAAACTTCATCAAGAATATCATGCGCTATGCGTATCCAACCCAGTGAGATATAAACATCTCTCACCTGAGCACTTGGAGAAGTTTTGGGCTCTCGTCCTGATGTACTTTGATTAGAAAATCAGCTAAATCATCAATCCTCTCTGCTTTAAAGTACACATTGACTAATTATGCATAGGCATTCTCATTTAGAATAAGCATATGATTTTCTAGGCTAACCAGCTCTCCATGACTTCTAACTTCTTCTATGGACTGCATGTGTGACTTTTCAGGCCCAGCCCTGATCATGGATTTATCATGCATTTTTCTATACTCTAGACATCCTTCAATTGCTTAGGAACCTCATCAAGCATAATGCAGGCTGCAGATTTCTCTTGTAGCTTATCGTCTTGAACCTTGACTGCATTTTGCATCTTTGTAACAGGTCTCCATGGATTCATCTCAACAACTAAAGCTTGATAGTACTGATTTGGCTGCAGCTAGAGAAACTGGGCTGCCTTTGCCCATTTTAACATTCCCAGTATGAGGTTGGAGGCAGCAATCAGATCACCAAAGCTCAGGTGGGACATCAGCAGGCCACTGTGAAATTATTGATATTGGTGATCAAGCATTCCAGGAGTTTCATTAATATGCCTCTTTGTCTTATCATCAACTCACCTATGCAACCTTTTTTCTCAAAGATATGAATCATTATAGCCAAAGAGGTAGCGTAAGGATTAACACCTACCCATCATATCAGTTCCAAAAACTTCTCAGATTTTTTGACCATCTCAAATCCAAGAGAAGCATTCAGAGCAATGTGAAAAGCTGTAGTATTTGGTTTCATGGCAAGCAATGGAGCATTTTTCCTCAGTCTTGGATCCACTCATCTATGTTTAAAGAGATAGCACATTTAAATGATTAACTCTGATGCTATATATACACCATTTGCTGTCTTAGCCATTAGTGTTATGATGGTACTCCACATATTCACAGATGGATATTCCTGCATGTCTACCAGTGTTCTCAGAACGGTGGAAGCAGGAACAAGCGTTTCTTATCTTGCACGGCTCAGACATAGAAGGATCAAAGAATTATGGTCTGACAATTGCCGCTTCTTCTCCTCAATAACTATGAGCACTAAATAATAAGCCTTATTAAGCCATTCTAGATCTCTAGAGTTTGTCAATACATGGATCAACCTATTTAGAAGAGACTTTCTTGGAAAACCTTCTTTTGGCTTGTAATGCTCATAGCCCTTCCAGGCATCTTGAATCCTGTGATCCTCGCGAGTACTTCCCAATTCCTTGGCCAATGCTGCTGGATTGCAAGTTTACCGTAAAATTATAAGAGATCTTGCAGAAGTTACAGGTCTACAAGAAGGGCTAAAAGAGATCAATCCATGAAGAGAAAATTCCAGATTGAAATCAAATCCTTAATGAGAAAAGAAAACTATAGTTACGTGAGAATGAGTTAAGGTGCAGGGCCAAGAAATACTTGTATAATTTTAGTATGTATCCCTGTAATTGCCCAAGGATGCTGACAAGTTGGCATAACTAACTCCACTCTGGTCATAAAAAGTTATCTCTATAACTTCAGCAGGCTTATTCAAAATAGCCAAAGAGTGATATGAGAAAGAGATATATTTGGACAAGATACATATAAAAATAGCAATTTGCCCAGCTTTCTTCCTCTGTAATGAACATCAATCATCACTAGTTCAAGCCTCAAATCTTATAAAATAAAACAACACAGGCTCAGATGTCTCTTCTATGTTAACACGAGTTGTTACATATTTTCAACTTTTCCTGTAATGCATTATTTATGCACAGCTAAGCCAGCATAAAGCTCAGCATTTCATCCCATTCCAAAATATCAATTTACCACCATTAAATATACATTATTATACACTATATTGTTATTAACATATTAAATATTTCTTACAAAGCTGGTAGATGACCTGGAAAATTTAACAAATAAAAATGATCACATGCTTTCCTAGTGAGTATGGATTCGCCTCCTGCAGACTGAGCCACAGCAGAATTGAGGTCTCTTTTCCCATGTTTTTATCTCGGCTGAAACTCCAGTTGGATTTAAATAGGTTGTGTGTTTTCTGTATTCCAATCATGTACCCTCCGAGAACAGTTGTATTCATGCCTGTATATAATGACTCTACTATATTTTTAGTAGACCTTCTCTGGCACAGACAATCTTCAACCATATTTTGGGTAGACTCTCTCTGACACACAGTCTAGCTTGTATAAATTGCTTCTGTATGGAAACTCCCTTTGTCTTTATTTCCAGAATTAGGGTTTTTCTCTTTCATGGTGATCATTGTATGTCAAGTATCAAAGAATCAATAATTTATAATTACAGATGGGGAAGGGAAAAATAAACGAATCTGCTTTAGGGATTCAATAATAAACCAAAAGCGTTAAAAGTGTGTCCCTATAACTAGAACAAGTTTCCTCTTTCAAGGTAAGTGTTTATTTCTAATTACAGACAGGAAAGGGAAAAAATAAACAAATCTGCTTTAGGGATTCAATAATAAACGAAAAGCATTAAAGTACACACCTATAACTAGAAAACGTTCCTCTTCCAAGGCAAGTGCTCATTTTGCATGAATATCTATCAAATCCTTTGGGCAAAAATCTTCAATTGTTTAGATATATATGATTTCCATGTTCCAAAACTCCGCCTTTCGCACAAGTTAGGAGAATGATAACAAGGGTCCTTGCGTTGAATTCACATCTAAGTTTATTTTCTTAAAAATATTTAAGGATTTTCAGCAAGCTCATTTTATGCAACCAGGAATGATTATAGTGCAAACATATGCCTTTTTGTTGAGTCATTCTGTCAAACTATTCATTCACCTTGTGTATGCTTCACATCCCATTTGTGCATTTCCAACAATGGTTGCATTGCATGAGAACACATTTCATTGAGTCATTGTTTCATACAGTTTGTGTGCTTAGTGTGCATTTCTATGAGGGCAATGAAAACTATATCTGACAAAAATAAGCTTTTAGACTTTATATATTTTTAATTGATCTCTGCACCTTGTTTTGAAGTTCTCACTGACACATTGTGATTTTTGCATTAACATCGCTCTGAAATCTAGAAATTGGACCACATCCCAGACAAGCAATAGCTAGATTGCTCCCCAGAATACCAACTCTTCTCCCTACATCAGCCACTTTCAACATGACAGAACAGCATTTACTCATGCAGGTAAATGCTGTAGTAAGGTTCATTCTACCCCAGAAGCTGGCACACAGTGTCATGAAATGGAACCATTATTCATAACTGCTGGATAAACATGATTAAAGATGCTGCCCCTGAAAGGACATAGAACATACGAACAAGTCTTGAAGCTAAGAGGTTAGCATACCACATCGAATGTCCTGATAGATTCTGACATTGCTGCAAAACCTGAAGCAAATTACATCCTTCCATATAGAAGCAGATCACAAGATTCATTATTCTATTTGAATAGCAGCAATTGTCCTGCAAACAAGTTGGAATTGAACCTTTGGGTGACACCTCATGGTGGAATGCTTCATTTCATATGATGATAAGGAAGTGTAATCTTAATTCTGTTTGCTCCCCATTCTAATCTCTTATTGAAGTTATTACTAGTTCCTGTTTCAGTAGCAATAAGCATACCAAGGCAAACCTAAGTACAGTCTTTGAGATTTTGTCCCAAAAACCAGCTATAACATCTGGGTGTGTTTGCTTTGATAATGCCTTGCATTGACCCTTAGTGAGATACAATGACTTGCTTGACAAAAAGCCTCAGTGAGTTGTAGTTTCATGGATTGCAATAATTGCTGGATATACAAAACCGCATGCTGATAAATCCTTGGACATTTTTAAGCAAACACAATTAGCAGGTGTAAAGTCAGGCCCATACAAAATTTCCAGCATTCCCCCCAGTTTGTAACAAGCTTGGAGCTTTGGAATAGGATATATAGATAGCTAAAGCTGATCTTTGTCAAATAGTTAGTGATTTTGTGAGGTCTTGTAATTGTAACTGTTGTGATAGACAGACATGCAAAATGTGGAAGTGTACAAAGGGTACATGAACTGTTTGACAAAGTGGCACAATGAACTGCGGTTTCTTTGACTGCAATTTTTGGGTAATATGAACAAACTGGGCTTTCTAATAAAGCCGTGGAAATTATTAAAGCAAATTATACGAAGCTGTAAGGCCCAGCTTACCTACTTGTGTTAGCATTCTGCATTCTTGAGGCTTTGGAACAGGGTATTCAAAAAATTAAATGAAAGCATTTATTTGTCAATTGTAGTTTTGATCGACATGGTAGACAAGGATGCAATAAGGGGTAGTATACCTTAGGTACAAAAGTGTTTGAAAAATGGTCTCAGTGAGTTGTTTTAACTTCTATCACTAGAATTTTTGCTGGCTTGTTGATATATTCTTGAATTTTTTTCTGCAATCAAAATGGTATAAGTCAGGCCCATCAACTTATAATAACACCTTCCGAGGGTATCTCAAATTGATCAAATGAAAGTTTAACAATTTTTTGCTGGGAAATGTTTCGACTTTGCATGGATTTGCGCAATGGTAAGTGTGTGCAAAGTTGTTATTTGCGCAAGCACTGATTGTGTAGGATGTTGTGCATGTTGATTGCGCAAGCACAGATGGTTGTGCACGCTTGCGTGGAGACTGTCTATGGCAGTTGTGCAAGGTTGTCAGTGTGCAAGAATGATGGTAGAGCTGTACAAGGTTCTCTGCACAGTACCATTGCACTAAGGAAGGTTGCAAAGTGGAGCACAGTGGCTGAGTCACAGTTTGGTGGTGCAAAGAGTTGTGCAACATGTCAAGCAATGGAGGTTAACTTAAGGTGTTACAATACACTTGGATGATGTATCTGTCAGATTGGAGGAGTGCGAGCAACGTCTTGGTGGCGCTTTGACACAGAGTTGTTGAGGAATGATACACAATGATCACTTTGGTTAGTAGCAAGTGTGGCTACAAATTCTGCCGTTGGGTAGATTTTACAAAATGGTGCTCGGATATAGGCATG
This sequence comes from Torreya grandis, assembly GCA_037957365.1. Classification (NCBI taxonomy): domain Eukaryota; kingdom Viridiplantae; phylum Streptophyta; class Pinopsida; order Cupressales; family Taxaceae; genus Torreya; species Torreya grandis. The sequence goes on along the minus strand of JARHVA010003402.1, from coordinate 1,622,782 downwards.
GTTCTTCTCAGAAAAATCATGATGCTGCATGCTTTTGAAGCATGTGAAGAACTCATTCACGGTCAAGTGTGTAGAGGGATGCATATAATTGCATGAATGCTGAATACACATGGTGAAATGAGTGCATTGTAATATACATTAAAAGTGTTGTATGAAGGTTATAGAACCTTGCGACTTGTAGTATCGTAAATAGTTTTTGTGTTAATGCTATAAACAAGTACGTTACTGTGTTGGGATTTTTACCCGAAAGGATTTTCCTAGGTTAAATCTTGTGTATTCTATGTGCTTGCCGTTATCCTTGCATGTTTAAGATTCGTATATTATAGCTCTCCTCTATATTAGTTTGTCGTGCATAGGCCATTATCCCCAACACTTGCTATCAGAGCTTGGTTGTAGCTTTGTAGAAGTTAGGATAACTTGCGATAAACAATTTTCTTGAGTGGGAGTTCTGCGCTATAGGATCTTGTGCAAGGAAAACTACTGGAAGCACAAGGGCAGAGATTGAGAAATTCAATGGTTAACATTTTGAGTTATGGAAACTCAAGATGGAAGATCTCTTGGTAGATAAAGATTTGTGGATTGTTGTAGTAGATGCACCACCCACGAGATTGAAACCAGAAGAATGGGAGAAGGTTGATAGGAAAGCTAGAAGCTCTATCAGATTATGTTTGTTGGGTTTAGTGCTATTGAATGTTTTAGCTGAAAAGATTGCAAAACTTCTTAAGGATAAGTTGGGAACGTTGTACCAAGCCAAGATGCTGTTAAACAAACTATTCCTACAAAATAAGTTGTATTCATTGCAAATGAATGATGGTGACTTGGTTGTAGAGCACCTAGATGCCCTCAATACCATGTTAAGCTAGTTATCATTCGTCGATGTCAAAATGGACGATGAAGAAAGGTGTATCACATTGCTCTGTGCTTTGCCAAACTCGTGGGACAATCTAGTGATTGCTATCATTAATGCCACATTAGAGCTTAAAGTGGAAGATGAAGTCACAACTTTGTTATCAGAGGAAATGAGGCGCAAGTATGTGGAAATCTATTAGACAAAGGACGCCTTGTCTGTGTGAGGCTACTTGAAAGAAAGAGGCAGGCAAAAGATTGGGGATAAACACTCAAAGTCTAGAGATTGATCGATGATTATGGATAGATCTATTGGAATTGCGGCAAGTCAGGGCATTTTGAGGACTATAGAGGGAGAAAGATGGAAAAGGCCAAACCACAAGGTGCTGCCCAATCCTCAGGTGAAAAGGTCTCGCAACCTCAAGTTTTCGAGATAGAGATATATATCTCGTAGCCTCAAGTTTGCATTCATGCAATGATGCATGGCTGATTGATTTAGGTGCCTCTTATTGTATGAGTCTTGTTAGGGAGCGGTTTTGCAAATGTGAAGAATATGATGTTGGTGATGTCTTTTTTAGGAGACAACTCTTCCTACAAGATCTTGGGTAGAGGAAGAGTGAATTTGAAGTTCAAAGATGGGAGGATCGAGACCCTCCTTGGTATTTTGCACATTCTTGGCCTTGCAACGAATTAAATCTCTGTGAGCAAAATGAATGATATTGTTGTCTAGGTCTCATTTAGTAGAGGTGGGTAAAAAATGGTGTGTGGAGCCATTGTGTTGGCAAGGGATGCGTACAGGTACTCTGTGCAAGCTTGATCTTAGTGTGGTAAGCAACACATATAACAACTTTGTTGTTCCTAAGGCCAAGGTTGATTTAAGAAGGTGCATGTTGCTTCCGGTGGAGAAGACAATGCAATGATTAGAAGCTGGGTTATATTGGTGAAAAAAGGGTTGCGTGTGATGCAAACCAAAGATATGGTGAAAGGAATGAACAATAGTCCCTTGGACTTGAATTTCTACGAACATTGCATCTATGGCAAGCAGAGTTAGGTGAAATTTGCCACAAATGTTGCACGGGCTAGTGGAATCTTGCAGGTGATCCATAGTGATGTTTTCGGACTAGTAGATGTCCCATCATTGAACAATTTGTATTCTATATGTCCATAGATGACTACTCTCACAAGATTTGAATATGCTTCATCTAGAAGAAATCTGAAGTTTTTTCAAGAAATTCAAGGAGTTCAAAGCCCTCGTGGAGACCCAAACAGAGAGGAATATCAAATTTTTGCATATGGACAATGGGGGTGAATAGTGCTCTAATGAGTTTGATGAATTCTACAGGCAAAATGGTATTCAAAGGCAAAAGACAAACACATACACATTGCAGTAGAATGGAGTTGCAGAGCAAAACATGACATTGATGGACAAGGCTCAGAGTATGTTGAGTGGTGGGCACTTGGAGCAGAAGTTTTTGGGTGAAACAATGGCTATTGTTTGTTACCTTGTCAACAGATCACCTACATCAGCTTTGGTTGACAAGACTCCACAAGAAGTGTGGATTGGTAAGAAGCCATGCTTGCAACACCTATGAATATTTGGTTGTGAATCTTACTCCCATATTCCAAAGAAGAAAAGATCAAAACTTGAATTTAAGTCTGCAAAGTGCATCTTTATTGGTATGGGAATGATGTCAAAGGGTACAAGATTTGGAATCCAAAAACAAAGAAAGCAGTCTTCAGGGAGGGGTGCAAGGTTGCTCTGCAAGAAGAACCAAAGAGGTAGCCAAAGGAAGAAGAACATAAAAGGTGCAGGTTGATGTAGATTGAAGAGCTTCTATCTGTGTTTGGTGTGACAAATGAAGAGTAGCAAGAGTCACAATATGAGGAGCTTGCGACTCCTACCCTGAGGAGATTAGAGTGGGTGTATAGAATGTCTGAGAGGTATAGCCCATTGGATTTTCATTATGCGTTCTTGTTATTTGTGACTAATGGTGAAGAGCCCAAGATGGTGAAGGAAGCTCTCAGATGCCATTAGAGTGAGTCTTGGAACAAAGTCATTAAGGAGGAAATGGAGTCATTGGACAAGAATGAGACTTGGGACTTGGTAAGGTTGCCTCTTGGACAAACATTTGTGGGTTGTGAGTCATTGAAGAAAGTTGTGGAGGAGGAAATGAAGTCGTTGGACAAGAATGAGACTTAGGACTTGGTAAAGTTGCTTCCTAGACGAAAATTTGTGGGTTGTAAGTGGGTTTTCATGAAGAAGGAAAATGAGCAAGGAAAACTAGAGAAGTATAAGGCTTCCCTAGTAGCAAAGGGATTATTGCAGGTAGAGGGAATTGACTTTGGTGAGACCTTTTCACTTGTTATGAACTTGATTTCCATTAGATTTTTTTTAGCTATTGCTACTATGTTTGATCTTGAGATATAAATGAAATGGATGTTAAGACCATGTTTCTACATGGAGAGCTTGAAGAAGAAATCTCAATGTCGCATCTGGGAAGTTTCAAGGTGAAATGAAAAGAGGACTTGGTCTATAGACCAAAGAAGTGCTTACATGGCTTGAAACAATTGCCTAGAATGTAGAACGAAAAGTTCGACAGTTATGTTATTGGACTTGGGCTTGTGCGCAACAAAGTTGATCCCTGTGTTTGGTGTAAGGAGGGCAATAACATTGTCATCATTGTTCTCTATGTGGATGACATGTTGCTGATTGGAAATACAAGGGCATGCTCAAGTAGGTGAAATCTCAACTATCTTCACAGTTTGACATGAAAGATCTTGGTGTCTCAAGGTTCATCTTGGGCATGGAAATCAAACGAGCTTTTGCAAACAAGAATCTCTAGCTAGACCAGAGGAAGTACATTGAGACAATATTGGAAAGGTTCAAGATGTAGGACTGCAAGCATGTGCACATGCTGCTTTGAATTGGTTAGAAACTATCTAGTGCACAATATCGAAAGACACAAGAGTTGGAGGACATGTTTTAGCTTTTGTATGCGAGTGCGGTGGGAAGCTTGATGCATGCAATTGTCTACACAAGATCTGACATTGCGCATGTTGTAGGAGTAGTGAGTAGATTCATGTCCAATCTAGGAAAGGAGCATTGGATGGCAGTGAAGAGGATCATCAGGGATATACGTGAGACTTTTGACAATGCTATTTGCTATCAAGGCAAACCTTGTGAGAGCAAGATGTTGAATCTATAGGGCTTTGTGGATTTTGATTGGGTTGGAGATCTTGATTGATGTAGATCTACCAATGCGTATGTGTTCAACTTGTTTGGTGGAGTTGTAAGTTGAATGAACAAATGACAAGCTTGTGTTGCGATATGCACCACAAAAGCTAAGTGCATCGTAGCTACTCATGCAAGCAAGGAAACAACATGGCTTCAAAGGTTGTGTTCTACAGTCGGGTTCACTTAAAGGCTTGTGAGGATAGATTATGATAGTCAAAGCGCAATTTGTTTGGCAAAGAACCCTAAGTATCATTCTTGGTTGAAGCACATTGATGTGTGATATCATTTTTTAAGGGAAATGGTGGAAGAGAGAAAGATACATATGGAGAAGGTGGACAAAAATGAAAAAGTTACTGATTCATTGACTTAGGTAGTGAGTACTGAGAAGTTCTCTTGATGCAGGAAAGAGATGGGCCTAGTTGCTAGAAGTTGCTAAAGGACGGAGGCGTGCTCCCTTATGCTAATTGTTCAACAAGTGGGAGATTGTTGGAAATGTTTCAACTTTGCATGGATCTGTGCAATGATAATTGTGCGAAGGTTGGCACTGCGCAAGGTGTTTGTGCAAGCATTGATTGTGTAGGATGTTGTGTGGAGATTGTTTATGACAGTTGCGCAAGTTTGTCAACGTGCAAGAATGATGATAGAGTTGTGTAGGGTAATTTGCATAGCATCATTGCACTATGGAAGGTTGCGAAGTGGAGCATAGTGGTTGAGTTGCAGTAAGATGATGCAAGGAATTGTGCAACATGTCAAGCAATGGAGGTTAATGAAAGGCATTACGATACATTTGTTTGATGTATCTATTAGACTGAAGGATTGTGAGCAATGTCTTGGAGTGGTTCACAATGATCACTTTGGTTAGTAGCAGGTGTGATTGCAGATTCGCCTATTGTGCGGACGTTACAAAGTGGGTGCCGGATATAAGTACAGTTCTTATTAGGGAGGTGATGATGATACATGCTTGTGAAGCATGTGAAGAACTCATACACAGTCAAGTGTACAAAAGGATGCAAGTAATTGCATGAATGCTGAATACACACGGTCAAGTGTGTGCACTGTAATATACAAGAAAAATGTTGTATGAAGCTTACATAACCTTGTGACTTGTTGTAGTATTGTAAACAGTTTTTTGTTAATGCTATAAACAAGTAGGTTATATTGCTGGATTTTCTTACCTGAAAGGATTTTTCCATGTAAAATCTTTTATTCTATGAGCTTGCCATTATCCTTGTATGTTTAAGATTCTTATAGCATAGCTCTCTCTGTATTTTTTTGTCGTGGATAGGCCATTAACCCCAATAGTCTCCATTGCTTATTATCCGTGAACTAATTTCCACCCGTGTAATCAACTTGACAAATCCAATGTAGTGTTATCATCATATATAGAACTGGTACTAGTAAATACCAATTGTTGGTAGCAATGTTAGAAGCCTTGGAAATTTTTATGCAGTCAAAAAGTTATAAGTCAGATCCATCAACTTAATGATAGGACCGTCCCAGGTTGTCTCAAATTGATCAAATGAAAGTTTAGCAAGTTTCCATTGCCCATTATCTGTAAAAAATTTTTCACTTGTGTAATAAGCTTGATAAATCCAATATAGTTTTATCATATATAGAATTGGAAAATACCAATTGTTGGTAGCAATGTTAAATTTGATGGTTGTGTGCATGCACATGGAGTCATAGTTCGCATACTCGTACTCAAAGAGTACTCGCCCAGCCCTCAAAGAGTTTACTCGGGGATTAATTGACAACCACTTGCCATTAATCAGCGAATTAAAAAAATACTTAAATTTATTAAAAAAAATATAAATTTGCAGGTCTGTATGCATTCTGGATGTGGGAGAGCCATTTCTCGCCAAGGCTCGAGTACTCAAAATACAATGATTTTGAGTGGCGATTAATGTTTTTTGCTGAGGCCAGGCAATTACTCGCCCACTTGTCGAGTATGCAAACTATGCATGGAGTAATAAATGTATAATGTGGAAGACTTGTATTGGATGCCAATTCATTATTAATGATATAAAGGTGGAAAATGATCTGTTGCAAAATGTTAGGTTGGAGTACTGATGCAGGAGCATCCCAGGTCTTGAGTAATCTTGCATCGCCAAAAACAGTGTCTTTGCTTTCCCTTGTGTTTCGGTGTCTTCGTTGGAGGACGTCTTTCTTATACCGACTTGGCTTTGAGGAGAGTTGCTTTGCAAATCGAGTTCCTTCTTTCCAATTGAGTCTTGGTTTCTTGTCACTTGAGTTTTCCTTCCGAGTTGGTTTGTACGAGCTTCGAGGTGCTTTGGCTCTTTCCTAAGTGTGTTTGCCTTCTCCAATTAGCTCGGCTGTGCTCTTCATTGACATTGCTTAGTGATCACAGTGCTACTCGGGTTTTTCAATCCCAAATTAGTCTATGAATTCTTTGAACTTCTCCATGTAAATCGGGTCTTTATTCCGATTGGGTCTCGAATGTTGTTCACTTTGCATCGCCTTGTAACCGGAACTCTATAACCAAGTACGTCTACCATGCATCAAAGACTTTATAGTTGAAATTGGAACTGCATTCCACGTTTTTGTCTCTATTCGAAGTGTTATGTGTTGAAGCTTTAGCAGTGTTATTCGACATCCAAATCCCGAATTGGTCTTAGGCAAGACCATTACTTGTCTCAATGCTTCTCGGTGACATAAGCCTGCAATAGTCTTGTTTGGGCAAGAGTTTTAAACAGTATTGATTGGGGATGCTAGCCCGATATAGCCTTGAGTGAAGTTCAGTCTTCAGGCGATCTTAATCGAGAAGTTAAAGCCCGATTACTGTTCCTTCTATGACTGTTGTATCTTTGTGAACAGAGGTAAACATTTAAGCTATGTTTTGGCGCCGTGGTAAGGCCGACAGGAACTGTTTTGGGTTAATTGTCTTGGAAAGACCAAAACTACTTCAGCCAAGCCTGAAGGAGTCTGAGGACAGTCTAAAAATGTGTCTTATTTCTTTTGATTAGTCCTAGACTCCGATTTGAACAGCTGTAATTGCATACACGTGGTTTTGTCCTATCTGATGACTTTCCTTATTCTCTTGAAGCTGTTTTTGTATGGAAACACCTGAAGAAAGAGAAATAAGATGGAGGGGAGTGGGAAGGTCGGTTGAGTCTGCCTATTTGAAGGAGATGTTGTCCATTTTCAGGGGAGGGGTGGAAAAACAGAGTTTAGGACCAGAACTGTATGTTTTGTATGTTGCTTAGTCTGTGGGTGATGTAAGGCTGCCCAGAAGTCTCGGTGGACTAGATAGTGTATGTTATGTTTCCTCCACGTATTTCTGATTGAATAAGCCCGATTGTGGCATAGATTGAACTTGAGTTCCTCTGTATTAATACAAGATTTGAATCTCTGTAGTATGTTGTCTAATTGCATGATGAAATGCCTGTGTCATGAGTTGTGTTTGAACCCTGCAACACAGGAGATTGATGGCAGATTTTAAGTAGTTTTCCACTCCTCGTGCTTGCACCAAAATGACACTGTTGTCTAATCTCTGTCGGGGGGATGCTGGAAAAACAGAGTAAAAGACCAGAATGACATTGTTTTGTATTTCCTTGGTCGAGGAGGTCTGAAAGTGATTGCGTGACTGCCAATTGGAAGGCAGAAGATCTGTATGTAGACCAGAAGTGTCTTGTTTATTTGATTCAATAAGCCAAATGATGGCAATGTATGCATTTGATGTCTGCTGTTAGTAATGCAATGAATTTGATCTCTGTTGGTTGAAGTCAAAGTGTTTGACAGAATGCCTGTGTCAGTTTATGTTGTTGAACCCCTGCAACACGGACAATAATGGCAAGCCTTAAATGGATTCTCATGTCTCATGCTTGCACCAAGTACCCAATATAAAACATAGATTTATGAGCAATTTTGGAATCTTGTGGTAATTGAATGTGTATGCAGTTGTACATGGTGTCTTTCTTGCAACCCCAATTTTTAATGCACGGTATGGAGCAAGCTATGAATCACTAGTTGACTAATACTATCAACATGTGAGAAGTTGCCTTCCTTCCTGATTAGTTATTGAACGACATTGCAGCATGGATGTATGCAAATGGACAAAAGAGTGATTAGTTAACTAAGTATAATTCTGGGTAATCAGATTGATTTAATACTTCTTCCTTGGTTTCCCTGCTGTTTTGCTGCTTTTGTTTGTGTGCCAGACACTCTTGCCCTTTACATATCACACCAAGTGGATGTGCCAGACGCTCTTGCCTTTTACATATCACACCAAGTGGTTAAGTGATTGAAGTATAATAAATGCATAGCTTTATCATAAATATTCATGATCTTCCATTCATTGTAATTCCAATATTTAGTAATGAGGTTCATGATGAGTAACTATTTTTACATAAATAAAATATATATTTTCAAAGTGATTTAAATGTTAGGCTTTGTGATACGGCTATAATCTCTTTCTTATTATCTATTACAAAACTATCTTCAGTGTCTGCCATGAGAAATGCCTAGGATTGAAGGCTCTGTTGATCAAAAATAAATGAAGGCCTTAGGAGTCTCAGAATTGGGTTCAAAGTGTCCTTGTAACTTCGGGTTTATAAATGTTTGCCGTGAGTAAATTTATTGAGACAATTGTCTTAGGGGGACTAAATAATGAGACAATTGTCTTAAGGGGACTATCTATCAATTTCGATGACTTGTTGAAGAACATGAATCTATCTCCAATCTGCTACATCAGCTCGTAAGGGGTAAACCATCTCTATTCCATTAGCCATTACTGATGTTAAATCTCATGTGTGGCAAGTAGCAATTGGGATGTGCTCTCATTGATGGGGATTATGGCTGGATATGCTCAAATCAGACTTCCTGTAAAGGCCTTAGGAGACTCATTGGGTTTAAATTTTTCTTGTACCTTTGGGTTTTATAAGTATTACTGTTAAGCAAATTGAAGGAGACAATTGTCTTATGGGGACTGTCTAGCAATTTAATTGACCTGTTAAATAACATGAGCCTATCTCCAATACACTGCATCAACTCTATGTCATCTGTCATCAGCTAACAAGGGGCAAAACAACATCTCTATTCCGTAAGTCATTGCTCAATGTTAAAACACAAAAGTGTTCCAAAAAGATGCTGGGTTGCTGTCTCATTGATGGAAATCATGGTTGGATGTGCAAAAAGTGTGGCTTCATTTAAAGGATGTGGAGAAATGAAGCAAATGCAATTGGCAGGTGCAAAGCTAAATTGAGTGCCCTTTGATAGTAGCCAAGCTTGCAGTATTGGAACAGGGTTTGGAGATCCATCATTTCAATTGAACAATCATTATGTGTAAATTGGTTATGACTACGCTGTTCTTGATCACAATAAATATCCTGATCATGGGCCACAAAGTGTGGTCTGAAACGTCAATTCAATCAATCTCTTACAAAAGTCTTTTCCCAAAAGTTTCGTTCTTCAATTAAATATCCTACTCGACGTGATTTGTGCAAACAGTGTTCTGACATGAATCTCAATTGTTCGAAGGGAATAGAAATCCTTGTTGGATCTACCAACTTATACGTAGTGATCAAGACTTGAATTTTCTAAGCAAATGCAGCTGGAAGGTGTAAGCCCTAGCTTGTGACAGTCCTAGTGCTTTGAACAGGGTTTGAATATTCATAAAAATGCTTTGAAAGTTTATAATACCCGATTTGGTTGTGGCAGCTTTTATGACAGATATGATTGTTGTGCTTGTCTTTTGCCTGATCAAGTTATGGTCCTGCAGATTGTAGTCATTGTTGGATATATGCAAAATGGGCTTGCTGACAATGCCTCTGAGTTTTTAAAGAAATTGCAAGTAGCAGGTTTATAACTAGACTCATCGTCCCAGATTGTGCCTAAATTAAAGCTTTAAAACGGGATAAAGGAGATCCATTGTAAAATAGTTAAATAAGATTTTTGTCTCCGATGGTTATGACTGCCCCAATATACACGCATGAAAGTGTAAGTAATGAAAAATATTAAACTTTTAAGCTGTAAGAGAGTTGAAAAACTAACTCGCCATCCTGTTACAGCAGGTTATTTTTTTCCTTTTCCATTAATGGGAATTTCTAATTTTTGTATATTTAACAAGCTCCCATGAACTATAAAATTCTTATTGGAAAACCATAATAATATGTTATTACAAATGGATTTTATGGTCTAAAACTTGTCACAAGATCAATAGGGGACGAGATATTGCTTGTAATGTGTTCCATAATAAAGGGTTGGTGTTATGTGTATTGTGGTTAATCATTTTTGAGCCACAGAGAAACTTACACTTTATGGAAAGTTAGTTCTTTGCTCTTTGGCTCTGATTGTTGTTCCTTCTCGCAGCCTAGAAGCTCCGGTGTTTGCAATCTTTTGACATACTATGTAGCCTGACTACTGTAAACGTCTATTTAATTTAGCAAAAATGAATATACAAGATTGATCTTCATTGATTCTGCATCCTGCAAAACTGAATAGCAAGAGTAGAATACAATGATAAGTGACAAGCTTTAAAATTCAAAAACAGAATTGAAATCTGGTGCAAGTATCATTCTATTCTCTTTTTGAATTTAAAAGTTTCTTATGCATTTTGATGTTGTAGGTTTTGATCTGCATTCGAATCAGTTATGTTGAGCCTCTTTGGGTTGTGGAAGATATACTGTTGTAATCTATATGGAGCCCATACAAGGATCGGTACAAGTCTGTAATTAGAAATTTTAATTCATTCAGCATTAGAGTAGGGAGCATCTGAATGGCATATGCCTCTAAAGCCTGTTATTTGCTTCAGCCTTTCTCCAAGAGCTGCACACCAAAATATGCTCCATAATTAGCTCTTTCAGTGTTTATCCAATAACGATTACAGCCTTTGAATCCACAACTAATGGAGGCATTTTGTCAAATTAGGCCTTTTGGATGCTTCCAAAGTCTACATCCATGTCAATTCAGACGGATTACAACTACAATACCTAACGACAATGAGCATTCAATTATATCTAGCAAATGACCTTTCTATTTGTTCGAAGAGTTTGAGAATAGTCTTGCAGAAGCCATTCATTGCATATCCAGCTAGCATTGCATTCCCTGAGGCTGCATCCTGGATGATGTAAAATGTCAAATTAATCTTCCATAGGTAGCCAGTTGACCTTGTCTACCTCATCAATATCAGGCATTGGGCACTCTGACTCCTATATTTTATTTATGAGACTCGTCAACCTCCTCAGCCTCATCTGATGAAAGTTTATTTTCAAGTATATTTTAAGGATCTCCATACCCTCAAAGCTCCCATGTTACCACATGCTTGTAGTCTTCTGGTTAAGATTGCCGAGTTTGGTTTTACAACTGCCAATTTCACTTAAATTCCCCATGGTTTCCAACAAGCCTCTTTGTTTTTGCATGTTCCACGGTCATCACATTCCGTGAAGTCACACCTAAATGAGTTATAGTACAAAACACCCTTGGTTGCAGATATGCATGTCAAAATTTATCAATTTGTCCTTATGCTTCCACATTTTGCATAATGTCATTCGGAACATCTTATAAATATATTTTGATGTAATTCATTTCCAAGCATCTATTGGTGGTTGCTGACTCCTACCTTCGTTATTTCGTATGGCCTATTTTTTAGATTTATTCTATTATTATTTCAGGTCTGCCATTTGGGCCTTAATCACACATACTAGATTTAATAAGCAAAGGCTTATTTAACAAATGAAATTGCCTTCCAGAATGGTTGAAGATCAGGCTACAACTTCACTGAGTTTCTATAGAGTTGAAAAAATTTCAGGACTAGGGTATATGTTTGAAGTCTTATCAGTACTTGAACAACATGAGGAAGCCTACTTCATCTTCTGAGCTGATAGAGCATGCATTAGGGGAGGACTTGGGGTTTAGGTGAAGAAGCGGTTTTGAAATAATATACTGATATTATCTTGACCTTTATGTTAAATTAATAAATAAGAAATTGCCGAAATATATTATGAATTTTGGTTGAGCGTTCATATTATTCTAAGCTATCAGCTGACATTCTAAGCGTCCTTGAGCCTTATGTGCTACAGCTCGTGTTTTTGTCAATCCTTTTTAGTTTGCCTTCTGGCTTTGCCACAAGTACTCCTTGTTTCTTGTAGAAGAGCCATGGCTATTTGGTTTCAATATCTATAGTTAGATTTTATCTTGTAGAATGGCCTAGGAAGACTGATATTCCAAGATGGAAATACTGATATAATTAAAATGAAATCAATCCTGGAAATATTTAGTCGGTCTTTATACTCTTAATATTTGTCTTGTTCGTATAATTGATTGCTGATTTCGATCCCCACCATGGGGGAGTGGTAACCTTGACATTGTATATTTTGAAAGTTGATGTCTAAAATTTGAAACTGTAGCATGCCAGTTAAATAAAGAAAATATCTGGATGCTTGACCAATACTGAATTATGTTTGTAAACCAGTAAACCTAAAAATTTGGGTTTTGATTTTGATTAAATTACATACTGTGTTAAGTAGGCCAGAATGTGTAAAATTGCTTCCTTAGACTGTAATGAGTTTTATTAGTTCCTGCCGCGCAGGTAACTCTTATAATCACCTTCACCAATTATTTTGTATCGAAGAATGTGCAAGCAAAATATTTTTTCATATGCTAATGTTTTAACATCACTGTTTAGTATACATATTATTTTGAAAATGATAAAATGGAAAAATATTATTTAATTTTTTTCATTGGTCGAGGTACATTGATGGGACCATTTTCTTTGGGGAATTTGGCTATTTGTCATCACTGAAAATTAATGAATAAGTTGAAAAGTCAAAGTCTTTAATCAAAGGTGCAATCTTGTGAATAATGTGATGAAGACCGAAACAATTGTTCTTAGTGGTCCTTGGGTTCACCAGAACATGTTAATTATAGGGATAACTCTTGCAATTTAAAGAAGAGCTTGCGGGAAAGGAAAAATCATTACTCGGTATTCAATTTTTATACTAAGATCACAAAGGTTTACACAATTTTGAGTGATCTTATGACTATTTACTTTAACAAATGTTTAATGGTAATACCTTACTATGACGACATAGTTGTCAAACTCTCAGAGAAAAGCCCTGTTGTTATTCATTAATATAAGAGCATTTCTAATAGTTGGAAATAATTTGCAGATGTCTATAGAGGAAAAGTTATTATGCAATATCACCAACTTCACAATGAGTAGATAATATCAAATAGGAGACAACCATTTGCGTGAGATATCTTAACACATATTAGTACCCAAAAGATATATCTCACAAAAAAAATGCAAAGCTATCATATTAATCATCAATTACTAAATTTGCATATAATCTTCATATTATAAAGTACTCATTATACTTTCATTCCAGATGTCTAAGGCCATACTCATTCCTTCAAACATTTAATAAGAAACTTTACTCAAAAAACCCGCATACAATATTACCCAACACTATCTAACCCGTTCTACTACAATCCGTAGGAATATACAATCTTGAAAACTATATTGTTATAACCACGATGTCTATACTTGGCATTCAAGTTCTGTTGCTAAATATTCATGTATATGATCCCAGCTGAAAATAGAATATCTTTGTAACAATCTTGTAGAATTACCGCTAACCAAAAAGAAACCATGATCCATGTCCACATGACACGTTTATATATGCGAGCGGTTAGTGTACACATTATGTAGCTAACGCTTTATCGGACTTAAACTTTTGTCTCGTCCCAATAGAAGATCGCAAAGAACTAGGAGTTCGTAGAATAAAAAGCAGGTAGAATGCATAGCAACCGTAGATCACTCAATGTGCTGTTTATCGATTTTCATCCATTGCACACTACTTAGCCACCCTCATGGGTTTTCAACTAACTAGCAACTCAATCTATTGTCATTTTGGGTTTTCAATAGACTAGCGAAACTAGAGAGTTGTTCTTTTAAGGTTTCAACCAACTTAGTTCTGTGGGTTCCTGTGGTCCCACCAAATAAAAAGCTAACACAATTTTTAAATTTCTTGTAATTTTTTTTTAGCTAGATGGAGGCATCGGCGGAGAAACATATGAAGCCGGTGGTTGCGAAGTGGACGGAACACCCTGCAAAGAATTAGAAGCAATAGTCTTCATTTGGTGCAGCTGTTATTGTAGTTGATTGAGAGAAAAATGGTAGAGACATCAATGAATGGAGTGATGATTGCTGCTGTAGTTGACTGAGAGGAATAATGGTAGGGACATCAATGAGCAGAGCGATGATACTATCAAACTCAATCATGCCTGTCTTATAATTCTGCCAGTCAATCAAATACCCCTGAAGACTACGCATCAGTACTTGCAAAGGAATATGAGCGTACAACAATCGAGAAATATCATTGTCCGTAGTAGAAAAGAGAGTGGCTTTTGCAGTAGTCATTTTGTTGGGGATATTCGCATGTAGATGGGTGAGCTTCTCAGCATGGCGCTGTGCTTGGATACTAGAAAAGTTGTGCAACATCTGAGTGTGCAAAGCCTACAACTAGTGCATAAAGGAGTCTCAAGCTTGCACAGAGGCTTGAAATACAGACGCAAACCTAGTAGAAGTGATAGAGGGATTGTGCATTGTGGCTTTAGAAGAATTCACAGTGTTGAATTGAGGGAGCGCATTGTTCCATACCACATCCACTTGGGATTTCTAGTCGATCAACCCATGGGCCATAGTCGTGCCCTGGTTGATTATAGTAGCAAGGTCAGCTTGATAAAGCTCTAGGGGCTCGCATAACTCATTCGACTCCTTGATACCCTGACCTTGCAATTCGAGACGGTTGACCTATTGGATGCTCACCCAATCTTGCGTAAGTTGGGCCACTAGCTTTGGAAGTTTTGTGCGATCCAACATAAAACTAGGGTCCACAACTTGGGAGTAAAGGGTGGGGCAAGAGTCTTCAATCAAATTAATAGTGTTGCTAAGCATACTTCGTAGGTTGGAGTTATCCCATTGCAACTAGGACACCCTATTTTGCAAAGAAACAATAGTCTGCGCGACGAAATTATAAAAAGCGGAAGCACCCTCCAATTGTTTAGCCAATTAAAGCTTAGAAACATCGAGAGATGCTGCAGTGGTGGGTGGGGAGATAGTGGAGATAATAGTGGAGGTCGTGGTGGGAAGGTGCTGCAATGGTGCAAGGGGGAATGAAAAGATGGTGCGATGGGAGGGTGTAGAAGGAACATCCATGAGGGCTAAGTGTTGGAACTCGGATGTCATAGAAGGATCGGGTTTTAACGAAACCTGACCTTGGGTTGGGAGTGATTGAGAAAAAGAAGAGGTAGGAGGTTGAGTCCCAGATGGTGGTTGTGGAGGAGCGGTATATATGGCCTCACCCTGCTTTGAAGAGTGGGGGTGGTCCTTAGGCAACATGGGCACCGCGGCGGGCTCTATAGTTGTTAGTGGATGCTGAAGAGTGAGAGGTGTAGAGTGTATGGTCATTGCATCCCATCTTTCGTGGCCTCTTGAGTGTGTTGAGTTGGAGTGTCTGACTATGTCGGTGCCACCTCCGCCTCAAGCTTGCGCTCGACATCATCAACAACCTGCTTCTTTCCCAACTTAGCAACATCCTGTGTGTGCACTTCCTTGGCCTCAACAAGCTTCTTTTGCCGTGCCTTTGTGTCTGGAATCTGTGTGGATTGGATGGGGATATCCATTGGCACATGAACTGTTTGCATAGTTGATTGGGGAATTTCCTTCACAATCGCTAGTTTCCTCAACTCAACAACAGGTGCAGCTCCACTACTTGTAGGGGCACCTCGGTCTGCTGTGGTTGCTGTGCTTCCAAAGCCTTTTGTTTTGCTCTTTCCCTCTGTTGTTTCTTCGCTTTCTTTCTTCTTCTGTGCTCAATAGCTTGTTGTGCTTCTTCTTGGGCAACTTGTTTTTCCTCTGACGTTTGTGCGTCCAACATCACCTCTTCAGTGTCAGTGAGGGGTTCATCTCATTGTGATGAAGAAGAAATCACAACAGAGCCACACACCGTTTCCTGCAACACACGTCCCTTCTGGGGCTCGAAGCTAGGTGAGTCCTCAGGAAATGATGACGCAATCCCTCCTAAAGATATAGGATCGATTGTGGATTGTTGGGTTGTGAGTGTAACTTTTTGTTCTTCCTCCTCAATAATAGGTTTATATCTCTGCAACATGTGATACCTGTGTTGGAGCGACGTTGGTGAATTCTCAGCAAGAGGATTAATGGGTTGGGTCTGAGAGGGCTCATCGAAGCTGCCTTTTACCATATTTTTGCTTGTAGCCGTTGACGTTTGGCTTCCTCGCCCATAATATCCACAATAATAGACTGCAGACAAGCTAGGCATTCTACCCACAAAATTTGGGGCTCCTGCTTGTGGACTTGTAATGTACGCACCGCTATTCAAAAAAAAATCTTTTTCTTTTTCTCTCTCATATAGATCACCGGCCATGTTTGCGAGCATAGTTTGATAGACCTCTTATTCATCTGTTTGAATGTTCTGCCACTCACATTCCGTAACAATCCGAGGCACATGTGGGTCATCTAACCATGTCTTATGACTGCGAGTCTTCCTTTGTGGAGGTGATCGACGACTTGTAGGGGCTTTGTGCTTCCCTCGATCTGATGGAGCAGACATTGTTGAGGAAGTTTTGTGGTGTCCACTAGAATGGGAACATTAGATGTAATTTTCTATAAAGGGGTCACTCTACGTGTGGGCAAAGTTTTTCGCTGGGTGACTTCTTTTTGTGCCATATGCATATCAATAAAGAAGGGTAAAGGCGCAAATGAAGCCTTTGAAAGCGCATGAATGCAGATAGAAATTCCCATTGGAAGCTTCACAACCATCGCATGTTGGCTCAGAAATTATATCACAAGTGGTGGGATTCTCGGGTTACTAAGCACCAATTCCACAAGTTCATCTCACCATGCGTTGAATCGCTGTTGATGCACGAGGTAGCCGCTTTCACTATGTTTCCAAATGGGATTTTGGAATGTAATGTCTAGCCAATAATCTACATTTGGATTGACATCTTCTAGGGACTTCCACTGTGTAAATATGAGCAATAACACTAAAAAAAAGATATTGAAAAGTTTGTTTCTCGGACATGATGACTTTTGCAATATTTGTTGTAAGCTCGGCTACTAGAAATTTTGGGCAATTAAATTGTTCCCCCTATTGGACCATGTGATGCACAATACTAATGACCCCTTTTGTGGCCTCCTTTGTGGCTTTTGTTGTTTGCTAGAAACGTGTAGTAATATGCTTTGCTAAGATGTGGACGACTTCGTCTGGATGTCATCCAAAGGAATTTCGTGATTTCCTTAGGTATAATCCTCCTTAATCTCAGGGAGAATTGAAGGAGCTTTTGATTTTTAAGGCACAAGAAATTGTCCACGTGCCACCATGCTTGTGGCTCTTGCCATCACAACCTCATTCACATATATAGTGATGTCCATAGATAAATAGATTTTCCCATCGTTATACCTTCCCAATAGATGTTCTATGATGTCACTCAGTTGGTCGAATGTAGGTCGCTGAATTAGGCGCTCTACATCGGTGCTGTGGAACTTATGCGGTGGTGCAATTGCCAAAGGTTGTGCATCCAAGACTACTTTGGGGACAAATGCGTTTGAGAGAAGGATATGCCTTAGGGTTCAAAAATTTTCCCTGGTGTATGTTTGCGCCAACCTCAATGTCTTCCAATTATGCAGTGGAGAGCATTTTGATGAATTGTGGATGTGCAGAGGCGGCCATCATGAATATCTCTACGTTGTGGCTAATCTGGTTGGAATACAAGGAGTACAAAGTGGTGCGAGAGACTTGGAAGGATGCTCACCAAATTGATTGAAAATAACTAAGTATGAAACAACGATTCAATAGGGAAAAGGGGCTGTATATAGGTCTTCGCGCACCCGATGTTATCCTTTAGATTTAAATGTGCCAAATTGCCTCTTGTAAAACACTAGTAACTAAATCTTTGAATTTATTAGTTGGCACATTTTTTGCTGTTATGACATCTTTTTACGAAAGTTAGGGGGAATGATGTGACCCACGAAATCTACGAATTGATTATTCCATTCCCTGATGTGGATCGGTACAATGATTTGGGATCTATGCTGCCTATCTCACATGCGTGGTTATTAACACCCATCCCTTAGCCGTTAGTCGTCATCAAGATCTTTGTTATACATAGCTTTCCCAGACTTAATTGTCTTTCCTTGCCACCTGTTTTAACCTTGGTATAGATGCTTTCCTCCCAATTATGCACAATGCCCCCTGTTTGTGGGTTATTGGTGCCAATTCATTTACACATATTTTTGAACTACACACACAACATAAACAAACCAAACCCAATCCACACGTCATGAAAACGAATCTTATGCTAAAATGGGGTGAATGAGAACTTGTTCTTTCCTGGGTATACAACTTATTGGCGGTAGGGTTTGAGCTTACTGCGATTCACCTTTCTAGGCAAAATAGTACCTTGTAAATTCTATAGGACCACCATTCCTAGCTGTGGTAATGCATGAATAATATATGATCCTTTCCAATGGATGTTTAATTTTCCTAGAAAGGCTCGAAACCAACAATCATACAACAAGACAGGTTGATCTATCTAAAATTCTTTAGTGCACAGAGTCTTATCGAGCCAAGCTTCATGTCTGCGCTTATTTACCTTTTGTGTCCAGGCTACTCTGCGGTGGTCTTCATCCATTCTATTTAGGTCTAATATCATACTCTTTAAAGATTCTTGATTTCCCATATGCATAATTATTGCGATTCGTAGGCTGGGTACAACATACTCTAAGGGCATTACTGCTTCTATACCATAAACCAGTTGAAAGGGGGTAAACCCTGAGGCACATTTATATTGCGTGTGATATGCCCATAAGACTATAGGAAGTCTATCCAACCAGTCATTTCACTGAACATCATAGACTTTTATAAGCATCTTACCTAATACTTTGTTTGCAGCCTCCGCTTGACCATTCACTTAAGGGTGGTATGTTGTACTTTTATTATGTGATATGAGGAATTTATCACTAAGTGTTTCTATGGTTTTATTCAAAAAGTGTGTATCTCTATCGCTTACCAGCTTAATTAGACACCCAAACTTGATGATTATGTTCTCATACAAGAACTTCATTGTATCATTTGCATTACAGCTAGTTATCACAACTTTGACCCACTTGGTAAAATACCCAATTGTAGTGATTATATAGTGTGTATGATTGCGTTTGTTGCGCAGATTGATAGGTCTGACAAAATTAATCCCCCATTATTCAAAGGGTTGTTGTACAAGTATTCGCTAGAGTGGCATTTCATCCCGATGGTTTGGCTTTTCCATCATTTGATAGACATCACTCTATTATGTAATTCGATGTGCATTTTGAAATACATAAGGTCACCATAAGCCACTTTGCAAAACTTTTGTAGTAGCATCTCCAAGGAAGTGACCTCCAATGATGCCTTGATGTGCTTCTTCATGTTGGAGGTACAATTACTGAGAGGGGGGGGGGTGAATTAGTGATGCTAGATAATCCAAACTTCAATTCTAGTCCTTTCAAACTCCTAACCAAATAACATTATCATTCATGAAGCATGCACATTATTTATAGCAATGAACAAGAAAGATAAGCAAGATCACACACATAACATAAGATCTACATGGGAAACCCTCTTGGAGAATAAAATACACCGAAACTTGCAAAAATGGACTACTATGCTATAATAACAAGATCTAAATTTAGACTAGCACTAACTGATCAAGGCACACCTATCCCACAAGAAGGAACCAACCCTCTAACAGCCAAGCACCCACTTAGCTATCTTGATATGATCTCCACCTTTGATCTAATGTCTTCTACACCTGATGATGGACTTCTCTTGCTTGCACTTTCTTCACTTTTCTATCTCTTTTAAACAAATAATCACATACCTTCAAACTTTCTCATATAAGGAATGCATCCCAAACACCTCTTTTGGATTACTTTAGGCTTCTTCTCTCATCTTCAACTTGCTCTGTACTTCAGTCCATCCACTGAGCACACTCCCTCTGATCTCTTTCCTTCATCTCTATCTTTTGCTCTCTCAACACACTCACATCCAAGTATATCAACAATTTCCTTGGTCTCCACTATTTATAGTCTTTATGAAAATTAGCTTCTTGGTCGGCCATAAGACATGCCTTAACCCTTAAAACATCTAACATGCTAACACAATTCAAAATCATTCTCACAGGGTGGCCATAACATCTATGGGTCACACTTAAGCAAATACGCCTTTCAATTAGGTCTTAGTAGTCCTTGTAGATCTCACGGAGACCTATTCACCCATTTAGCACTTCATCGAGCAAATTAAGAACATAGGATCATTTTTAACTATATGGGTCCACTCCATATAATCTCTAAGACATCTTCAAGTGATTGCTCTTGTCAAAAATCCTTATGCGAAAGCACAATTACTTGAACAATATTTTGTACACATTAGCACCATGAATAGATAAATAGTCAACTTTGAAGCCTTTGTTCATACTGAATATGGATTGGTCAAACCTCTAAAATTTACATAGATAGTCCTCATTGAGTAGACAACACTTTCCAATTGTTAGATCATCTTGAAACATCAAAATACTATTAAGAACAACTCAATTATCCTTCTCGGGTTACTTGCAGAACATGGTCAAACATATGGTCAAGTTTGAAGCTCCATAATTTTGACTGTACAAACATTTAGATCTCCTAATTAGATGCTCTGGATGTGCCTTGAAGTCTTCTATAACTTTGTTTTGTACTGCATTAATAAATTCATCCTATATCAAAAGATATAGCCCAAATACTGAGCACTGGTTTTTTTCACAAATTTGAATATTTAAATTCCAATGGTCATTGAGCAAATGTTAAATGTCGAGCATCTTAACCTCATCTCATGCTTCTTGGTAACTATGGACAAATACACACCATTGATCTCCTCTGATTAGCTCAATTTTTATCTTGAAATACTCACTGTTGATCTTAGATCATACCTCTCGTGATTGTGCCATTTGACAGCTCTGCGTGCTTTCTACACATTTGACTTTTGACTCAACCCACACCGTCGATCTCTGTTAGTATGAACCCCTGTGAACTGTTGATCTTCTATCAACTCAATGAGATAGTGACACTTGTCACCAACATGTGCAATCTTAGATTCTTTGACATTTTGACTAAATACGCATTGTTGGATCAAGATCTGGATGATGAACACTCACTGTTAGATCTACTGACTGGTGATCTTAGACTTCAATGAAGTTAAACTTGACGGTCTCTGACCCATCACAGTCTGCAAGAGTAACTTTGAAGGTTTATAATTTGAGTTAAAAAACACTTCAAGGATCCAAATTTTTAAGGGACCTTGGCATTATAGACAACATTTCTATGAAATTCTTTGATCTCAGTTGACTTTTTAAGTACTAAAAATAAATGCACAAATTTCTTGGTTCATTTATTTCTGCATGACGTATAGTGACAGTCTGGGTTCTCTTAAGCTAGTAGATACATGTATCTCATTTCAAATGATCAAGTGAGACACCAAAGCTTCACCAAGACATCTATGGACGCTTTAGAACTTTTTATTTATCCTTACAGACCTACATATGTGCTATATATTCTCCAAGCTATCAAACACAATTTCTTTCTTATTAATGCACTATTACCACCTGCTCTCTTTGACATCAATGACAACCAAACATCAATGACTATGCTCAACATTTCAAGTACTCGAAGTCATTCATGCTCAAGTGGTACCCTATGCAATACTTCATCATTCCCTAAATAGTATAGGTATCCTTCGATGATACTAAAAGGAAGGGCCTTAGTAATCAATTGCTTCTTTTCTCACTCTGTGTAGTGTTTTAGAAATGTTCCCTGTTTTAAAAACTGTGTGATCTCTTCCATTTTTTAAGGAATGACAGACACCCATAATAAGTGTGAATCAGGTGATTCATTAAGAATTTTATTTAACTTTTCGCTATTTTGTAGATGGTCGGATCCCATATTCTCTCAACCAGATTTGACATTAATGCAAAACTGAAATTCATGAGAAAGCATTAACCATCGAGATATTCAAACTCTCAACAAACATTTATTTACAGGTAGCGCAGGGCTTGATGATCGATGAACAACTCAAATGGTGTAGCTAATAAGTAATGACAAAATTTTTACATTGTAAGCTGCCTTTTGAGATGAATTATAACTCTTTTGCCTAAGCCTGGATAGTCACTCTTCACTTTCAAAAGAGCCATCAAGTGAGAAGATTGCAAGTGCTCTTATAGTCCAACATGAAACAAGCTTTAAAGACTTGAACCAATATGCTTACATTAGAGACATGTTTGTCCATTTTTATCCACTTGAGAGCATGTCAAGAAGATTAACCATCAAACAACATAATGTAAGATTGACACCCAAACATGCTCTCTCATACCTTGACCCATCTCATGAAGGAGGCGATTCAAAATATTTTCCATTTGATCCAAGTGGAAGGTACTAGTGAGTTTGCATCCTTGTACATATTAGATTAGATGTGTCCTTGCTCCTTGTGTTTTGTTTTTTCCTTCCTCCAAGTGCCTTGTGCACATTTCATAGTTTGACAACCCCTCAATTTCTACTTAGAAAATGCATTAATTAAAAAAAAAAAATTAATAGTAACTTCACATTCATTTCATGAAAATAAATGATACGATATCTAAAGCATAACTAAGAGCAATAGTACTTCTAATTTCATTACCACATACAATATTCATTTTATACAATTCCAAGGAAAGTAAATACTACAAGACACAACTAGGATTGCTTTGACAATACAACAACTGCTTTTCAAATATATAAGTATATAACACAATTACATTTATTCAGGTATATGACCTAATAAAATAATAGATACCAATCTCTTCAGAGCTCGAGTTAAACTAACTCATGTATTGCTAATAATCTCAAGTGTCATCTCTAGGTAGTACTGCAATGGAGAAGGGAGAGCATCATCTGAGTGCTTTACCACACCAACCATGGATCAATGATCCTCTGCACAATCTCCTATTAGGGAATGACCCTCCCTTCACAGATAGGTAGATAGAACAGTGTGAGAATCCAGTGAGATGTGTTAGTACTCCGTGTGTTGTAATATTTTTAAAAATATGCAGTGTATCATAAAAAAATCAGTTCTAATATGATATCGTGCAATATGAAAATCAAACATATGAAAGACAATATATATAACATTATTTTGATCAAAGTTTTCACACAATCATTTTAGATTGATCAATTTCATAACACACTACTTGATGGGATTATCTATTGGTGGTACTACCTAAGTTAGTGGAATCAATTTCACTACCTATTAATATCATCAATATAGTTTCATATATGACATAGTATATAATTCAAAGACTCATACATATTACATCCTCCATGCAATAATATCACATCACAAACTAAAAAAGAAAGAAAGATATACATAGAATCATCTATGCATGAATGAGTCTTACATTAAAATCAATCTCAAACTGGAAACAATGACCACTGTTTATACTCCCTGAATAAATTATATAATAACTATAGACTACTACTACAATAATAAGATTCAAATAACTACACCTCAAGACAACCTATACCATCATAGTTTGGGGCTCTTAGACATGACTACTAGTTTTTTTATAGGTAATCATATAAAGTAGTCATAGAAACATGAAAGCATACGCTCATATTCAAACAAGCATAACCATAAGAAACAAGTCATATAATTTATACAATTCTATCTCAACATTCATTTGCACTATTAAGATGGTACGCACGTCTAAATGATATCTTGCCAAATGTTACACCAACCAATACATATATAATTATTTAGATGTGGCTCAAATACAATATATACCATCCAAGTGCTTTTCGTACTGTAGTGCTCTATGACATCCCATATCATCATAGTTCATTGTGTCCAAAGAACTCTACTTAACATGAACAACCAATTTGACATTGGACTCATTAAACTAATAAATCATGATTATATCACATGGGTATACCCTAGATTAGATTACATAATTATAATCAAACAAAAACACAAGTTCAAGGCACACATCACAATGCACTATTTTATTTCAGGAGGGTCAAATCATTGCTTATAAAATACTCTCATAAAATACAATGCAAACAAGTTTTCATCATTTCATGATGCTATAGAACTTAACCCGACTGACATGTTTTTGTAACACTTACTATGCTACAAATAAATTATTTGTCTTTACTTAATAAGCACATCACTAACAATTATCATAACCTCAGCAATGATAAATCAAATTATACCTCATATAAACATAACTAAAGGGCAATTCAATTGGTTGAAATTTCCCGCTTCATTTTATCTCACTAACAAAATATTATTGTCATAATACTTTTTCATAGATGTTTTAACACGAATAAAAATATGTAGCATTTGGACATATTATCTATTTGAACATTCATAATTATTCATACTTACACCAATATTTTAAAAAGTTAATGAATTAGTTATCTTAATAATTCAAGCTTTATATTAAACCCCAAAAACATATTTAGTAATAAACATTTACTTGTCAACAACTATTATTAGTTTTATCATATGATAATCATGATCACATGCAACTTGTTCAAGATGCAATTCGAAAATATGAGGCAAGAATAAAATTCCACCCAAATATTTGATCTTGTATTAAGGAGATGCTTGATTTTCTTTTTAATAAAATAACTCAATGATTTCTAATATAAGCCCACCATTTTTATTTAGCCTTCTAATATGAACCAAAGCTTCCTAACATTAATATATTCTTTACAAATTCTCTATAAAATAGCGAATCATTTATAGCGACTCAATATATAAACATAGGGTTAATTAGAAATATACTCAGTTATCTTCTTTAAACACTCAACAATTTCCCCTAATACACCTTGCTTCCAAAAAAAAATCTTCTGTGCTCTATCATATATCTGGGCATTTCAATTTGTACAATGCTGAAACTAATTGCTCAGTGTTATAAAATACTAAAATCAATGTTGCAGTTGTTAACTCAGTGTTTACCTAACCTGGCAACTTTATTATGGCCAGGTGTTGCATGCTAGAGACTTGCGTTGCTATAATAACACAACTTTATCAATTTCAAATAATACTTTAGCGACTTCACTATTTGCTCAGCGTTCTTATTAAAACCCAACTTTTCAAAATGACTTCAATATATATATATATTACTCATCATTATTAAAAAAATGTACAATGATTTATTTATATTTGACTCAATAATTTATTCTTTTACTCGACTATTTTAATGTATATATATTTACCCAACGATTTCTTTCTAACTTAGCAATTTTAATAATAATATAAATTCAACGTATTATAACATATGCTCAACGACTTATTAAAATCTTGGATTTTAGATAAAGCATGGCATTTTAATTTATATTCATAGCTGGGCATTCTAAATTTAGTAATTAGTTCTTTGCAACTCTAGCGTAATGATCTATTATTTAATATCAAACTTCAGTGCTATATATGTATACTATGTAGCTCAAGCAAAATCCAACTCAACAATTAGGAATTCCTTCCCATGTTGATATAAAGGAATTGAAGCGTGGGTTTCTAAAAGAAAAATATATAAGCCTCTAAAAATAAAAACGCAGATATAATACTTCATGCAGCGTGCAGATTATAAGGTGGGATGCTTTTCTACATTGCTCAACATGGGTCCCTTAAAATATTAAACACAAACTTCTAAGCATGTTATGCAGGGTAATAAAATGAAAACACAGGTCAATAATTAATATTCAGGGTTCCATAAAGTTCAATGCAGGTCTCAACAATTTGGTATGCAGATTGTATAAAAGGATACGCTGATCATTAAGAAGTTTCTTAGCATAAGAAACACAAGCTCACAATACTGAAATGTAGCCACTTAATTTTTCTTACTACACAGGGTTCTAACTTCCCACGCCATCCAATGCATAATGAGACGTAGATCAAAAGTTGATACACATGTTAAAATGAATTTATATGCAACCAAAGAGTAAATGAAACACCTCCTTAGTAGGGACGTAGTCTATTAAAGTACAAGGAAAGCATAAAAGGTTTCAAATATACACAAGGGAATTTCAATGTATGACTGGCATCACAATATATATTGACTTGGCATATCTCGACCATATACTCAGTGTAAGACTGGCGTTCTGTATTTAATCTCCGTGCTATTATTTTTCCACAACGTATCATTCAAGTTAACTTACAACCAATATAATACAATATAAATACAACCAATGAAAATTTATAAAAGAGGATGCAATTTCTGTATATAAAACACAACCTAAAAGAATGGAATACTGGCTTAAAAGTAGGATGCTGGTCTAATACCAAATAGAACACAAACTTGAATGAATATTAAAGCAAACTAACTAAAACAGGTTGTTGCCTATAAAAATAATACTTAGGCTTTATAAGAAATATAACACCGATCCAATTACATACCGAAATATAATTACGAAACTGACTTCTAAATCGCTGCCAAACATGAGTAGATAAAACTGATGTTCTTTCTCCTCTCCGCTTTCTATCCTTCTTTCCCCATGTGTCTTTCACCAAACATTTATCTCTTATTTATAAGACTTATTTCTCTTCTAAATCCAACGCTACTCCCTTTGTATGTAAACCTCTATTTTAATTTTTCCCCTCTTTTATTAAAAAAAAAAATTTTCAACTACGGTTGACTCAATAATTTATTTTATAATTTTTAAGTAAATTCATGCATGGATATTTAAAATTGTATTTAACTCAAGTTCTAAATTTATTAACTTCCATTAATTTTTTTTCTTTCACTATAGCTTATCAAACTAACATGTTAAGTTTAATAAAAAATCATTTTCTTAATTTTCAAATAAATATCATGCATAATTTTAATTTTAAGAAAATACTATTTATAAAGATAATCATGACATTAGTTTCATATTTACTTGCAAGATAACTATTTTCATAATCATTTCAACTATTAGCACTAATATATTTATTTGCAAAATTTAAATTCAAAAACCAAATCAATTAGGTTAAAAATATAATACATACTAAAATTAATTCAACACAATATAATCACAAGCAATACGAACTAACATTTTAATGCAAATATCATTTAGAATCAACTGTGCGTATATGTAGGGTCACTAACATTTTCCATTGATATTTCTCGCAATCATTCCATCTAGATGACCCTCTCTGATGATGCTATCCCTCGTCAAGTTCTTAAAGTAGGACCTATCCTACATCCACCTCAAAACAATATAAGTAGTTAGTTTGAGTCATCATATATATCAAACAATGATGCTAAACTAAAAAATATACATCCTCAATATATAGAATTATCAAAATATAATTATTATGTAATATATACTAATCAACAATATCACCATCCCATACCAGTATATGTCAAAATGCTCAAATCAAAGTAATGGTAATAAGATAATGACCATACTAATCAATGATTAAAGGTTTATTTGGTATATGGTGAAATCAAGATGTGACACCTTATATTGTGTGTTTCCTTTCCCTAAGTGCTTTGAGCACATTTATTGTCCTTGATTCTTGTGTTCTTGTTGTTGAGAGAGTCCTAATAAAAAAATTTACAATCTTGCGATCTTTTGAAAATCAATTTGAGAAAGACTTTTGTGACCTCGTAAGCTCAATGTCTATACTAAGGCAACAAGTCTTTTGCATAGATAGGCATGCAATCTCAAGAGGTTGTCATAAATGTTAGTTAAAATTGACCTACATACAAAACTTTTGCTTACATGTACTATGCCATTCCAATAGGTCAATCAATGCTCTTCTTGCCTTGATGACTTGTATCCTTATAATCATGCCTTGATGATGAAGTGTACCATTCTATATATTTCTTGACAGGGTGTTGTGGATGATTTAAGATCTTATTACAGTGAGCAACCCAATGGGAAGAGAGAAGGTTGTGTACTTGGCAGAGTTGTGTATGTATTGTATGAGTGATAATGGGTTGGAAGAAGTGTCTTCAAGTATGAGGTGTATCACATGATTAAGGGGTATATTGAAACATATCCATGGTCTTCACCATATTCAATTTCTCAAACCCAGTCCAATCACCATCTACAACTTACTTTTGCAAACAATGCAAGAAACCCTGAACAATCAAACATAAAGGTCTATAGAAAAGTGGAACAGAGCTGCAATGGAGAATTTTTAATGATTTTAAAGGGTAAATATCATGTGATAATTATTATATAACATATTAAAGTCTTTTTCATCACTCTTTTGCCATTATGATAAGGTGAAATAACCAAGCTTAGTCATGAACTTAAAAAACATAAAAAACCAAGCAACCAACTAGCTAGTTTTAAGAAAAATAAGTTTTGGGGCATCTAAAGGTACAATAAAGTTATAAAATTTGGTAAAATTAATTATAATGAGTGGTTTTAGCTATCTATCATATTTTTTTATTCAAATAATGAGTGTAAGTAACTTCTATTTTGTCACAGTCATATGCCTATGTATTGAAGAGAACATGGAGCTAAACAAACTTTTTGAAAGGATATAAGGTATGACAAATGATTTGAACCTCATGTGAGTGTTTTAAAAAATTTTTAGGACGATTTTAAGTCTTCCCAAACCTTATGAGAGTTATCATATTCAAATTTTAGAGGTAAAAAGTGAAAAAATGCAAGTTGATCAAATTCAATGTTTTGGCATGAAAAAATAGACAGATGGAAAAAGATTTTTGAGATAATTAAGGGATTTAATGATAAAATATAATACTTGGATCAGTTGTATGGATATTTAAAGGTTAATAATAATAATAATGAGGTATTGATACCTTATAAATCTCAAGATACACTTATTTCTTGCTTCCCATATCTTGCAGTTCATAATTTTTAAGTGTGCAACAAACCTAAATTAGTGTTTTCAGAGGTTTTGTTTAATTTAATGATAAAAAAATATTTTAAATAGTTTTAAGATTTATTTAATATATAAATTAAAAATTAATGATATTTTTATATCCCATATATCTCAAGATATGGCCTTTTATCGCTTCTTAGTTTTCTTGTTTCTCGCAAGGATGATAGAGCTAGTATGGAGCTCAAGAAGAAAATAGATGTTTTGGATGAAAATAATGATTTTAAATCTCTTAGAAAAATAAATTAAAGGTTTTAAATCCTTTAATAAACTAATTTTTATCAATGAACCACCATTTTTAACTTTCGTAGCCCATTTTCCTCTCTCTTGACCAAGGAGCATTATGGCAATTTTTAATCTTTGATACATGTTTTGAGTTTTTTCACATGATATTATGAATTGAGAAGATGTATTAATTATATAATAGGTTTTTAGTGGCCAATAAATATCATAAAAATTATATGATGGCCCAAATAATTGCAAAGGAGGGTTATCAAAGGAAAAAATCAAGCTCTCAAATCTCCATGAATGGAGCCCTTGATCAAAACTAGGTTTAAAAGTGAAGGTTATAGGGGTCAAATGAGGAATTTATGGAGTGAATAATTCTCAGGAGTCTGACCCAGATATATTATCACGATCTCAGTGTGCTATAATAGGTGGGAAAGGCCCCAAGTGGCTCAAACTAGCAAAAGACTCCTTGAGATACACCTAGGCCTAGAGGGTGGTAGACCTTCTCAGGCTAATTCAAGGAGATCCAGAGTGATCCAAGGGATGACAATGGTCAAAAAATAAGGGTATAAACCATATAAAGAGTAATTATAATTAAATGAGGCCATGGAAGACCTAAAACATGTAGAGAGACCCCAAAGCCAATGCATGCCTTGAGAAGGCTAGTGATGGATTAACAAGTGATTAATCAAGTTTTGATATTTTTCAAGTGTTTCAAAGAATTTTTAATCCATTTATAAAATTAATAATCATCCAAGGAGATTTTTAAATCCATTTTAGGTTGAATTTTGGTTTTGGCATCTTTTTTGCTCTCTTGGCCAAGTACAGTCTTGGAGTTAGGTCATGTTTCACTTGCTTGGCACATGTCATAGAGGTTTCATGGGGGGATAAGGAGTTATGAAAGGTTTAGGTAGGTTTTTATATTCCAATTACATGCATTTATCCATCCATGAAGGCCCTTGGTTTTATGAACAATCATTAAGAAGCTTGCCCACTCTCAAACCTTCAAATTGTCATTTTACCACTCGAGAAGCCAAATTATTTTAAATGTTTATCACACGTAGAAAAGAGTTAGGACCTAAAATATGGAGGAGAGTTTGGGTCCTGAGTTTAATACATAAAAATTTCTCATTTTACATAGTTCACCCTCAAAATTTGAGAACCATCATTAAAGCTAATTGCAGGTTTTAGCTTGCCTAGCACTCTCAAAAGACCAATTTTGCCCAAAACCTCTTGAAACATCCTAAATTTCCATCCAATGATATTATAAATATTTTAAAACATTAATAAACTCCCCTAATCACCTTTTTGACCCATTTTTAAAATAATTTTGGCACGTGTGGGCGGTCTTGAGGCCCAAAATGACTAAAATTATAAGTTTTAAAAGTTTTTAGCATAGTTGACCTCCATTAATGGAGTCATGAAGAACCTTGTATGTTTTAAGAACATAAGTGGTCAATAAATAATCAATAACCATGGTAAATTTCCTTTAAAATCATAATCAAGCTTCTGTGGGCCTTGGCAAGCAACAAGGATGAAAGCTCTAATGGTGGCCCAAGCTCCTAAGAGGTCTCTAATGGTGGAGTACAAGATAAAGGAAATATTTGTACGTATATTGGTGTTGAAATGAGGAAAATGGATATATGTCAACTTGAAATTAGAGTATATTCAATTTTTTGTCTCTCAAACATTAAATGTTATCTTCACTAATTGCTAAAGTAACCATGTGGGTTAAGGAATGCTAGTGGTCAAAAGTGGCATTGGATTTGATCAAGTGGTGAAGAAAGGAGGAAATAAATAAAAGTAATGGTATGTAGGAGGTTTTATAGAAGATAAAATACATTTTATAAATTTGAGTGGATGGTGACATCATCCAAGATAAGAAACCTTTAGTCTAAAAGTGCCTAATAGACCAAATTAGACCTTTTTGGAGCCTTTTGGAGCTTAGTGATTGAAAAGTGAAACTAAATGACAAATTAAAAGAGCTAAAAGATAACAAAAGAGCTTCCATCCGTTTACTATGTTGGAAATCAATTATGAGAGCTTGGAGAGTGGTTGGAAATATATTTATTGAAGAGCTAAAGCTTTCTCTCTTCTCTTCTCTTCCTCTTCTTCCCTATATCTCTCATTTTGGGGCTCATTTTAAATATACTCTCATTTGACAAGGGAAAACTATGTCAAAATTTGTAAGAACTAAATTTTTAAGCAATAAGACTATTATTTCACCTATCTCTTTGCCTTTAACTTTTACTTAGTAAGTTTGTGCATGATGGCTTTGTGAAGAAGTGTTTTTCCATGGTTATTGTCCTTCTTTCTTGCCTTTTTAAAGCTATTTTCCAGATATTTTCAGGTCTGAAATTGTGTTTTTTTCCCATTAATAGATGCTTAGTATGAGTTTTATAACCCCTCTTTACTTCATCTCTTGCTTAGTGAGCCTAGTTTCAGAAATCCTGATGCAAATTGGCTAGTTTGAGAGATTGTGTGAGCAAAGATTATCTTTATGCTAAATTAGTGTTTGTTTCAAAATTATTAGAGTGTAATTTAATTTGGTGAATCACACATTTAGTTCTCTTAGTCATCCCATTACCCATTTTTATCTCTTTTTCAAGCAAAAATATCAGTGAGGTTTAACCTCATTATAGGATAACCACAGTCTGAGGTTGTTACAATAGTGTAGCGAGGAGTTAGAGAGCTTGAATAACCCTCTCACAAGGTTCAATTATATGATATAATAGAAACTAGTCCTCTCTAGGGATTCTATCCCTTCCAAAGTCACCCACACTTAGGAGAGATTCCATGTTTTAGTAGGAGTGAGAAACAACACACTTTCTCTCAAGGGCACGCTCTTAACCGACAATAGTTTTTGTTACACCTAGTGGGATGCATTCTCCTTGGTAGAGATAAAGTTTAGAGCTGAATAAAATTACTTGCAGTAGCAGAGGACACTCATTATCATCTAAACTGGATGATTCCTTCAAGTTACAAAGTTATTAGTATCAAGTAGGAACCACTTTCATGCCAAAGGTCATCGCAAGATCATCCACTAAAGGTATTCCTATTGAATTCATTGAGTTACCTTATATGTATTACAAATTAGCAAGATTTAATAAGATAAAAACCTATCCTAGAAAGGAATTTATATCTCTTGGTCAACCTATTATTCTATATAGTGAAATTCCCACTATCTAGATGGCCATCAGAAACCAAGTGTTTATCCTATTTAATAGAGGTAGCCCACTAAATATTGCCCAATTTGATTATATACTTGTATCATCTCTTAAGAGCATCTAATTATTATCAGGAGAAGATCAAAAAAATCCTATTGATCACATCAAGGATGTTTCCAACCTCTATTTAGTCCATAATGTTATTCAAGAGAACATGGCTATTAGACTGCTTTCTACTTCCTCAAAGGAAAAGCAACACAGTGGTATAAAAATCTCCCACTGAACTCCATTGTTTCATAGAATGACTTAGGTGCAACCTTAGTCAAGAAATTTGAGGATAATTTTGATCACCTATCTTTAGTTGAAAAACTAACTAGCATAAAGAGGGCTCTACATGAGTTCATGACTAACTTTAACCTTAAATTCCAAAAAACATGAATTAGGATGCCTCTATTGATCAAGCCATCCCTAGAATATGGATTCTTGTATTATCTAAGATCCCTCAATTCTGATATTAATGTCATGATATAGTCAATGGGTCATACCTCTTTACTTGATACATATGAAGTTAAAATAAAAATTGAGAACAATTTGATACAAGCTAGAAAATTGGCACCTAGGCCTCCTATGCCTTTTTCTCCTGAAACATAGCCCATACTAGCCCCTCAAGCTCCTCATATGGATCCTATTCTAGTTCCCTAGGCATAAGTTTCAACCCCTCCTCTCTGATCATCTAAAATTAGATAGCTCAAAGGAATGTTTCAGTCTTTTGGTAATGAGATTGTCCAACTAAAGAGGCAAAAATACTAAAAAAATAGGTCTTATCAAGTGCCTAATCAATTTAACTATTAACATTTCAGAGACAATAAGCCACCCTATCAAGGCTTCAGAGTATACAAACCATCTTATCAAGCTCAAGGAGCTAGAACTCAAGCCAAACCATATTCAAGAGAGTCAACATAGTGAAAGTATGGTATAAAAATACAAGATGAGTCATGGACAAGGGCTGATGGATTCTAATTTTGTTAATTTGCAACTTGATGATCATGTGGCCTTGAATCAATTTGGTGATTCTGGTGCCTAAAGCATTATGATTGTAGTTGTGACTAGAGAGAAAAAGAGATCTATTGAAGAGATTAAATAGGTTTTTCATGCTTCAAGTACACCTCAAAATATTATTAAGAATGTAAACAATCATTTTGCTACCCCTATATCGTAGAAAAATTAGAATGTAGAGGTTAGCACAGTCTCATTAAGCATCACAAGTTCAAGATCAATAACTATTAAAAAAGTGCAGCCAAGGGTAAGTGTAGTTATTTATATTATTTTTGATCACATAAATAAGTAAAATATTAATATGAACATGTGGGATTCATTATAAATCTTGGGACAAAAGGACATGCTCATACAAGAACTTTCAGCTCTCAAGTTGTCATCAAAACCAGTGTTGAAAGAAAGCATAGTCTTGGCAAATTTGGATCAACCAATAAGGAAATAGGTACAAAAATTACACAAAGATATAAATGTGGATAAGGATGAGGTAAAATAAAAAAAAACCTTTTTATCTCTCTTGGATAGTTGGTAACACATTGGTTCATAACTATATGGTGGATAGTGGAACTAGTGACACTATCATGCCCAAACAAATTGCAAATAAGCTTGGTTTTGTGTATGAACCAAAAAAAAAGGGGTATTAAATATATATGGATCACAAAAAAATATAATAGGAATGATTAAGAACCTAAAGTTGAAATTACATGCTTGTCCAAATGTCACTATTCAACTTGATGTAGCGATGGTGGACTTGCCTCCTTACTTTCATGTGTTTATCTAGAGACTTCACCTCAAAGATTGGTAGCTACCTATCATCTGATTAGACATATTTAAATTAAAAACCAGGTATGGTACAAAGATAAATATCCATTCTGATCTCATTACATGTTTCCACTTAGAGCCTTACATGCCAAGTGTTGTAAACACTAACCATGTTATCTTAGATGAGGTGATAGAAACTAGTGAAGTGGAAACTAATTCACCTCTAGAGGGAGTTTCAGATATATTAATTGATGAATAGGCCTAAATTTTATGTGAGCATGATCCATATAAACTAAATTATGATGAGGGATTTGGTGTTTATTACCTTCATGAAGATGATGCAAAAATTCCAGCCATGGTGAAGGCTGATGAATCTAGTGATGGTCTATGGCAGCTATACTTTGATGGATCAAGGAAAAAACACGGTACTAGGGATGAAATGATGTTGATATATATAATAAAGTAAATGTATTTTGATTCAATTCAATTTTAGTTTGTTTTCTCAAATAATATTATATAATATGAGGCATTAGTCCACGGTTTGTAGTGGGATAGGAAGATGGAAATCAAAATCTTGCAAGTTTTTGGTGATGTTGAACTTATAGTTCACCAAGTAAGAGGTATTAATGTATGTAAAAACACCTTGATTATATATTATAATCATATATTTTGGGAATTACTTAAGAATTTTAAAGCTTTTGACATTCAGGCAATGCCAAGAAAAACAAATAAAAATGTGGATAGGTTGGCTACCATAAGGGCTCAATTTAGTATTCTAGCTAATATTAAAATCAAGAAAAATCAGTTACATTTTAAGGTTATTTTGAGGCCTTCTATTTCATATAACCATGAGAACTAGCAGGTCTTTGAGGATGATAGTTATATTGTTAGATTCTTGCAAGAGGAGGTTGAATTTTCTTATAAGAATTGGTCAAAGTTGTTGCAGCACTATGGGGATCGGATTGTTCAACTAAAAACTAATAAGCTATCTAAAGGATTAGTTATAATTGAGAACATTTTCAGTAGAGATGGTGAGATGAGGAGAGATAATTCCTCTTTATCAACCAAAGAAGAGCATTATGCCAATATGGAGATTGTAGCTGGAAAGAGTTTGAAATTGGGTAAAGTATGCACTCCTTTACAAAAATAATCCTTCATTGAGTTATTTAGGAGTTTTGATGATGTGTTTGTATGGAAATATAGTGATCTAAAAGGATTTGACCCAAGTCTAGCTCAACACACCATTGAGGTAGAAGCTGAAACTAAACCGGTTAGACAAAGGCAAAGACCCATAAATCCAAAATTTGAGCCTTTGATGAAGATCGAGCTTCATAAGCTCATAGTATTAGTAATAATCTTTCCATTCAAACACTCAACTTGGATGGAAAAACTTGTCCTAGTACACAAAAATAATGGTGAAATAAGACTTTATGTTGATGTATGAGAATTGAACAAGGCTTCTCTTAAGGATCACTATTTATTGCCATCCATGGAACAAATTTTTCATCTGGTTATAGGTTATATTTTTTGGATGGGTATAGTGGATAAAATTATAATTTGGTTAAGGAAAAAAACCAATTCAAGATAACTTTCACGACAAAGTGGGGGACCTTTACATATAGAAATATATAATTCAATTTGTCTAATGCTAGAGCAACCTTTCAAATGGTCATGGATATGGAATTATAATGTATTATTAATATGTTTGTTATTATATATTTAGATGACATAACCATGTTTTCAAAGAGTGAAAGTGATCACATGGTCCATCTCAAAGATGTGTTTGAAAGGTGTAGGCGATTCAGGGTGTCTCTTAACCCCAAAAAGTGTGTCTTCTCAATACATGAAGGTAAGATTCTTGGAAATGTGGTTTCAAAAGATGGTTTAAATATAGATATTGAAATGATAGATTCAATTATTTCTCTCTCTTTGCCTAAGCACATGAAGGTATTACAAAGCTTCCTAAAAAAATCAATTTCATAAGAAGGTATATTTTAGATTTTGCCACTTTATTAAAGTCGGTTACAACCATGCTTAAGAAGAATCAAAGTTTTATATAGTCCTAAGATGGGATGAAGAGTTTTAAGGAGATAAAAAAATCAATATCTAGTTTTCCTACAATCATAAATATGGAATTCTCAAAAGATTTCATCTTGTATACTTATGCTAATGTGGACACCATTTTAGTTATTCTTATGCAACAAAATCATGAGGGTTTGAAGTAGCCAAGCCTTCTTCAATAAATACTTATAGGAGTATGAGAAAGAATATTATTTTGTTGAAAAACATGTTCTTTTAATAAACATGTCTCTTAATAAGTTTAGATACTTTTTATTTAACAATATGATACATCTAATGGTTTCCCATCCAAGTATCAAAGAGTTCCTTTTGAATCAAGATATAAATGAGAAGAGGGTAGGTTGGATAACAAGAGTAATGGAATATGATTCATAAATAAAGGTCACAAAGATGATTAGAGGAAAGGGATGATATGAAAATCTATCCCAAGACTTGTAAAAGGCTAAAGAGGCAGTTTTAGTGATGAATGATGAAGAAGCTGCAACTGACCATACCTCATATTTTAGCTGATTTCATGACTTGGTAAGGTATCTTAAAGATGGTTATTATCCTCATAATTTAAGTGCTTCAAGAATAAAATGTTTTATATTGAAATCTATTCTATTTCTTCTTGTTGATGGTGTGCTTTTCAAGAAAGACATCAATGGTATGTTGCTAGGGTGTATAGAACTAAATCAAACATAAAGGTTGATTTAATAGTTCCATGATGGACATGGTGGAGGAAATTTATAAATAAGGATTACAACCCTTAATATCATGAGAGGTGGGTACTATTGGACAAGTATATTCATGGATTGTTATGCATGAGTTAGAAAATGTAAGCAATATGCTATGTTTGTAGTAAAAGTGAGACTTACAACGTTATCTCTCCAACTAATTTAGATGGATCAGACTTTCATCCAATGGGGATTAGAATTCATTAGATTCATTAACCCTCCTTCAATATTAGGTCATAAGTGGATCCTTACTTCCATGTATTACTTCACAAGATGGATAGAGGTAGTAGCATTGAAAGAAGCAAACAAATCCAAGTGTACTAGATTCTTATGAAAGTTTACTTATGAGATTTGGGGTTCCCTCCACCATTATTTTAGATAATTCCATGGCTTTTATGGGAACTAAGATCAGCCAATGGGCTGTTCAACATGGTGTTTACCTTAGCACTTCATCAAACTACTATCCACAAGGCAATTGCCTTGCCGAGTCCACCAATAACAACATGTTGAAGATAATAAGAAATACTATTGAAGATAATCAAAGATCATGGAATTTAAAGTTGAAATCATCTCTATGGATTGATAGGATCATATACAAAATATCAATACCCAAGTCACCATACAAGTTGGTTTATGGTAAGGAAGTAAGGTTACCCATTTATCTTGAGTTTCCTACTTTAGAACTAATGCACCAAATTGAGTTGTTGGATAATGAATCAATGGAGATCAGGTATGATGAGATTATGGAGTTTGAAGAGATTAGAAATCAGTCCATGTTAGCCATGAAAATTAACCAAACACAAGTGAAGTGAGCTTTTGACAAAAGAGCTTCTTTACAGAGTTTCAAAGAAGGAAATTTGGTTCTAAAGTGGGATGAGGATAGAGCTAAACTAGGAAGGCATACCAAGTTTGAATTTCTTTGAAGTGTCCCATACATAATCTCTAGTTGTAAATCCCACATTGCCTTCCAACTTGCAAAGATGTATTTTGAGGAGCTTCCAATCCCAGTTTATGGGATACATCTGAAATAATGCTATTAAGAGATAAGTTTCTTGTACATAGTTTATTTAATTTCCTCCAAGTCCTATCCTATCACATTAGTTTTCTTGTGTTTTGTTTCAATTAAGTGCTTTTCTTGCACATTTACCTTGTTAGTTTGTTTCCCTTATTTTATGTGTTTCTTTCCTTGTTTTGGTGGAGAAAGTTATCTTATTTCAAGTCAAAGGAGTCTTATATTCATGTATTAAATTTGTTACTATAATTATAGAATGTAGAAGTGGTTTTATGAGTCTAAAAAAGATGTCAATGGTCTGGTTCTCAAGCATAGCAGGTATGCTTCCTAGTTGAGTCATCAAAATATTGACAAGTTTGACCTCACACTTCAAGCTGTCACCCCTATCATTTGAAACTTTGCTTGTCATGTTGTTTTCCCTATTAATTATTATGTTGGTATTATAATTTCCTTGAAATAATCATCCAAAGCCTTGATTAGTAGAGTTTAAGTTAGTTTTGATGAAATTAAGGTTTTGATCATCATGGTCATTTGCTTGTCTAGTTATTTTTATGACCAGTTTCAGGTTGTGTCAAGAGATGAAAAGTGTCCATAAAATAATAATAGGCCTTATGGATTGTGTCAAAGTCATCTCATGCTGTATAATTAATCTAACTAGTTGGTGACATGTTTAACTAACTTCATGACCCAATTTATTGTATTTTGGGTCATTTTATGGCATCTAGAGTAGGTTTGGAATGTGAATGATAGTAAAATGTTTTGATATATACATGGTTTAATTTTTGAGTCATGAAAATTACAATGGATCTATTTTTAGTAGTTTCATCAGCCTTATCAAGTGATTTTGGTAATTTTAGTGCTAAAAAGGTCTATTTTAAGGCCATCTATATAGTTATTCAAGGTAAAATTGAGATTTAAATTTTTTTAGAACATAAATTGTCTATAAAAATTTAAAAAAATTATTTTAAAGAGGTTTCAAGTCTTAAAATGAAGAAAACTAATTTATCTCTCATATCAACCTCCTTGGCAGCTCTAGTAGGCCATTAGTTTTTGCTCAATACGGGTAAGAGAGATAGATTCAGGTCCAAAGATATTGGTAAATGATATATAAAATAATTAACTTCAAATTATTGGAATTTATTGTCATATTAATCTCCCCATATTTATGAATAATTGCTAAGAGCGTATGGGGGTCACTATGAGCTAGTCATCTAGATAGGGTCCAAGTTTATCTCCATTTATTCACTTTAGATATTAATGGATAAAAAGTTTTTTATGAGGATAATTTAAGGGGTATATTATAAATTTTTAATTTTTTATTCATTGGACAATTTCCCTTGATAATGGCTTTTTGATAGGAAACTGGTTGCTTGTCTTAAATTGAGATTTGGCAATTTTCAAGCAATCTTGATATATTAGTGGAATATATTTGTTTTAAAGAGTTTTAAAACTAATTTTTTAGGTATAGTACATATATTTCATCTAAAAATTCTTTTAGGTTATTTCATCTTGAAAATCTCTTTCTCTAGACAACCTGGTTGGTCATTTGGCCCTTCCACAAGGTATAGTTGCAGATATAATGATATTCTCAATTTGTGAAGAGAATATTAGTGAGATTTTAATGATTTTGAGGGGATTATAAAGGATTGTAAAGTATTAATTTTACATTTAATTATGTTTCATATGAGGTCAAAGGACCATGCTCTCTTAAGAGCTCAAAATCTCTCTTGTAGACCTAATGAGCATGTTATAAGGACATCATGAAATGTAATGGAAGTTATGAAGATTCCATAATATTAATAGGATAATTTTGAGGTAATTATATTTTTTGAGAGTGATCATAGGGTATTAAAGGGGAATAGAGACACTGTTAATAGCAATAAATTTAGTTTAAAGACTCAAATGCATGTTACTGTGTTTCCAATTTAAGAGACCTTTTAAAAGACAATATACTCTTATAAATGTGTTTTGAGGGTTCCAAATGAGTTTTCAAAGTGATTTAGGTACTTAAAAGAGATGTTAAGTGCTCACAAGGTTAACAAGGTACAACAAAACCATGAAAAAAATCTCCTTAGAACTTAGTTTAATAGAGTTTAAGGTAAGTTAGCATTGTTTAAGGTAACATGTTATTTCTTGTTTCCATGCTATTCAAATATCCTTATGGAAAATTTGATGCTTACTCAAGTTATGTATGGATTATATAAGGTAAATATAGGTTTTTTATTCATTTTTGTCTCTTATAACCAACTTCCCACCTCTCCTCAGTCTGTATAAAGATACATCTACACCTATAACCATCATATTTTGGTTCAAATAGGGGGTACAATGATGAGGTTGATATGGTTTGTTGAATAGTAAATTCATCGTGTTTGGTGAGTTTGAATATAAGATTAAAAAAATTATCAATTTTAAAGTCTCTCAAATAGTTTCTATAGTCACCTAGTTCCATATATAAGTTGAGGGAAACTTTGACAAAAGCTCACCCATAGCCATATATTAAAACATAGTCAAGCTGCCTATACAAGGTGAAATTCTTGTGCATAAGGTTTAGAGAGGCTAAAAAGTGAGTTTTAATGATGAATATTCAAATTAAAAAATGAATTAATTCAAGAATAAGGGAGATTAGTTTCAGTTAAGAAGGAAAAATCTAACCTACAGTCCATACAATGAGGATAAATGTGTACCTACATGTTTGTAGACACTGTGAAGGAAAGTTGAAGATGATATGAGGTTTATCCAAAAGAATTATAAGCCATAAGAGGATTAATACAAAGAGATAAGTTTGATAGTGGTAATATGTTGGAAAAGTCCAAGGGCCCATAAATATCTCCTAGTAATCTATGAAGGCAAAAGAGACCTATAGGCCCTAGGCCTGTAAGTCATCATTATAGACTTAGGTCTATTATTTTCTAGATAAGGAAGAAAAAGCTACATGAAAATAATAAAATATATGTAGATAAATATAATATAAAAATAATAATAAGATCTACACTTGTAAATCAAGGGAAATACTAAAAATGCCACCTACAGTCTGTATAAGTACAATGTACCTACATCTATCCTCTTATTGGCTCAAACAATGAAGTAAAGGAGAGGTTGGATCCTAATGGATTTGATTGGTATTTGGAGTCTTGATGAAGGATATAAATGAATATAGGGAATCTAAAATACCATATTCACCTACATAGAGTGTCTCTCTCACCTCTCTTTCAGTTCATATAGTCACCTACAATCAAGGACATGAAACACATAGTTAGCTGAGTCTTATAGTTAATAAGAAGCCTTATGGTGGAGAAAGGTTTAGATATATTGATATAATACTAAAATTTATTTAATTCATGTCACAAGACATAATAAAAATCTTACTCACAACCAAGACTTGAGATTTACCTACAGTCAACTGCTTTATTTCAAAGATGTCTAAAGGAGCATGCATGTTAATGAGAAGGTCATGAGGATAAAGAGCAGAGACAAATGAGTTTAAAGATGTTTTTAACCCAATAAAGACTAAAAAAATGTTAAATAATATTGAAAATTTTGGTATGTATAATATAACCTCCATAAACCCACAAAAATATAGTCATGATCCTTGAACACCACCCACATGCCTATTTGAAGGGTCAACTTAGTTTCAGACCTAAACAAAATGATAGAGGTGTTTAAAATAACTCTGAGACCAATTGAGATTGAAAAAAAGTTCAAGGGAATTGAAAGGGCCCTGAGGTATACCTCAAATAATTTAATATATCATAGGGTCATGTTGAGACCAAAGGAAGTTGAAAAAGATTGAGCAAACTAAACTCAAACTCAATGCATAGTCAATCAAGAATACATACAGGGCTATGATAGTCATGAGGTATGGACAAGGTTTTTGAGGGTTATATGGGGAATGGGTGTTGGAAATGAATCTAGATAAGATATTATAAATTTTAAATATATGGACTCCATTTCCATCTAAAGATCTTGTCAAACCCAATAATAGAGCCAACAAACACAATCTTGAGCAACCCTGGAGGCCATTCATAGGTTCAAGGGTGAAAAGTGTCTTTCCCATTAAAATGAGTAAATATGATAGTGATGGGAATTATTAATTATGATATTATGAATACATTACCAAGTTTTCACCATGAAATTGAATAAGAACACTCAAAATTAACTTTTAGGGTCAACAATGCTTGTTTACATATAAACCCTCTGTTATGAAGAAAATGTTCCAGACCTGTTTAAGAGGTTAGTGTTGGTAAAGTACCATTATAAGTCATTAAATGAACTATATAAATCATATTTATGAGATTAATATTCAATTAAAGTAACTTATTAGGTTTTAAACCCAAGATGACCTTCCTCGCCTTAACACAGTCATATGCTACAACCAATATTGAGGGAAATTGAAGTGTTGAGGCCTATATAGGCATGATAATGTTTTTAAAATTGGTACATAGTGTGGTTATGAGTGGATTAATTATTTCATGGTACCCTCAAGGTCATACAAGTAGTGGATATACCTAATATTTTTTCTTAGACTTGGCCTACTCCTTTGGCAAGGTGTAGTCATAAGACTAGGGGGTCTATTTGAGTTTAAAGAACAAAATAAGTAGGCCAGACCTCATGGAGGGTCTATGAGGAAATGAAAAATTATAATTTTTTTTCCATACACTCTTAGGAGGCACCAAATATTATGTTTCAACTCAAGTTCCCTTGAGGGATAGCAAGAAGGATATAAGCCTAAACCCCAAGACCCCTGACCAATATACCAAATGCATACAATGGGGTAATAAGCACTAAAAAGGCATGTAGAATCATGGAAAATATTTTTTTTGAGGTTTCATAACATCTCCTATTAGTGAGAATGATTTTTGAGACTCAAAACTTAGATTAGACCTCTGTTAAGTCTAAAGAGAGCTATATATGCCACCTGAAGAGCAACTTCAGATACTCATACCAACTCTCAAAATTTCCATGGGAAGCTGATCCATTTGGGATAGTTTATTAGGTTATTCAAGAATGTTTTACAAGTGAAATGAGGTCAATTGGTGGTTTGTCCTTTATGAACAATCGTTAAGACCCCAAACATGTCTTAAACCCTTCTAAAACCCTGATTATGACTAGTCAAGGGAAATGGACTTAAAATACACATATAATGCCAAAATTTGATCCTAAAACCTTCTTTATTTTACACATGTATTTTTATTTTGATATGACTTATATGGATTGCTACAAATACCCTATTTTTGCATGTTTTTAGTGTTTTATAGGTATTCTGAGAAGGGGAGAACTTAAAAATAATTGGATGATGTAATTTTTGATCTATAATAGCTATTAAAGTCCAAAAAATTTCATGAGAGGTTCTTTAGGTGATCAAAATAGGCTCATTTTCCAAGGTAATCCCAAATATGCTCAAAATAAGACTAGGTAGAAAGGTGATTTCATGGTTTGCATACTTCCACAGGGTCTAGAATCCAAAAATTGACATGGATATTGGTGATAGCCTAGGAAAAATTAAGCACATGATTTTTGGTTATTTCACATGCTTGGTATATTTTTGGAGTAGGATTTATACTTTCTAGGCCTAAGAAGGCTAATTAGGCATAATTTGGGAGAGAGAATGAGATGGAAAGTATACTTACACTCATAATATAATCATGAAATTTTGTTTGGAGATGTAAGGTGATATAGGGTACTCAAAAATATGATCAAGTTTCCATAGTCATCTCTAGTTTCTTCCAAAAAAGGAGCTTTACCTATTAGGAGGGCTATAAGGATTTGAGAATAAATTCAAGGTTTTGGTGCAAAACCAAGTCTTTTTGAGTTATTCATGGCTTAAAATATATTTTTATAGGTTTTGTATTCTATTGATAAACCATCCATGGAGTAAATTTGCTCTCTTAAAGACAAAATCCACTTTTCCATTCTACGCCATGTTGAAGATGAGATTTCTAAGGATTCAAAACACTAAATCATTGTATAAGGATTATAATAAACTTTATAAAGTATAATACATATTATATATGCCAAAAATAAGGTAATAAAAGGTAAAGGATTAGCTTTGACAATTTGGAAAGGTT
The DNA here is from genome assembly GCA_037957365.1 of Torreya grandis. Taxonomy (NCBI): domain Eukaryota; kingdom Viridiplantae; phylum Streptophyta; class Pinopsida; order Cupressales; family Taxaceae; genus Torreya; species Torreya grandis. The sequence continues at coordinate 1,578,696 of JARHVA010003402.1, read as the reverse complement.
TGAAGAAGTCTCAAGTCTCCAAAAAAAACCTTCTCTCCTTCCAATGCCTAGCTTGTTGAAGGACTCGAACAAGCACTAAAGAGATTCTAACAGCCCATATAGGGTGGAAATAAATAATTAATTCTATAGAATAATGTTTTAATGAATATTAAATTAGGACTTAAATTCCTATTTTCAAGGGGGAGGACTAATTTTTCAATAAAAACATAAGAGCTAGTACATATGAAATCAAGCAAGGATATATGCACTCTCCAAGTGGTCAAGGATTGAAAAATAATAATGAAAATGTTTGCAATCCCCCAAAACTTGTTAAACTCTCTCTTTTATGCCAAACTAATAACTTGGATGAATGAAAAGGTTTGATAAAGTACTACGTAGAATTTTGAGGAGTGTGAAAACTAAGTTTGAGACCCCTATTTTAGGGCTTCTTTGTCTCCTAGCATTTGATTGTCTATTTGTAACCATTTTTTATAATGTTGTAATCAATATTTAATTTTGGTTGTGCTACAATGTTGACAAATTTTGTATTCACCTTTTGAGAGAAATAAGAAGCTTTTATTCCTCTATTATTAGGTTTTGGGTGAAGTATATGTGCTTGCCATTGATATAACATTGTGAAGCATTTCTTTTCCTATGTTATTGTCTAGTTTTTATACCTTTATACAAGATATTTTATGTTCAATAGGTAATATTAATTTTCAAAATAAACTCTAATATAAGCATTGGATATGAATTCAGTTCCTTGACATTCCTTCCTTGCAAAAAATTGAGTTTGTCAAGTCCTTCTTGTGAAACACTATTATAGAAGTCCTTCATAAAGTTTAGAGAATGTGTGAAAGCTTATTCATTTCATAAGAGTGTCTATTTCAAGAATAAGTGGTCATACAATATTGGTGCATTACCTTCATTCCCAGTTTTCATTTCAAATCCATTTCAAACAGTGTCTCTTTTCACTCTTTTCATAGTTAGAATAAGTAGATAGTAGGTTTAAGAATAAGTTTTAGTGAGAGCACCAAGGGAACAATCCCTCTCTATATATTCTCTCCCTTAAAAAGTCACCCAAACTTAGGAGAGATTCCATGTTTTAACAAGAGTGAGAAATAACACACTTTCTCTCCAGGGCACACTCCTGATTGACAATAGTTTTCTCATCTATATATTAAATATTTTTATATATTTAGAAACTAAATTCAAAATGACACAAATAATATTGTCATATTATCCAAAAATTATTTTTACAAGTGTATCTAAAAGTCTTTTCTAATACAATTATTACTATTTTCAATAAAAAAGTTGCACTTTAAACCCCCATTTTGTTCCCCATTACCTTGTACCCACCCATTTGATTTATTTGATAATTACATCTACATGAATACACCTCAATATTATATCACTCATATAAATTTTTATAATAACATATTTAACTTTATTAAAAAAGTATTTTTAAGGCTTTCAAAGCTATTAAACCTTAGTTGGTTTAGAATGCAGATTTTTTTTACATCAACACATATTCATTATGGTCATATCCTATTATAAATTATCATTGTGATATGTTTGTATCCTTGGGTCAAAACCACTAAATGTTTTAAGAATTTAATTTCTACTTTTTATAATATCATTAACAAAGTCACCCAATCTTGATTCTATTAGCCAAATTTGATGGCCAAGTATGTCTTAATGGTAGTGATTTCGAGAAAATAAGTGAGATCAAATGGTGATTCTTAATGAAATCCTTTCAAAAACTGGTGTGGATAATTTATAACATTGGTGGTATGATAAAAAATGAAATGTTGACACACCATTTATTCCATGCAAACCATGACTTGGTTGTCAATGGATCTTGACCAAACATGTGTGGTATGAGGAATGTAATAATAGATAAACCCTTAATTTATCTAATTTTAATGTATCAATATCCTTATAAAACAACTTAGAATGCCATTTTTGAGTCTATACAAATACTTTCATGTAGGGGATATGGTTATGCACATGGGCCTTTCAAACCCTTTTTTCTCTACCTACAAGAGACTATAATAACTTATGATTTTGTTATTTTTTTAATCAAAAAGTCAATATATGCAGACATAAATTATCTTTCAAAACCATTTCAACATGATTTCTTCACTTGGAAGGTAATATTATTAATGGATTCCACCATAATACCTATAAAACACATATAAGTTATGGCACAATTTTTACATTGAGATTTTGCTTCAATATGAAAAGACAAAAATGATGTTTTTGATATGTACCATGGGGCATATGATGGTGGCACATGGTAAAATCCATTAAATTAGATATAAATAAACTATAGTAAATAAACAACAACAACATGCCATTACACATTTGAATGCATGTGATTAGTAGAATATTACTACTTATATTTAATGAAAAATGAGTAGGGTATGGTAAATATGTGTATAATGTGCACGAAAAGGATAAAAATAAAGATTCCCATGATTAGAAAGGGGAAACAATTTTTAATCATATTTGCTAGATTGGATTATGAAAAAATGACAATTCGATACTTTCCCCTCTTGGGCTAGAATGGTTAAAATATATTATTACATAAAAAAATAAAAAATAAGATTGTTACACAACGGTTCAACTTATACAATAGATGACAATTATCCTACATATAAGTGTAATGGGTCAATTTCCATATGTGTAATAATTTAACAAGTGTAATGACATGGAAAAATCTTTGAAAATTACTCCTAACATGGAATGATGTGACATGAAATATCCACATTGTTAGTGGGTGTTATATGCATGAGCTAAGATTCATAGTACCTTTTTTTTACATGAAATAAACACATTATTGTAGTTTTGTGTAAGTGGTAGAAGCTTATCTATACATGAAAAAATTATGTGAGGTGTAGGGTGTGTGAAGCTCTCTATATGAGATAAAAATTGACTTGACCATGATAATATTAGTGAATTCATGAGTGATGGTCCCAATCATGGATTTGATTAGTTGGAGAAAATAATACTAAAGCTATTGAGGGTTGTACCACTTAGCTTGATCAACATCTTATCTCACCTTGGTCAATTTGAATAGGACGTGTGCCTTAATATGTGCACTAGTTTTCACTTAAAAAATATGATCCTTGGGTCATGATTTCAAGTGATTAGGATCCAAGTTTAAAGGATTTTGATTTTATGCTAATAAAACAAAGGCAAAACGTATAATTTAAGGAATTCCAAATTAAATATTGAATGAATACCCAAGGTGTTGTGGTTGATCAAGAAAAAGTTTTTTTATGCAATTGCACACATTATGGTGTAAGGGACACAATTAATAGGATTGATCATCCTATGAGGAACATTTTGAAGATGCCACCAATTTTTTATCACCCACATTAAATTCATGATGTGCATGATGTGTACCATGATTATCTTTAAATTTATATTATTAATGCAGGAGTATTTACTAAACCTTATGATAAACATGTTGAATGTATTGAAAAAAAGTTTTGTTCCATGTCCACTAATGAGTAGATTTAAAATACAAAGTAAACCTATCACAATTGATCAATGCTTGTTTATAACCTCACTGATCAATGATGGGACAAGGAAACCACTAGGTTTATCAACATTGATACTTTCACTAATTAGAAACCTAGGGCATGTATTTGGAAATATTTTGGCACTATATATGAAACACTATTTATTTTAGAGGTTGATAATCTATAAGGAAATGCACTTGCATAAAGTAAATTTTATGAAAGGAAAGTACAAAAAATGAAATCACACTTATGAGATATGAATTATTTAAAGGATGAGGTGTTGTTTTGTTATGTTTTTGGAAGCTTTCTAATATATAATTAAGACTACTCCCAAAAATACCATTTAATTTTACTAAATTAAGATTATGAATACTAGAAAGACACATACATAACTGAAACTATAAATGGCCACACAAAAGTAGCAATAAATAATTAACAGATTAGGATATTCACCACAACTCTTTGCAAGGGGGCCTTCCTTGGTCAAAATTAAGTTCCAATCTTTCCATTGAGTACATATGCTTTAATTAAAATCACTAATTATTAAATTAATTAGCCTATATCAATGTGAATATTATTAAAACAAAGATAAAAAAATATTTAGACTATGTTATTTATCTTCACTCAATATTCCCTAATCCATAATCAATACTCCTCTCTATGTCCTGCTATCTCCACTCTAATACTAAAGGCAAGTTATTTATTATTACTGTCTAGTTACAACAAGACTTTTATTTAACATATTTACTCAATATAATCTATGAAATTAACCTATTCATGCTAAATGAAAAATTAATTAGTTACAAAAGAGAACTAAGTAGTTGGTTGCATGGTTGAAATAGTAGGGAATAACGATCCATAGAGAAAAGATGCATTCAGACATTGATATGAATTTACATAAACTATATGATATGTCCATATTTTGCTAACTGTTACAAATCAACATACATAACAATAAAGACTATATGTAACTATATAATTCTGTTATAGGTTGGAAGAACTGTGATATAGTTTCTAGGGTTATGACAAAGACCCCCTGTAGTTGATATGGGTTGTACCAAATGTCTTTAAAATTTATATAGGTTAAACTAGATGTATATATAGTTTCTATAGGTTATAATAATAATATACTATTTCCATGGGTTAGTTACCAAGTTTATACAAGTTGGCTACCCAATTGCTATGTGTTAGCCTACCCAATTAATATAGGTTAGTTATACTACTTCTTAACTTGTCATTGAGATATGTACGCACTGAATTAGTATTAGATACAAAATAATAGTAAAATTAAATGATGAAAATTTATTTATAAAGTAACAGTTTTAAACATAAAACATCAAAGGTATGCATATCATATTCATTTAGTACTATTTGATAAAAAAGAATGCAAAAGACAACTTTATGTACTTAGGAGAAAAGATGCATTTTGACATTGATATTAATTTACATAAACTATATGATATGTCCTTCATGTTTTTCTAATTGTTATAGCTCAACATACGTAACAATAAAGACTACATTTATCTGTATAATTCTATTATAGGTTAGAAGAACTATGATACCATTTTTAGGGTTATGATAAAGATCCCCTATAGTCGCTATGGGTTATACCAAATGCATTTGAAATTTATAAAGGTTAAACTAGATGTATCTACTATTTCTATAGGTTATAATAATAATATATTATTTCTATGGGTTGCTTACTGAGTTACTATAGGTTGGATACCTAGTTACTGTGTTAGCCTACCCAATTGCTATAGGTTAGCTATTAGTTCCTACCACTTCATAACTTTTCATTGAGATATGTATGCACCAAATTAGTATTAGATCAAAAATAATAATAAAATAAAATGATGAACTTATTTATAAAGTAACAATTTTAAACATAAAACATCACAGGTATGCATATCATATTCATTTAGTACTATTTGATAAAAAAGAATGTAAAAGATAAATTTATGTACTTAGCACTATGTAGTTATATAAAATGAAAAAATTGGTAACTTGAGTGTGGCTAATATCACCCAACCCATAGTTCCCTTTTGTTTTCTCTCATGACCCTTCTAAGCACCTTTTCTTTGATTACCAGTCATCCATAGGCTTTCAAGACCTCATTCTAGCTTAGCTGGGACCTTTTTTCCATGCTTATTCTATCCCCCTAGGTCTCATACCCTTAGGATAATATCACCTAACTTGGACTATAGAATTGGGCCATATGGCATCCCTTTTTTAACACTCCTATCCAATCACATTTTGAGCCCAGATTATCATTTTACTTGATTCTTCCTCTTCATTGTGTTGGCCTAGCATGATTGCATTTAACCCATGACCAATAGATCCTTATATAAACCCATTCAAAGATCATTTGGAAAGGGTTGGAAAACTATCACTAAGAAAGAAAGAATACAAGCAATACTATTCAAAAAGTCTTCCCTATTCTCTATATATAGTCAACCAATACACTTACAAGCTTATTCAAATCCTTACACCAACCCCTATCCACCTCAAACATATCTAGTTTTAGCATTTATTGCATTCTCATATCATAATTTCACTAAGCACTTTCAAAGGGAGAAATACATATGGCTTGATCCCTCTTTAGAGTATTGATATGTAGGCAACATGCCCACACACAAAGTGTGAAGCACATCTAGTGCATGTTACACACACTAACCCCCCTCTTTTCTCAAAGTCCTATTCAAGCTTATTGGAGACCTAGGATCAAATATAAATCAACTCTACAAGGAGCTCTATTGAGAGTTAAGCTTCAAAATTTCATAGGCAAGGTCATATAGGAGTGGTGGATAGAACCTAGAAAGCTCAGACCTCTGTGACTAGTTTGGACAATAGTGACATGAACAAGACTATAACACTGGACCTTAAAGTGTTTTATTTTTGATGCTCCTATCCTTTCACCAAATGAAATATAGATATAGGTTCTTGATACTGTATCAGTCTTACATAATCAATACCAGCCTTCATCTCCGTCGGATCAACATAGTTCTAAGCTAAGTTATATTTCTCTTTATTCACTTTCTATTTGTAGAAAGTCTAAAAAACAATCAAAATTAACAAATTAGTAGGTTAATTATGGCACAATTATTGACTAATATAATTTACTTAGACTTTTAATTAAATAGGAATAAAAACCCTAATTATTCCTAAAATTGTTAAATCATTTGTTGAACCCAACTTACTTCATTGTCCATAAAAATCCTAGAAACCCTAGGGTAAATTTCTTACTAATTTTTCCCATATTTTTTTAATTTTTTACCTGCATAATAAAATTATAAATTAGCATTATATTTTGAAAATTTATAGTAATTTTAAAATATTTTTATTTCAAACTTTAGTTGCCCACACTAGGTCCTAGTAATTTTCCAATCATTTTTTGAATTTTTACTAGCATATTTAAATTAGAAAATCCACTCAAAATTCAAAATTTCATAGTAATTTGTCAAAATATTTATTTTTCAAAACCCTACTTGCATCTACTAGGTCCTATTAAATCACTAATTTTCTAATACATTTTTGATTTTTTACTTGCATATCTAACTCAAAAATCCACATGCAATTTCAAAAATTCATAGTAATTTGTTAAAATTATCATCTTTCAAACCCTAATTTCATGTAATAGTTCCTATTTGCTTATTGAGGTATCACCTTACATGTGTGTAAACTTCATATCTTTTTTATGCATATATCAGTTCCTTGGTTAGAATATATCCATTTAATTTTTCTACTATCATCCAAGTTGTTTTCCTTATGCCACCTAAGTTCCTTGCATCTCTTCCTTTGAGACAAAGTACAAGACTTAGTGGAAATCCTCTTGAATTCACCCAAATTCCTATGACTTGACCATATACCATGGATAAGCAACTAACTACGGTTCCTATTATAGATTCTACATATCTAGACTACACTAATTTCAATAAAGATAACTTTAATAATGAACAATATGAAAATAAAAATGATGATGTACACACCGATGCTCATGCTTTACCGAATTGGACTACTGATCCACTTCCACCAATTGTTGATATTGAAGTTGTCCTCAACAAAAATTTAATCCTATAAAGTTTTCAAGAAAGAATCTAGGACCAACCTCGAGATCATACTCTTATCTTGTAATCTATCATGGAAATTAAAAAGGCTAAGTAAGTTGAATCTTCCATTCCTTTAGAGCAGCTAGTTAAAAATGACACTATGGGGGAAATTATGTCTCAATAACCCCCTATATCAACCCATTTACCACTAGTTAAAACTGGTATGTCTTTGTCTCCTGAGATGGTAGCCCTTGTGCAAAAGATAAAATCTCTTCAATCCAAGGTGTTACATCTTGAGCAAAGTGCCTCTAGACCTACACAAGCTTTGAATTCTCTTGCTCTTTTGCATACACCATTGGCACATCATATTGACTCTACACCCTTTCCACAAGGTTTTTTTCAACCCAAGATTACTCTATATGATGGCAAGGGTAATCTAGAGACACATTTGAGATATTTTTATGCAGCATGCTTAGACTATATACCAAATGATTGACTACTTACCAAGCTATTTATATGAATCTTAAAGGATTATGCTTTAAAATGGTTCTACAGTCTACCAAATCAGTCAATCAATGCAGTCAATCCTTTAGCTAACATGCTCCTAACTCATTTTAGCATTAACATTGGTGATAAGGTTTCATATTCTCAAGTTGGACAATAAAAACAAAGGGCCAATGAGCATCTCATAGATTATGTTCTTTGATATAAGACTATCTTGGTTAAGATGACTAGCCCCATGACATGATCAAGAGTTAGAAGATCTCTTCAAACAGAGTCCTCTACCAGCTTTACATAATTACTTATATTCAAAAGATTCTCTTCATTCACTAAACTATGTTACACACTAAAGGAAAGAGAAGTCAAGTTAATTTCAATGGGAAAACTCAAGTATACAAGTATCTCAGACACAACAAACAAGAGTAACAACAAAGTCCCATACAAAGTAAAGATCAATGATAACAAGAGTTAGAATTAATCTATAGTTAATGTAGTTTTAGAGCCCCCTCAGTGAGTGGTTTTATTAGTACCTCCTTGGTGTACCTTTACCAATCTACTAGTTTCTTTAACCAAAGTTTTACAATAGCTATTGGAATGTAACATCATATCTCTTCTTCTTAGTCAGGAAGTTGACCCAAAAAATCCTCTTCCATGAAGATATGATCAACATGCATTTTATGAGTTTCATAGGGCACCAAGCCATATAACAAAAAGATGCATCAATTTGAGACATAAAATATAAGATTTAATAGATGGTAATCATATTGATCTTGGCACTTCAGTTGAGCCTCCTCAGGTCAAGCCAACACAGGATAAAGCATTGAAAATCTTTTCAAATCCTTTTCCACAATACCCAAATAGGAGACAGGGGATACATCAGGGGTTAATCATGCATATCATGCACATCCCACACCCGATACATATAGGGCACCTTCAGTTGAGTTACATCCTTTGAGAAACATGATTGGTGTATATAATTCTAGAGTTCTAGCTAGACTTTCCATCTCCTTCTTAGAGCAAGAGATCATTGAGGATGATACAAATTATCATGCACTCTTTATTAGAGCTCACATTCATAATCATCTTATTCATAGTGTTCTCATAGACAATGGATCTAATATGAACATGTACACTATGACATTATTGTAACAGCTGGGATATTCAAAGTAGGATATTACACTGATAAATATAGTTATCAAGGGATTCAATGGGAATATATAGAGTTCATTGGGTGAGATTGTACTTCCTCTATAGGTGGGTCTAACACATGTGGCCATATAATTCACTATTATTCCTAGTATAAGAGTTTTTGATATCTTACTTGGTTGACCATGGATTTAAAAAAATTGAGTAGTACCTTCTATAGTTCACATCTATGAAATTCATTCATTCTAATTAGGTTATTATAGTTAGTGGAGTTTCATACGAGTTACTACTCCCCACTTCAGAGCCATATTATATTTTATAATCACCAGTTCTAGTTCCACCATCAATTCCAATTCTACCACCTATTATAGTTCCTCCTCTAATTCTGATTTAGACATAGTTGAGGCATCCATCGCTAGCACAAAGAGTTCATACACCTCCACAACTTCAGGATTATAGATAGATTCCAGCTACAGTGTTCACACCTAGGGTAGTATCATTGAAATATCATGCATCTACTCAAAAAGCACATGTTTAGAGAGCTTCTCCTAATACCTGTTGGGTCCCTAAAAGACCCACAATTGTATCCACTTCTTAGAGTTATAGGGGGTCCCCACACTCAGTTTATAATTTAGAGATTTAAGAGCATTTATAACATATACAAATTTTAGAGCCATAGTTTCAAAATTTCCTTCATGCTTCATGATCATACATGATTCCTCTCCTTGATACAAGACACCATGATAGGGAGTCTCCCATGAGACTCATTGGTTAGTATCATCCCTTCCCAACTTAATTTTACATAGTTCATTTTTAATTTCTTGTACATAGTCTTTTTATGATTGATTGTACATAGCTCAAAAACATTTCAAAAACACAAAAAAAATACAAAATTTCAAAATACAGAAACATTCAAATATGTAAAAACACTAAAAACATTTTGATTATATGCATTATCCATGATTTACATTTCTACGATAATGTTAGACTTACATTTGTTGTTCTATGCTTATTTTTTGTCGATTTATCTACATTACCATGCTTCACTTGATTTTATTTGAGTGTGTGCATTAACATCCAACTCTTTGAATGCTTCACTCTACCCATTGAGGGGGTGTCATACTTCTACATTGAGACATACATTGGTATACATACCCACTGGGTACATCTTCTATATGACTACACCATCCAGGTTATGTCACTCCTACACTACACACTCTAGTTATCATATTGATGTATATTACTTACTATCTTACACAAATTACTCTATCGACACTCACTAGTATATAGCACTTGTGTATTTCTTAACATATACCCAGTCTTGTACTAAAATGTCTTGCATACCTTAACATTCTTACTTTGATTAGTTAGATCATGATTGTATTTCCAATTCTTATATGATTTCTTTTCTTGCTTAGAATTAGCTTCATGTGATTGCATTTTACTATTTATATTTCTCTCTTGTATGTGCCTTAGGACATTTGCCAATGTCCACTTTTTTTCATGTGTGTGCCTTTGGACATTTGATAATGTCCCTTGTTTGTACTTTTATATATGATTGTGTCCCTCATGTCAACCCTTACTTGTTTCAATTGTATGTGTATGTGGCATTTGAACATGCCTTGTATGTTTGATTTCTAGTCTAAGTGACATGTGCCAATGTCCCTTATTTGTGTGGCCCCTTAGAAACCCTTGCTTACTTCTTGCTTATTGCCCTATGTGCTTGTTACTTGATTACTTTTTGATTATTTACAATGCCATGATCCACATCATGCATTTACATTGCTTTCTTGGATGCTATGATGGACATCATACTCAATCCCTCTATGACAACTAATAAATAACAACTAAAAACTAACAATTAATAAAAATTCTCATTCCATTTCCAGTTTAGTACATTGCATTACATTATTATATCTATCTAGGCATACTCCTATTAATCTAATAATATCTCAATAACAACCATGATATATCTTGAGATATCTTATTGATTATCATTTCTATATCATGTATATTTGTAGCATATCACAATTGTAGGAATATTTATCCTAAGGGTAGTAATTATAGGGTCTTCAGTCCTATCTTCAGAAGAGGGGGTGATAAATAGGGGTTTTTGTTTTTGGGGATCAACCAACAATATGATTACACTTATGAAAGCAATAAACCGTGAAATTAAATCAGATAGATAAGTAACTAGAATGATAAATAGCAAAGAACAAGAGATACAAGAAACCACCCTGAAAACTTGTATTAAACTCTTTACAGAAGGAATACAATTGAAGAAAATTCTTTCTTCCACACCTCTCTCAGATGCACGAGATCTCTCTCTAGATCTCTATTCCTCAAGAGCTCTCTCTCTCTCAAGTACAATCAACTCCAACAACCTGGATTGATACAACTCTGTACTGTTATTCAAACATTCACAATGTTCTACTTCTTCAATAATAAGCTAAGAAGATCTTTCCTACATATAGAATTAGGAAACTTGAGCATGCACTTACAACCAATAGTTAAGCCTCTTGAACAAGGGCTCTAAAAACAATCTTACTAATAATAGAAACGGGAACTTAAGACTAAGACTTAAAATCATCATGCAAACACTTGGTTCTGTCCTCGGAAATAGCATTCTAGATGCACAGGTAACCGACGTCGGTTCCTGCCTGCTTGCCTGTGACCGTCGTCGGCCGATCCTCTGCCAACGCTGGCGTCTCTTCAACTACTCCTGACCGATGTCGGTTGCTCCTGACCGACGCCGGTGACTGTGTAAACCTACAACTTTAGTAATGCACTCCTTGGTGAAGCTTTTAGGCTCCACACCTTAACAATCTCCCACTTGGAGATAAACAGCTGCACCAGTACCTGTACAACAACATCTTCTAGCTCCTCCATCTTCAACTCAATCATGAAGACCAACATAAGTTGAATGAAGATTCAACTTCTCCTTTGTAACCGGCTTGGTTAACATATCAGCAGGATTCTTGTCTGTATGGATCTTCTTCAGCTTCAACTTACCATCTTCCAATACCTGCCGTATGAAGTGGTACCTTAGCTGTATGTGCTTGGTTCTTGAATGAAAAGCTGAATTCTTAGCCAAATGGATTGCACTCTGACTATCACTATACAATCTGAAACTCCCATGCTCCCTTCCAAGCTCTTCCATGAACCGTGTCATCCATATCATCTCTTTGCTAGCTTCTGTGGCTGCAATATACTCTGCTTCTATAGTTGACAAGGCAACAACCTTCTACAACTTTGATATCCAGCTAACCGCCATTCCACCTACAGTGAAAACATAACCTGTGGTGCTCCTCCTACCATCCAAATCACCTGCCATATCTGAATCTACATAACCATGTAGAGAAATATCTGAACCTCCATAGCACAAGTGTCTACTGCTAGTTCCTCTCAGATATCTAAGGATCCACTGAACTGCATTCTAGTGTTCCTTTCCTGGATTGGCCATATACTTACTTACAACTCCCACTGCTTGGGCAATATCTGGTCTAGTACACACCATTACATACATTAAACTCCTTACTATGGAAGAATATGGAACCTTACTCATGTACTCTACCTCATCATGTGAATTAGGACATTATTCTTTACTCAACTTAAAATGTCCAGCCAAAGGTGTGCTTACCAGTTTAGCATCCTGCATATTGAACCATTTCAACACCTTGTCCACATAGTCCTCTTGAGACAATATCAACCTGTGATTTTTCCTGTCTCTCTTAATGCTCATGCCAAGGATTTTCTTTGCTGCTCCCAAATCCTTCATAGCAAACATTTGAGCTAATTTCACCTTAAGCTCAGAGCTTTCCTACATGTGTGATCCTGCAACCAACATATCATCTACATACAACAATAGAATAATATATCTACCATTATCCAATCTCTTAAAATACACACAATGGTCAGATTGACACCTACTGTAGCCATGCTTAGTCATAAAGCTGTCAAATTTTAAATACCATTGTCTAAGAGCTTGCTTGAGGCCATACAAGCTTTTCTTCAATCTGCACACTAACTTCTCCTTACCCTTGACCTCAAATCCTTCCGACTGTTCCATGTATATTTCCTCATCCAAATCTCCATGAAGAAACGCTGTCTTAACATCTAGCTACTCAAGATGCAAATCCTCAATAGCAACCAAAGACAATACAACCCGTATAGAAGTCATTTTAACAACAGGAGAAAAAATCTCACCAAAATCAATACCTAGATTTTGTGCAAATCCTTTCACTACCAACCTGGCCTTATATCTCATCTGTCCATTCTCACCTTCCTTCAACCTATAGATCCATCTGTTCTTTAGTGTCCTCTTACCAGCTGGCAACTCAACCAAATCCCATGTTTGGTTCTCTCTTAAGGACTCCATCTCCTCAACCATGCCACGCTCCCACTGACTCTTGGACTCCACCTGTAATGCTTCTTCAAAACTCTCTGGCTCTCCACCATCAGTTAGCAATAAATAGAATAATGAAGGAGAATATCTAATTGGAGGCTTACTTACCCTTTCTGACCTCCTGATGGGCGTCTGAGACTCATTCACAACACGCTATCTTCCCAAATTCTCTGATAGTGACCGACCTCGGCCACCTCCAGACCTGTTACTTGCCGATGCTAGTTCTTCCTGACTGTCGTCGGTTCCTGTCCTGCCGACGTCGATTTCTGTATGACCGACATCAGTTTCTATTCTGCCGACGTCGGTTTCTACCCTGTCAACGTCAGTCTCTGTGTTTTCCTACAAGTGATTATTTCTTTTTCTTGTGAGCTCATTTTGGACTGTTACCTCATCCAATTCTCCATTGCTCTGCCCAAATTGATTCAGCTTCTTTAGCTGATCACTATACATCACTTTTTCATTGAAAACAACATCACGGCTCCTAATTACTTTGTTAGTTCCTAGATTCCAAAATCTGAAACCAAAATCCTCTGAGCCATAGCCAATAAACGTGCACCTCATAGACTTAGCATCCAGCTTCTTTCTATTTTCCTTATCTACATGCACAAAGGCTTCACAACCAAAAACTTTGAGATATGAGAGATCTAACTTTTTACCTATCCATGCCTCTTCTGAGATTCCACCATCTAGAGCTGTAGAGGGTCCTCTGTTAATTAGGTACACTACGGTGTCAACAGCTTCTACCCAAAACTCTAAGGGCAACCCAACATGCAATCTCATACACCTTGCACGCTCCATTATTGTTTTGTTCATCTTTTCAGCAATACCATTCTGTTGAGGTGTCCTTGGAACCATCCTTTGCCTACAGATTCCATGCATATACAATACCAGTTGAACTTAAAGCTGCAGAACTTACCACCATTGTCAGATCTCAGGCACTTCAATCTTCTCTCTGTTTCATTCTCAACCATAGCTTTCCAAATCTTAAAAGTCTCAAACACATCAGATTTATTCTTAATACAATAGATCCATACCTTTCTTGTAGCATCATCTATGAACATAACATAGTATTGTGATCCTCTAATAGAAGCTACCTGAGCCGGTCCCCACACGTCTGTGTGAACAAGCTGCAACTTATGCTTCTTCTTTGTAGACCCAGTCTTGAGAAAACTAACCCTTTTCTATTTTCCAAATACATAGTGCTCACAAAATTCCAGATCTATGTTTTTGAAATCTGAAAGCTTACCTTTAGACTTAAGAATTGACATCCCCTTCTCACTCATGTGGCCGAGCCTTGAGTGCCACAATTTAGCATCCACATCTGAAGTAAATAATATAGAAAGAGAAATATTAGTAACACAATTACATAAATAGAGAGTACCTACTCTCTTACCTCTGGCCATAACAAGTGCACCCTTGGTCACCTTCCAAGACTCTGCTGTCAGAGTTACTATACAACCCTCATCCCCTAACTTTCCTGTAGAAATCAAATTTCTCTTCAAGCTAGGAACATGCATCACATCTCTCAACACCCATGTGTTGCCATTCTGCATTTTCAACTGCACTTTACCTTTGCCAATAATTTTACAAGGCTCATCATCCCCTAAGTACACTATTCCAAAATCTCCATGGATATAGTCACTAAAATATTCTCTATTAGGGGTAACATGAAAAGATGCACCAGCATCTAAAACCCAAGATTCTATATTATTATGCAAAGAGAATATTAAAGCATCTTGTGTAATACCTGCAACCTTTGCCTCTTCCTTTCTTTCGTGCTGATTATCCTCCTTAGGCTTTGACCAACAATCTCTACTTCTGTGCCCCATCTTTCCATAGTTCCAGCATTGTGGCCTCCTACCATTTCTGGATTTGGATCTACCTCTCACCTTAGACTTGGATCTTGATCTCCTCTTGCTCTTCTCTTTTTGCCTTCCCCTACTCTCAAGATTTAAAGCATTCCTTGATATTTTCTCTATGATTTTCTTGAAAATTTACTCATTCAAGATAACACTAACAACATCCTCTACTTTTAAAATATTCGAAGCAGATGCAGTATTAGAAACTGCCATTACCAAGCCATGCCAGCTTTCAGGCAAAGAGCATAATATTAAAAGAGCTTTTATTTCATCATCAAACACAATATTGACTGAACTTAATTGATTAACAATTCCATGGAAATCATTCAGGTGATTAGATACATATCCACCTTCTTGCATATGCAAATTAAATAACTGCTTCATAAGATATACCTTATTAGAAGCTGAGGGTTTTTCATACAAATTTGCTAAAGTAGTCATCAACTCTACCATTGTTTTTGCCTGTGATAAATTAGATATCACAGTAGATGATAGACTCAGTCTTATAGACCCCATAGCCTTTCTATCAAGAACTTCCCATTCTTCATCATCCATGTCCTTGGGCTTCTTTGCAATCCGACCTAACGGTAAGTATAGATCTTTCTGATACAAATAGTCCTCTATCTGCATTCTCCAATGTTGATAGTTCTTGCCATTAAACTTCTCCATTATCAACTTACTTTCTTCTGCCATTGCTTCTCCCACTCAAACAGAATTCCCTACAGAAACCCCTGTGAGCAACCTGTAATCAATACACACTACACAGATCTGAACCACCTGTTAGTGAACCTGAGCTCTGATACCACTTGTTGGGAATCAACCAACAATATGATTACACTTATGAAAGCAATAAACCGTGGAATTAAATCAGATAGATAAGTAACTAGAATGATAAATAGGAAAGAACAAGAGATACAAGAAACCACCCTGAAAACTTGTATTAAACTCTTTACAGAAGGAATACAATTGAAGAAAATTCTTTCTTCCACACCTCTCTCAGATGCACGAGATCTCTCTCTAGATCTCTATTCCTCAAGAGCTCTCTCTCTCTCAAGTACAATCAACTCCAACAACCTGGATTGATACAACTCTGTACTGTTCTTCAAACATTCACAATGTTCTACTTCTTCAATAATAAGCTAAGAAGATCTTTCCTACATATAGAATTAGGAAACTTGAGCATGCACTTACAACCAACAGTTAAGCCTCTTGAACAAGGGCTCTAAAAACAATATTACTAATAATAGAAATGTGAACTTAAGACTAAGACTTAAACTCATCATGCAAACACTCAGTTTTGTCCTCGGAAATAGCATTCTGGATGTACAGGTAATCGATGCCGGTTCTTGCCTACTTGCCTGTGACCGTCGTCGGCCGATCCTCTACCGACACCGGCGTCTCTTCAACTACTCCTGACCAACACCGGTGACTGTGTAAACCTGCAACTTTGGTAATGTGCTCCTTGGTGAAGCTTTTAGGCTCCACACCTTTACATTTTTCACAGAGATCAAAACTCCTTACAATTAAAATCTAGCTTCGAGAACATCTCAGAATAGTTATTAGAGGTCAAACTAGGCATAATAGATCAAAAAAATAATTATTATTCCAACACAATTTTTAATTTTATCAAAGGATAATAGCATCAGACATGGAAAATAACACTGGACACTAGGGTGTCCTATTTTTAGCACTCCTATCCAAACAACAAAAAAACTAGATTTTCTAGAAGTAGGTAGAAAAGTAGGTTTAGCTATAGTTTCTCACATTTAGACCATTTTAGATTTAGTAGTTTTTAGTACACTTTTTCTCAGAGAATCTAGATATAGGGGGCATCAGGTGTGACATGATGGTTTCACTTCTTATTTTAGATATGGTAGTTGGTATAGCTTTTAGATCATAATCCATGTTTTAGACACCAGTGATTGAGGGCAATGTGCATGGCACATTTGTTTATTTTCTTTCCAAGTTCAACATAACCCATACATTCTTAGTAATTGCATGTTTTATTCCATCTGTAGGTGGTTGGAATCATTTCAAAGTGGCCTTCATACAAGCTTAATTTCCACATTCCCAATTTCTTGAGTTCTTGAGTGGCTTCCATATAAGCCTAGTTTCCAATTTTGGAGTGGTTTTCATACAATCCTAATTTCTATCTTTTAGAGTGGCTAAAAGTGGTCTAATTTCTAGCATACATTCATCTATCCATGCCAACATTATTATATTATAGAGCATTCATAGGCTTCATCCCATTCAACACACATTTCATACTGATATCAATTTATAGCTTCACTTCATGAGGAAATGATGGCGTCAAATGACTAACTAGCCTTTATATTCTTGCTCCACCTATTCAAAGGGATTAGATACATAGTCTAGACATTGATTAACACATGCATAATCATATAACTTTACTTAGTAGGTGACGATGGATCCAAAGGGCCAATATTTTCATTCTTAAGACACTCTTGGGGAATTGATCACTCAGCTCTATTTACAATATTAATCTTGGTAAAATACCTTACAATATTAATCAATATAGTCTAGCATCACAATAGATTCATAATTCATAGCGTGCTCTCTTCATGCATACCCAACATCACAATAACTTCATGAGCTTCACCCTTATAGGTAAGTTCAAGTACACTTCTATTTTTTATTTATCCTAGTATTTCACTTTGATGCATCACTATAATAAAGGGGTGTCAAATGTATTCATATAAAATACAAAAATTGGTAACTTGAGTGTGGCTAATAACACCCAACCCATAGTTCCCTCTTACTTTCTCTCATGATCCTTCTAGGCACCTTTTCACTAATTACCAGTCATCTATAGGCTTTTAAGACCTCATTCTAGCTTATCCAAGAACCTTTTTCCATGCTTATTCCATCCCCCAAGGTCTCATACCCTCAAAACAATAGCACCCAACATGGACTATAGTGTTGGACCCTAGGGTGTCCCCTTTTTAGCACTCTTGTCTAATCACATTTTGAGCTCAAATTAGCATTTTTCCCTGATTCTTCCTCTTCATTGTGTTGGCCTAACATGATTACATTTAAATAGTGACCAATATATCCTTATATAATACCATTCAAAGATCATTTGGAAAGGGCTGGTAAAATATCACTAAGCAAACAAGAATACAATCAAGAATATTCAATCAATCTTCCTTATTCGCTATATATAGCCAGTTAATACACTTACAAGCTCATTCAAATCCTTACACCAGCCCATAACCACCTCAAGCATATCCATTTTTAGCATTTATTGCATTCTCATATCACAATTTCACTAAGCACTTTTAAAGGGAGAAATAAATATGGCTTGATCCCTCTTCGAAGTATTGGTATGTAGGCAGTGTGCCCACACACACGGTGTGAAGCACGTTTAGTGCATCTTACACACACTAACCCCCCTCTTTTTTTAAATTCATATTCAAGCTTATTAGATACCTAATATTGATGATAAATCATATCTAAAAGGATCTCTATTGAGATTTAAGCTTCAAAATTTCATAAGTGGGATCATATAGGAGTGGGAGATATAACCTAGAAAGCTCAAACCTCTATGACTAGTTTGGACAATGACGATAGGAATAGGACTATAACACCAATCCCTAAAGTTTCCTATTTTTGGTGCTCTTATAATTTCACAAAATAAAAGCCAAATCTAGGTACTTGATATTATCCTAGTCTTGCATAGTCAATACTAGCCTTTGTCTCAGTTGAATCAACATAGTTCTAAGCTATGTTATATTCTCTTTATTCACTTGCTATTTAAAAAAAGTCTAAACAACAATCATAATTAAAAAATTAGTAAGTTATTTATGGCATAATTATTGAATAATTTAATTTACTTAGACTTTTAAATAAATAGGAATAAAACCCCTAATTATTCCCAAAATTATTAAATCAGATTGTTATAAGGGAATCAACAAAAGAGGTTCTAGGAGGTCATTCTATGGTTAATGTTATCACATAGGATTGCACCTATCTTGATCTTGTAGCTTGTTATGCAAGTGCCTAATGAAATAATTGAAAAACCCCCAAAGATGTGGGACCTTGGAAATTTGAGGTTAATCTCTGGAGAAGGTTGGCTTCCTTTCACTAAATATGATACAAATTGATAGAATACCAATTTTGTGGAAATATCGCTCTTTAGTGATTTTGAATTCTCAACTAAGCTTCTAATGGAAAAGGGTTTGAAGAATTGAAATTTTTATAAAACTAAAAATATGGTGATTGCACCAAACACTTTATAGTGGGTCTTATTGCTTGCTTTGATAGCACAAAAGAGAAGAAAATAGGCTTAATTTATTCTATACACAGACTTATGCAATTTTGGAAATCAGAGGCAATATTTTAGCTATTTTTTACAAAAAAGAAAAGGATATTTATTTAAAACAATATTATCAAGAGGGTAAAATACCATAGATGAATTTTATTTAGACTAAAATAAAAGACAAAGTTTCCATAAAGAATCAGATAACTTGCACAACATAGATATTCCAAAGATAAGAAAGGCAAAAACTTTAACTTTATTTCTCTCCAAAGGTTACAACTTATAGTAAATACATTTAAAATGTATAAAAATATCACTAAAAACAAAAAATATAGATTGGGTCACGGGGTTTGCCCATATTTATGTAAAATAGGTCTTAGAAGACATGTAGTTATCAAAACTTAAACACCCAGTCGAAGGAAATCATGTAAACTAAAACACTTCATACTAAAATGGGTGAGTTCTTCTATTTTTGGCATCTTAGACTTGTAGAGGTGCTGGTAATGTAGGCATGAGCTAGGTGTGATCCTAGATATGATCTTGGCATAGTTAGAACTAGAGATCTTCATGCAAGGCTCGTTATGTAACGTTGGCTGAAAATAGCTCCCCATGCAAGAAGTGGTGCCTGTAGAGTAATTTTTACTCTACGTCGTATTTAATTTTTATAGTCGAGCACTACAATTTTGGTTCCTGCATACCTTAGATGTAGCGACAGAGTTTTGGAGCAGAGGGTGGGTTCATTTTTGCCTAAGTGTCGAAGTGCAGCGGAAGCTACCAAGTGTCGCTTTCTAAAACACGAAGCTGGCCAGCTGGCACTCTTTGAGCCCCTTTTGGTAACTTTCAAGAAGGCTGTAGAGTGTGCCATGTATTTAGTAGCAGAAAAGTAGAAAGTGCCAAGTGTCAATTGTGGAGGCCCTAAACTACCTTTTTAAAGAAGCAACATAAGTCACCACATGTCGGCATCTGAGAGAATTGGTTCAACACAAAAAGACATCATTTTATTTTGCTTAAGTGCTATAAAGAAGTAGATGCTACAAAGTGTCACTCTTCGAGCCCCTTCTTACTCCATCCTTGGAGAAAGTGGAAGGTGCCACATACCCCTAGTAGGAGAAGCAGAAGATGCCACGTATCTTCCCAGGAGCAGCAGAGGTCGCCACACGTCAACTTTTGAGAGACCATCTTTGAGCTTCATTACCAAATAAAGATTGTGGTGGGCCCCAGGTGTTACTTCAAAGGTCTATGGAAGCGCCAAGGAAACAAGTGAAGACTACCACATGCATCCATCCCCTTCTTAAAAGTTTCTAGGGAAATGAATGCGATGAGTTTTATTTTGTTAAAAATTGCAAAGTATCGAGGAAGCAGATTGCGACAGGTGTCGAAGGCAAAGCATTCCTGAGCAGAATATAGAAAAAGTGGAAGGTGCCAAGTGTCATTCTCTGGTGCCATCTAGACCATAAAGAGAATTTTCATAGATTGACTAAGTGTCCTCTTCCATTTCAATAGAACAGAGTGTTCTTCTATCTGTTACAACAAAGATGGAGGGAAACTCGATGGGAGTTATTCTTGGTAGATAGAACAATGCATCGAGTAGATTTTTGGGGCTCATAAGCATTAAAAGGGTCATATATTTTTACCCTATAAGCAGAGGTAGAATAGACAGTTGAGTGCCTAAGTAGGTGATGGAATGATAAATTCAAGCGCAAAGGGAGGTATTAGTCATAAATTGCCATGCCACAGTCATGACCCTTCTTGATAAGACCGAGATACATCCAAAGCATTGAAGGCACCGTCTATTTGTCCCTTGAGAGTAAAGGATAGAGTGGAATTGCATGGGAAGGGGAGTGATGGAAGGAGACATTTGAGGCTATAAAAGAGGAAGATTTGTAAAATCAAAAAGGGGGGGATTCTATAGTTTTAGACTTTCTAGAGTTTTGACCAGTAATATCATTTGCTCTTGTCTCAATTTTCTTGAGTTGTAAAGTTGATGTAACTGTGCATGTTTCTGTGCCTTTTATGTGGCTGAATGAATTAATAATATTGAACTCCATGCCTTGGTTGGTGTTATCTGTGTCATTTGCAAAATTAGCCTATACTGTAGATTTTCTAGAGTTGTGATTAGGAATGTCATTTGCTTTTGTCTCATTTTCTTGAATCAGAAGTTCTACATAACTGTACGTGATTTCTGTGCCTCTTATGTGATTGAAAGATTCTATTAAGAAGATCAAACACTATGTCTTTGTTGACATTCTCTGTTTCTCAGCAAAAGAATTCCCTATTGTGAGCCTCTATTTCTATTATTTCAACCTTTTACATTTATCATACACTTGTCTGATCTTAAATGTAATTGAATCCTATAATAGTCTCACTGTGCTCTGGTTAGGACTAGGATTACATTCAGGCACATCACCATAGTTAGGTTTCATTTCCTGCACTTGCATTTCTCTTTAATCTCCTATCCTTTTTCCCCCAACACTTAATACAAAAGAAGAGACCGGCTTCTCTAAAATTTGGAGGTTGTTTCAAGCTGCAATGTCCCACAGCTTGAAACTTCCCATTGTTGATTGATTAAGATCAAGCACAATTTTAAACATCAACAATTTTTGGCACGCCTGATGGGACTGATCTTTCAAGGAGTTGAAGAATTTTGGTGTGTTCTTTAACCAATTAGCCTTTGGAGTTTTTTTTAGCAATACCAACAATGACTTTGAGTCAAATCAGCCAATCAAGCAGTCCTTGTATCATCAAGAAATCACCTTTTGGTATGTATAATTATGTTACTCATAGCTATGGGTCTTATTCTCCATATATTTTAAATCAAGAACAAGCTTCTCTTAGAATCATGTCAAGTAACAAGGATGCATATGGTCATGATCTATAATAATCTTATGCCCAGTCTCCCTAATATGTCACATCCCATGCTCAACCTAATCTTATTTTCACCTTCAAAAAAGCATTACTAGGATTTAAAAAATATGTGTTAGAGCTTGACAGTAGAAGGGGATATGGCCAAGAAATCCCTAAGCATGTCATCCATAAAATAAGGGATGCAGTAGATCTGATTAAAAGTGAATGGGATCCCATTGAAAGAGTAAATTGGCAAGAGCTTACATATGAGATGCTGGATGTGTATGGATTGATTGCATTTCTAGAAGATAAGCTAAGCATTCATGAGAGACATCCTTACCAAGTCTATCAAAATGCCTATCCACCACCACAAATTCTAGATCAGGCATAAGCCACCCCTGTTCATGAGCAAGGTCAAACCTGTCAAGGTCATTTTCCCAATAATGCAGAGCCTATGATAGCAGAAAGGGAAGAGGACCCCAAACCCTCACTTTCCCCTCAAGTCCCTTCCACCCTTCCTCAAGAATCTTCTTGTTTTTCACCACAGCCTTCTTCTTTATCCCTTTTCAAAGAAGAATATATTTTGGAGGAAGCAAATGAGTGTGTAGAGGAATATGCTCAATTCATGGCTAGTTAAGAGGATTCTATAAGTACAAATAAGGAGGAAATCACCATAGGTACCCCCTTTGATGAACAAGGGGACAAGTCACAAGCTTTTGTCTTAACTTCTGATGAGGAAGAGATCATTTCTAACTTTTTTATCACTTTGCAAGAGGATATAGAGGAGCATGGACAATCCCTTGATCAAATCATTGAGACAGGTAACACTATCCTTCAAGAAGGCTATGAACTGGGTAGATATGGAGACGATAGATTTGAGACTCAATTGAGTATGAAAAAGGGATGCCAGCTTTTAGATTTATCCTTTCAAGAGGATGAAGTCATTAAGGAGCATGATGATGCAATAGAGCTAGAATTTGAAGGAGATAAGCCGAAAGATAATGGATATCAAAAGGCACAGAGTGAAGAACCAATAGCCAATGATTTCTTGATGACACACGATAGCATGAAGAACCAGTATTCAATGGGCTTTCAAGGACAAGAAGAGGTTATGGATGTCGAAAGCATGTTCGACTCAGACTCACTTGAATGCAAGTAGATCTGTGTGGCCAATGCAGAGGACATTTCACCAAAGATATTCCTATTTCAATCACTACATAAGTTGGATTATCATAAAAAAGATGTTGGAAAGTTCATTTTTGATTCTAAAGGGAAATAAGGATATTTAATTAATGTATTTAGGTAGTTTCCCATTCCCGCATTGTTTCATTTTCTATTGTTGTTTTTACACTTTTCTTTTAAAATAAGCATTTTAAATGCAAAGTTGACATGTTAAAAGTTTTAATTCTTTAAAATTTTGCCACATTAAATGCTTCCCCAAATCTTTTGAGATCTCTAAGGTACCTTGCACTGCATAGCGTGTCCACCTCACTATTTCTAGAAGATTGAGTAGGATTTGCTAACGGTCATCCAAATTTAATGCTATTTGGGACTTGATAGGACCATAAATATCCCTTAGTAAGTTTTAAAGTTTACAAACTCTCAAGCATCCCTGCACCTACAAAAATATCCTGCTCATTGTGATTATTAACACCTAGTAAAGTTTGCTTCAACAAGCGTGTTTCTATTTTGCACAAGGCTCATATACTAGGTATTATATAAAAGATATAGAGATGGTGGGAACATCATCTTCACAACAAGGAACAGGGACACATAGATACCTCGATAGGTTACTGGCTAGTAAATCATATGCTATAACTCCTACCCAACCATCAAGAAGCTATCTGAGAACCAAAATCCTGGGAGTCGGTCAAACTAGTGACCCAACAAAGGTAAAGGACTATGCAGATGGAATCGTGGACTTGATCTTGCAAAGAGCCAATAGTAAGAAACTTAGAGAAGGGGCACACCAAAGGTGTCTTCAAAGAGCTAGAACAAGGCAATATGAGATGTTCAAAATGAGGATATGGACCTCACAATTAGCTCAGTTCATTGTCTCAACTGTGTACCCATGCCCTGATTTGATTGAATTATGCACAAACTTACTCCATGCACAATCTTGCACCATTCAACAAGGCCCCTTCATGTTGCAAATCATCCCACCAGCTATTAGGGACATGCTTGCCCTAAAATATGACAGTATCACCACCTTCCCCACTATTCATAAGATGCAAAGGATGTGGGCGAACGTCAACACTCAGACAAGGTTTTTGAGGTCTAAATTACAAATGGCCAATGGTGATACAATGATTCCCACGCTCCCTATACCAAGAACTCAGTTCGTACCCACTAGCTAAGACACACTGCCAATGATGGCTCTCATCTTTGGCATGAAGGATGACATGGTAGTATATGCTGAGCAAATGGACATCCTTTTTAGGCTGAAGATAGTCGACAAGACACAGGAGTATCGACTTGACACAGGAGTATCGACTTGACTTCTCAGAACACATCACCTTTTCAATCATGGAGCAGATAACCTAGTTTGAATCAAAAGGGGTATTCAAGTATTCCTCCTATTTGTTCCATCTCATATTGCATCAGAATCCTGACCTTTTCACCCAACATATGAATCTGAAACTGTATGACCTAGCTTTCAACCCCCAAAGGACCATTCTTGTGTTTGCATGGACACATGTTTTATCAAGAACTAGTGACCCGTATGATTTTTGGGAACTATTCATTACCCCTATTATTCATTGCCTTAGCCCTGAGCCTATCATAAATAGGTTATTCCCAAGTGTTATGAACCTCCTGGTCAGTTGCCTAATCTCATGTGACTTTTATTTTGGGTCTCGTCACACGATCATAAGGGTCCATGGATTTTGTGGAGAACCAGTGTTGCTACCAAAGACCTTAACTCTTAGGTTAGTATTCTTGGAAGTCACCAGGCAGGTGTTGGTATTTGATAATGAGTATGGCTCTGGGAAGAAGAAGAGGAAAATGTACAATCTCTCGTGGATGGCAGACAACGTAAGCCTGGAAGCTAAAGAAGCTGAGACAGTGCTACTAAGGAAGCTAGCCTTCCTAGGGTTCTTGTTAGTCAAGGACAAATGGGTTTACAACCCAGATAATTATATAGCTTCTGTAGTGAGGAAAAATAGGATTGGGGCCAGGATTGCACATGGTCACCTTTTTTGGGAGACTAAGAAAAACCTTGCAGAAGATGCCCCTGGTCTCTATGTTAAACTGACAGATTTGTCCCTACCACAAAATAGGCCATGGGAAACTGTCTATGACAAATAGAGGGATTATGATCCCAAAGTCAGGATGACTTCTGGTTTGAGAAGGATGTTGATGAACAAGGGTTGGGATGCGGAGAAGATTGAGGCCTATTGGAAATATAGGCAGGAAATTTCTTAAACCACTCACACTTTTGGAGGCATGGACTCAGATGAAATATGGGAAGAACTTTGGGATGAGTGGCATCCCTCCCCTGCATCTAGCCTAGAAACAAGCCAATTGTCGACACTCGAGATATAGCAGGAAGCTGGGGCGGGACCAAGCCAACAATTGCAAACCTTAGAGCAAGCTGCAACTATCGTAGAACAACAAAGGAGTGTGGTGTCATCACGACCAAAAGCCTCCCCATCATCGAGAGTGATTGAATTCCCTAGTTCTCCACAAGCACCACCATCAACTGTAGAGGTGGAAGGAAAACAAATGTAGCCAGAGGCAGAAACACCCAAGAAGAGAAAGAGGGTGCAATTCCATTTGGATTTAGAGGAGGATGAGGAGCCTTCACAGTGCCCAGTGTAGAGCACTGCAACTTCCCCTCAAGTAAGTATTACTATCCCTCCTCCCTCTCAATTTTCCCCTTTCTCTGTCGGTGTGGTGCCTCCACCTAGCCAAATGACACCTCCTGCCACTGCTGCCATTCCCATTTCACAATTCACCCCATCATTGGTGCCTCAGGCCCTAAAATTACCCCATTTCTCCCCCTCTATTCCCAAAAAAATGCCCCATTAGCTCACCTCTAGCCAGCCAATGGCTATCTAATATGGCCTAACACAAGGGTATCCTTTCCTAGGAGGACATATTGCATTCCCTTCCACCTTCCAGACGCAAGCCGATGCTGCTAAGAAGGCAAGAGAAGCCCAGTTGGAGAAAAAGAGAATTAAAGAGAATGAAGCACTAACTGTCCCACATTTGAGGTCACAATTTGACCCCATCCAATAGCAGCTGATGGTGACCCATTTGTCACCCAACGTTGCCAAGCCGAGTGAGCAAATGCATTCGAAGGACTATATGATGAACGCAATGGCCATTGACATGTCCCTATTTAGGCCCCAGGATAGAGTTGAGCTGATGACATAATCCACTTATGTAGTCACAGAAGATTATTTGAAAAAATCAAAAAGACTGCAAAAGATGGAGGCTGATTTGGCCAAAGAAAAGGCAAACTATAATAGTTTGGCTAAAGAAATAAATAAGAGAGACAATGAAATAACTAGTCTACATAAACAGTTACAAGATACTATTTCCCTTCAAACTTAATGGGCAGTCTAGGCCCAAAACAATTCATTGAAAGCAGAGCTCACACTTGCAAAAGATGTAGCAACAACCCTTAAGTAGGAGAATGCAGCGTTGCAGGGAAGAGTCGAAGGACTTCATCTACAAGTTACCCAATCACAACAAAGGCTGATGGAGGAGTAAAACAAGGTTGTGGCTTTTTAAGCCCATTTCTAAGTAGAGCAACAGAGGATGGCACAACTGACAATTGAGCTGGCTAATAGGCCAAGAGGTGTCAAAGTAATGAAACTGGTGAAGGAGATATATGAGTAAGTGTGGGAGAGAATCTCTTTAGATATTATCTAGCTCAGACCATTTCTCACCTTCCTGCTCAACGCACAACAATTGTGTGAGAGGGTGGAAAATTCAGTGTAGAACACTCTAGCCACGGTCTCCAAAAGAGTCATAGACTCCCATTCATTATTGTAGAAGATCTATGACACAATGGATGCAACATTGGTAGCCACAGGGATTCCTAACAGAATGGCCACCACAAAATGGGTCAATGAGGTGCTCAATTGCAATGCCATGACCAACAGTTGCAAAGATCATCTCGAAGTCATGAAAGAAGGCATCAGTGAGATGAGACACCATATTGAAGATTTGGTGTAACTAGGCCTTCCTTCCCCATTTATGGATGCAAAGATGGTGCTGATGGTTGATCAAATCGAACCATTGCTACTGGCCAAATAGAGGGATCAAACAGTTTTCTAGAGCTTGCAGGATGATTCCTCAGTCTTAGAAGTTGAAGATATTTTGGTTCCTGTTTCCCAGCTAGAACTTAAACTAAAAGCTATAGTCTAGATCCTACAAGCCTTTTTGCACAAGGATATCATTAACCTTGATATAGCTTTTGTTGAATTGTAGAACAAGCAAGGGTTATCTGACCATGAGTGGACCATCTACCAGACAACACTTTTGAAGCTATAAAATTTTAATAGAGCAGGAGTCAGGTTCTTTTTGAGTAGGCTCAAAAGTCTTGGGGGTCACCAAATAACTGTAGAGTAATTTTTAATCTACGTCATATTCAATTTTTTTAGTCGAGCACTGCAATTTTAGTTCTTGCATACCTTAGACATAGCGGCAGAGTTTTGGAGCAGAGGGCAGGTTCATTTTTGCCTAAGTGTCGAAGTGCAGTGAAAGTTTCCAAGTGTCACTTTATGAAACACAGAGCCAGATAGTTGGCACTCTTTGAGCCCCTTTTGGTAAATTTTAGGAAGGCTGCAGAGTGTGCCACATATTCAGTAGTAGAAAAGCAAAAAGCACTAGGTGGCAGTTGCAGAGGCCCTGAACTACCTTTTTAAAGAAGCAGCAGAAGACACCACGTGTTGACATCTGAGAGAATTGGTTCAACACAGAAAGTCATCATTTTATTTTGCTTAAGTGCCATAAAGTAGTGGATGTTGCCAAGTGTCACTCTCTGAGCCCCTTATTATTCCATTCTTGGAGAAAGTGGAAGGTGCCACATACCCGTAGTAGGAGAAGCGAAAGATGCCACGTATCTTCCCAAGAGCAGTGGAGCTCACCACACATCAACTTTTGAGAGACCATCTTTGAGCTTCATTGCCGAATAAAGATTGTGGTGGGCCCTGAGTGTTACTTCAAAGGTCTATGGAATCACCAAGGAAATAAGCGAAGACTGCCACGTGCATCCATCCCCTTCTTAAAAGTTGCTATGGTAAAGAACGTGGTGAGTTTTATTTTGTTAAAAATTGCAAAGTATTGAGGAAGCAAATTGCGATAGGTGTCGAAGGCAGAGCATTCCTAAGTAAAATATAGAAAAAGTAGAAGGTGCCAAGTGTCACTCTCTGGTGCCTTCTAGACCATAAAGAGAATTTTCATAGATTGACTAAGTGTCCTCTTCCATTTCAATAGAATAGAGTGTCCGTCTATCTGTTACAACAAAGATGGAGAGAAACTTAGTGGGAGTTATTCTTGGTAGATAAAACAGTGCACCAGGTAGATTTTTGGGGCTCGCAAGCATTAAAAGGGCCATCTATTTGTCCCCTGTAAGCGGAGGTAGAATAGACAGTTGAGTGCCTAAGCAGGTGATGGAATGAGAAATTCAGGCATGAAGGGAGGTACTAGTCATAAATCACCATGCCACAGTCATGACCCTTCCTGATAAGACTGAGATACATCCAAAGCATTGAAGGCACCATCTGTTTGTCCCCTAAGAGTAAAGGATAGAGTGGAATTGCGCAGGAAGGGGAGTGATGGAAGGAGACATCTGAGGCTATAAAAGAGGAAGAATTGTAAAATAAAAAAGGGGGGATTCTATAGTTTTAGACTTTCTAGAGTTTTGACCAGTAATATCATTTGCTCTTGTCTCAATTTTCTTGAGTTGTAAAGTTGATGTAACTGTGCATGTTTCTGTGCCTTTTATGTGGTTGAATGAATTAAGAAGATTGAACTCCATGCCTTGGTTGGTGTTATCTGTGTCATTTGCAAAAGTAGTCTATACTATAGATTTTATGGAGTTGTGATTAGGAATGTCATTTACTTTTGTCTCATTTTCTTGAATCGAAAGTTCTACATAACTATACGTGATTTCTGTGCCTCTTATGTGATCGAAAGATTCTATTAAGAAGATTGAACACTATGCCTTTGTTGACATTCTCTATATCTCAGCAAAATAATTCCCTGTTGTGAGCCTCTATTTCTGTTATTTCAACCTTTTACATTGATCATGCACTTGTCTGCTCTTAAATGTAATTGAATCCTATAATAGTCTCACTATGCTCAGGTTAGGACTAGGATTACATTCAGGTGCATCGCCATAGTTAGGTTTCATTTCCTGCACTTGCATTTTTGTTTAATCTCCTATCCTTTTTCCCCCAACACTTAATACAAAAGAAGAGACCAACTTCTCTAAAATTTGGAGGTTGTTTCAAGCCGTAATGTCCCACAGCTTGAAACTTCCAATTGTTGATTGATTAAGATCAAGTGCAATTTTAAACATCAACAGTGCCCAAAAAAGAACTTTGGATTTTCTAAATAAAAGATAACATTGAAAATAAAATTTTGAGTTTCTTTTCATGCAAAACCTAGTGTATAAAACTAAAGTAAAACTTTAAAACATCTAAGTCTTTATCACTTTTTACCAAAAGGAATCGTACACTTTACACTTTATGACTTTTTACCTTTTATCATTTCACATTTATTAAAATAGAAAGTGCAATTTTTAACTTGTTTTTTTCAACTTCCACATTCAAAAAATATAAATTTTAAAGTATATGTGTTTCTCTTTCTCAAAAAGGGTTATAAATATATACAGTTGCACCTTACAATTACAAATTACAATGTCTTCAAAATGAAAATATAGATAAACATTTGAAATATTCAAAAGAGGGAAAATTAATTGATGTCCAAAATGTCTTCAACTTTATTATCATTTTTTGCCTATAGCTTATCTGTGTATGTATCAAAATCCTTTAATATTTCTTGTATTCACTCTACATCTAGCCCATAAGAATAAATGTTAGAGGCTGCATAATCTACCTGTACATCAAATAACTCTCTTCTAAAGTTTCTAATGCCCTATATTTTAGTTCTCATCTGATTAA
The DNA here is from genome assembly GCA_037957365.1 of Torreya grandis. Taxonomy (NCBI): domain Eukaryota; kingdom Viridiplantae; phylum Streptophyta; class Pinopsida; order Cupressales; family Taxaceae; genus Torreya; species Torreya grandis. The sequence continues at coordinate 1,547,969 of JARHVA010003402.1, read as the reverse complement.
TTTCCTTATCATATTTGATGAACTTATGAATTGAACTTAATACAAAGATCATGTCTTTTATAAATTCCTTCTCAACTATTGCCTTAAAAATATTTTGGACCTATTCTACCTGGAGAAGTAATTGGAATCACCTATTGGTTGACATGACATTGAATTCATCATGGCATCAATCTCTTATAGCACATCAATAACCTTATCATGAACCTCCTTGGTTCATTCCATAGATTTCTTCAATACTCTTATCCAAATTGGGTAGCCTATGTAGGTTCCTCATGCTTGGCATCATCTTTCAATATTTTTTCTAAAATGAGGGTATTCATGTGAATTGATTTTATAGCTGTCAACTTGAGATAATACATATTTAGGAGCTAAATTTCTCCTTTTTAGCTATAAAATCTCTTTTCTCTCCATGATGACTCCATAATGTTCTATCATGGCTGCAAGAATTTTGTTACCATTAATGACCATCTCCTTAGACCATTATTTTTTCACCCTTCCCATGTGAGCAATATCCCATATAAAATCAATTATGTCTTGATCTAGACTAATTCACTACACTACCTATGGTTATTTTGGTGTTTCATTGAGCTTGATAAACTATTTGAATGCTTCTGTCAGCTGATCAAATTTTTTTTTAAGCTCATCCTTGGTGGCTTTGTTATGGTCAATTCTCTAGAAAAGAGAGTTAATGCCCAACTACACATCATGTTTGAGACTTTTTCTCATCTATTGACCAAGGTATATTTGATAAATCTAGTAATCTTCTACCACAAGATCTTATTTTGATTTATCTGGTGGGGGTATTATAATCTCAATGTACCTCTCCCCCTTATTATCAGTGAATGTCCTTAAAAGGGTCATGGGAGTAGGCTTATATTTCTTCTTGACTTATGACATGTTAAAGTCCAAAGTACTAGGATCAATCATTAATTTCATTTTATTTCCCACTGATTGGGCTAACCAACTAAGGGTAGCCTTCTATTGATCTTGCATAATCACCAAAGAACCTACAACTGAGGTAGCTACACTAAGTGATACTATGACTAAAGGATCCTCTTGGGAAGATGATATTATTGGCTGCTCAAAAGGTGCCTGTAAGGGATCACCCTCATTAATAGTTTGAAAACCCATATTTGCACTAAGTGTTTGGGCTACTCTAACCTCAACTGATGGTATAGATGAAATAGTAGAAATGGAGGAAGTAGAAGCAATAAAAGTAACTATGCTCGATAGATAAGTGGAAGGTGGATCAGATATAGAAGTTATGAATTTAGGAACTGGTGGAAGGGTGAAAGCCAAAGCACTGAATGTGTCAATGAGGTGCATATGACCACTTAGGGTTGGTGAGGTGAAAATGGTGGGTTGAGATGAAGGGGGAATAATACTCACCTCAGGGGTTGAGGTTTCCTAAACAATAGTAATCAAGATGATTGAATCTAAGGTAATATACTATTGGGTGGTGTTGGGAATTAATGGTGATAAAATGGAAGAAATTTTAAATGGAATATAAGGTGGGAGTGGATCAAATGGGGAAGGCAAAGAGGGGGGAAGGGAAAGTTAAGTGGAAACTTAAAATTCCACTGTAGGGGGACCCTAAGTGTCCACTTGACTCATTTGTGTTATTTACACTTGGCTTATTGATGTGGGTAGAGTAGTAGATAAAGTGGGGATGAGTGAAAAGGTTGACACTGGAGGTAGAAGAGCTAAGACTTGTGGTGAAACAGGAACCTAAGGTGATTAAGGAGGAGAGGAAACTAGTGGAGGTGGTGAAACCTCTTGTATAATATGTGTAGGAGAAGGGGGAGTAGTGGAAATGAGAGCTAATGATATAAGATCTGAAACTATAGATCCTTGTGCTATTGCTGTCTCTTCCATTAAAAGATCAATGGGTTTACTTGTAACTTTTCCTTGTCTACTAGATTCTCATTTCCTCACCTTTTTCTTTGTTTTATTCTTCTTTTTTTTCTCAAGTTTCATAAATGATCCACCAAGGCCCTTTTCTAATGGGGTAATACTCTTTGATTTTAGTTTTAGGAACTTCTCTTTAACTCCTATAATTTCCCTAGTGATCTACACTCCTTTACCCCTTAGCCAATTAATAGTTCTATTGATGATAGGGACTATTCTATCAATCAAGGAAAATAATTTGGGAACTAACCACCTATCTAGTGGTAGGGGTTTTGTAATGATCTGGGTGAGGTATAGTGGATCCACTCTAGAATTTTCATCTATCAAGTCATCAGGGCCTGGTGCTAGATCATAATCTTTTATTTCCTGTAGGGACATTCTTGAGTAGTCCCTCATTCTTACCATTTCTTCATCATCACAATCCTCCCAATAATCCTCATAGTATTTCACATGTTCATATATTTCTAGATCTAATGCATGAGTGATTTTACCATATGGTTCAGAATATGGCATAGACTCTAGAGTCTTCAATGTCATTTGGCACATCTCTACCTCTGTACCTCTAGCCTTTAGAAGAGTTTGGCATGTATAATGGACAATATAAATAGGGAAATGTATCCCTACCTTGTGTCTATTAGAGAGGATCTTATGTGTTTTTGCTAGTTGTTGTACCAACTCCAATAATTCCCATTTGTCACTTACATATCAGGGAAGAGTGTAGGGATAGCCACTAAAACCTGTTGCCCTAATATAGGAATATGTGGGGAATTATATGAAGAATGATCCCCATTTCATGATTTCATCCTTTGATTCCCTTGAGAACCTCTCTCTCTTGAGTTATAGATTGAACATGATGATGATGATGATGTTGTAGATGAAAGCATCATTAACTCTTCTAAATTGTTGTCTACTAGCCTAAAGGGTGAGGTCAGGGTAGTAATTGTACACTCTAGTTATTTCATCAAGAATAAAATTGAGGCCTAAGAATAATTTTCCTTTGGCCAAAATATAAATAACATATGATGTCATGTAAAATTTATTTATTGTTTGAACCTCTAACAACTGCTATGGAGAGAGTCACTAATTAATTGTGCCCAATATATATACTACTTATTCTCTCAGATGGTCTAGATATATTGGTACATCCACTATTCATAGCACTGGGCATCAGGATTACTAGTGACTCTATGAAACAATTTTATAACATCTCTCACCTCCTCTATAAAATTAGATCTATACATAGTCTTTGGAAATCTACAAGAGGAATGCTTGAGGGTCTTAAGCCATTATTTGTTGATAATCTTCTAACATCCATCCCTCTTTTCTTCATAGAACCATGTGGATGTTTGGGGAGCTATATCCAAGTAAATCTTGAACTTAGGAATGGAAAATACTATGTTGTAGTCAGAGTTAAGATCTATAAAAAATTCCTCTTTATTGTTATAGACTTGCCTCCTATCAGGGTCATAGTGTTGAGCTATTATTAAGACCAACTTAGGACTTTGAATAGTTAGGAGGAAAACTATGGCTTGTGGAAGTCCAGAGTCATAAATACTCTTTATCTAGTCATTTTTGAATTCTACCCCTATTCTAGCATAGAAGTCTCCTAGGTTAATGCAACCTAAATTTGTATCACTGATCTTTATGAGATTAGATTCTAAATAAGAAGTTACTTTAGGGCCCTTAGATTTGAGCTTCATCTCTTTAGGAGGCATGGAGATTGAATAATATGATTTAAGAAACCAACTATGAAAGTTGGTAGGAACTGTAGGTGTATGAATCATTTATATACTCCAATAGAAATTAGAGGTGCTTGAAACACATAGGTTCCCATGGTGCTTATGGACTTGGAATCTCTGGCCAAGGCCAGACGTGCTTAGGGCAGGTCCACTCTCCATGGTACTTAAAGGATGTTGAGTTTTTAGTGAAAGTGAGAGGTGATTGAGGCACTTCCACTCTCCATGGTGTAGTGGGAGTTGGTGGGGCTCAAAGGTGTTTGGAACATGTCTAGTGTCTGTAGGGATGTTGGGTGGAGAATCTTGGAGGGAATATTATCTATTTAAAAATGAAAGAATACGCTTGGGGATATTCACTTGAAAAGGCCCCAAATTTAAGTATAAATTTGGGAGGGAATAAAATTTAGGTTTTCTTAGATTAAGTGCAAGATTTTCAAAGAGAAAACCCTAAAAACCTTAGAAACCTAGATCTATACCAAGCACACAAAAAGACCTAACAATTAATTCACAAGAAAACCTTATACTAGAAAATCCCTAAATAGTAAACCCTAAATGATTTTCAATCTAAAGATTTGCAAGAAAAGAAGACTAGAAAATCTTCAAAATAAGAGGTAATGGTTGAAAAAAAATGAGGAAAGTATCATGAAAATGTTGTAGGTGACATGGAAACTAGTACGTAAATGTGGCTTCTTGGTACAAGGTCATGACATAGGGATAGATATTGAGAAACGTAATTAGAAAGATAGAAATTTATAAAAAGCTTTGTAAATCAACCTATATTTTATAGGAAAACCTACATTTAATGCAAGTCATGGTGGTTGGTGATAGAGGTTGGACCTTCTTGGAGTAGGTCCAATCTCCATGGTCTGGGATTGGCTTGGTGGGAGGTAGAGCCCACCATGTATTTTAAACATTTTGCAAAATGTGCAAAGTGCATGGTGAGTCCTGGATTCTATAATTTTGAGGTTTTGGTACTTCATGAGATCTAGTGCTCATTAAGCAATTGGCACAAGTGCAAATTATAGCTAGATTTTTAGATTTTGTCAAACATAAAAAGGTAAAATGGGTTCTTTTTATAGAAATGAGATTTTATTAAAAAATAAAGGGGGTCTCCTAAAGGGTGTTAGATGTAATGAGATTTTTGAGATAAAAATATCAACATTTTTGGCATCTTCTACGGGATGATTACCTGCTAATAATTTTAAATCCAGTAGTCTTAACATTGATCATGGAGTCAACTTTACTCTATTTTGACAAATGCTAACCTAAGGAAAAATAAGCTAGGATTTGCCTAGACATGAAAAAAATAGGGAAAGAAATAACATGACCTAAGGAAATAAATCCTAATGAGTTTCCACTATACACAAACACTTATTAAGAAAACCTATTATTTATAAACTTAATCTTTTTAGAATAAGTTCTCTACCTCAGAAGCAAGCTTTTAGTTATATCCCATTTACTGGGATTGGTAGTTCTACATCATCAAATTTAGAGAGTTGGACTGTATTGGCTCCTTTGCACTGAGTGATGATATATGGACTACTCCATATTGCATCAAATTTGGTGTGCATGCCTAGTTTTGATTTATTTACATCCCACTTGAGAACCAAGTCTCCTTCATTGAATATCCTTGTAGTCACCTTTTTATTGAAAGTCTTCTTGATTTGTGCCTAATTTGATTCCAAGATTTTCATTGATTGATGCCTAATTTATTCAAGCTCTATGACTTCATCTATTCTCACCATCACTTCATCATTATCAATCAGGTCCAACTAGTGATTGATATCTAGATATGAAAGATCGATTAATAATGGTACTCAGGCTTCTCTTCCATATACCAACATAAAGGTGAGTTACCAATGGATCTTTTAAATGTAATTATATTAGCCCACAGAGATTATTTTAATTTCATATACCACATTTTTTGGTTGTTTTCCATATTTCATTTGATAATTATAATTAAATTCTTGTTAGTAGACTCAGGTAGGCCATTACCCTAGAGTAATAATTTGAAAAGTGTTTAGGTATAAATTATGCTTGATAGCCCATTTTTTGACTTGAGTGCCTACAAATGACTTAGAATTATCGGATGTGATGGTGTGAGGAACCAAAAATCTTGAAACTATGTTATCTAGAAATTCTAGGATGGATGTTTCAGTGGCATATTTTAAAGTAATGACTTTAGTCCATCATGTAAAATAATCTATTTCTATGAGAACCCATTTATGACCATCACTTGATGGTGGATTGATCATGTCAATAAAATCCAATCCCCATTGGGCAAATGACTGATTTGATTGAATTGGTTTGAGAGGAAGTGCAACTAGTCTTTACTTACTAATGAAGTAAGCACACTTTTAACAATTTATCACCTAATGATGGGCATCCTTGAATAATTTAGGCCAATCTTAGCCTCTTCTTATCACCTTGGTGGCCATATTCCTTACAAAAAAATGTCCTCTTGATGGTCCATCATGAAATTATTCAAGCACTTTGGGAACTTGTTTGTGCTCAATAAATCTTAATAAGACTCAATTCATATCCTTCCAAAATAAAATTCCATAAATAAGGACATGGGAAATTGATTGGAGTCAAAAATAACTTTTCTTTGACTTCTAAAAGTCATAGGGGTATTCACCAATCTATAGGAAATGGGTCATGTCTTGAATCCAACTATTGAAAGAAGGTAGATTGTCTAGCTGAGGTGCAGTTTGAGCATACACCATGTTAGATATTGGTTCAATAGTTTTGATATTGGTAGCTAGTTTTTCACATAAGCCTTTTTCTCTTACTAGCTTTGTGATCATGATATACACATTTTACTCCATGACCCTGGTAATCTATCTTGCTCATTTTTTTTTTATCTCCCTACTTGTTAAAAATTCTTTGACACTCTAATGACTCACCATTAGATGTACCTTATTGTTGGAGAACATATGCCTAAGCTTCTTGAGTTCTCTAATTAATGAATATACCTGATTCTCCAAAAAACTATAAATCTCTTCATAACCTTTCAAATATTGGTTGGAGAAAGATATTGGTTGCTCCAAATCTTCTTGATTATGTTGAGTCAGAATTGCTGAGATACTTCTTTCACCTTCAAATGCATAGAGGATAAAATCCTTCTAATAGTTTGGGTTAATCAGGTGGGAGATTGGGAGATGGCCTGATTGATATCATTAAAAATTTATTTTCCCTCCTATGTATAGTTGAAAACAGTTCCCTTATTTAACATCACAATTAAGGGTTTTGCCAAGGAAGCAGAATTTATTACAAACCTTCTCATGAAGTTGATCTTCGCAAGGAAGCTTTGTATCTCCCTTTTTTGACTTGATAATGCTGATGTAAATATGGATTTAAATCACTTAAGGTCTATTGAAATACCCTATTTTGAAATTATGTGTCCCAATATCTCACCCTCATGTACTGCAAACATGCACTTCTTCAGGTTAAGGGAAACACCAAATTCTTGACATCTTTTAAATTTTTTTCTCATGTGGTCTAGATGTGCACCAACATGCTTTGATTAAAATGTAATATCATCTATATATCCTAAAATTATATCATTCATTAGGTCCTATAATTCCATATCCATGGCTCTTTGAAAAGTTATGCTTGTGTTTGTTAGATCAAACAATATCTTCTTATATGCGTACTTGCCCCATTTGGTGGTGAAAGCAATTTTAAATTGATCTGATTCCTATACCAAGATTTTGTTATAACCCAAATAACCATCTAGAAGAGAGAATAATTTATATCCTGATACTATCTATAGAATTTATTTCATAAGGGGAAGAGGATAGTGATCTTTCAATGATGCTTTGTTCACTTCTCTAAAATCCATGCACAACCGTATTTCACCATTTTTATTCTTGATGGGGACCAAATTTTCTACCCAATATGAGAATTTGATAAAAAATATTATATTAGCCTCTATCAACTTAGAGATCTCATTTTTCATCAAGGGTTCAATCTTAGGATTGATGGGTCTCTATTTCTACCTAATAGGTTTCATATTTGGATCTAGCTCTATAGTGTGTTGTGTTAAACTTGGATCAAATCCTCTTAAATTGTGATAAATCCAAGTAAAGTTAAATTAAATTTTTTTAAAATATTTTAATAAAATCATGTTTCTCTAAAACATTTCATACCTTGCCTATCTTGACAAACTTACCTTCTGAGATGGTGACAGTTCACAATCTTCTTCATTGATGATAATGTTCTTCTTCTCACCTTTCAGCTGGTCATCTGAATTGAAGATATCTTCTAGTATATTGAGATATATGTGTAGATTATTTGTTTTTAGTTGAATAATTTGATCACCATATTGGTCTTGTAGCCTTGGTTGATTCCTCTCTAGAAACTTGGCCTCTTCTCTTAAAAAATTCACAATCTACTTGTCACTATTGAAGACTTGTCAATTTGTTGCATTATTAGGGATAGAAGGCCTTATGATTAGCCTCACATGTTGAATATTATTTCTCTTTATTTTAACGGGTAGGTTATAATGATACCCAATCAAGGACATGTGGTTAGCATATTTATTTTGTGCCCTTGGTACTGCTTGAATGATTTAAATGATGAAATATTCCAACAAGTCCCATACTTGATGTTTGTAGGACCTTAGAAAATTATTTTTGGTTACACTTTTTGATCTAACTTGGTAAAAGATGAGTTTATTATCACCAAATATCTACAAAATCTTGATTCCTCTATCTTTGGCAAACTAGAAGACTTAAATTAAGGCTTTTTACTAGCTAAATTATTAGTACAACTAAATTAAAGTCTGAATGAGTAAAAGTAGATCTATTTCTATGGGGAGATCAATACGATTCCCACACCTACACCATTTATACTTATAGAGCAATCAAAATATAAGTACTATATCCCTTGGAGGTCTTTGGCTGGTTTGACTAAATTTGGAACAATTACATATTTCTCATGAATACAATATGTCCCTAACCCTGTTTCTTGCACATAGTCATACAGATCAAGTTAAAGGGTTGATCCCCATTCATCCAAATGAGTGTCTAGAATCTCTTTTATGGGTATTGCATCCTCTAGACCCACTTCTTCCTCTTGTTTATATTGCATGTAAAATTCATTTCTATAAGAGGAATAGGGTTGTATGGCTTAATATGATCTTTTACGATTGGCTCAGATCTTATTGTTACTCTAGTTTCATATCTTTTTCTAAGTAGCATGTGAGACCAATTTGAATATAGATATCCTCCCATCTATGTAATGAAATATTTTGAAAGACAAATGGAAAAGTAGGGGGAAGATCTATGATTGAAATATCTTGAGTAATTGATAAGATTGGGCAAGCATGATTAGTGAGGTTCAGTCGTTTTATGGTTCCTACTATTTGAACAATAGTCCTATCTAGTCACACTACTCCCTTGTTAATAGACATGTATTTTATTTCCAAAGCATCAACTATTTTCTTGGGCATTACTAAACTAGCCCCTAAATATACCATGTAATTATGTACTAGATGTTTCCATATTATAAGCAAAAGATAAAGGGAGGAAGCTTACCATTTTTTCCCATTTTATTATCATATTGAGGCTAGCATAAATTTATTGTAGGTGTATAATCCTTGGCTGAAATTTTTTCTGATATTTGGAAATTATTCAGAGCCTCCTATAGAAAGTCCCTTTATGCTAGTATAGATAGTGCTTCCCACATGGTGACATCCAAATTAGTCTTTTTCATTTGATCCACTATGCTAAAAGGGATATTACCAACCTTTGTTGGTGCTTTCATAAGGGCTTATCCTCTTTTATAATATTTGGGGTGGGTACCTTTTATTTGAATTGATTTTTACGTATGAAGGGTGGCCTTTACACTATGTTAATATTTTCTATTTATGCTATCACTTTATAAGTTGAAGCATGGTCTACCCTGGGGGGTTGATCAACTTCTATTGCTCTTTTCTTGGAATGTGTATTAGCATCTATAGGCCATTTGCCATTAAAAAATGCTTCATCTTGGCCTATCTCACCAAAATCATCCTCTTGTTAGTTTAGAAGAGTTGCTTCACTTTGAGAAGGTTCTTGTATGTCTACTTGTTGGGAAGTAGATTCTTCTTGCTACTCTTACATATTTTCTATGCCTTACACCATTGAGGCTTGATTGATTATACCATTGGGGCAAGTGTTATGATTATGGGGCTGATTGCATGGATAAAACCACTCATACTCTTGAGCTAGATTATTTTTAATGAGTATAATAGCTTTGGAAACTCCTGACACTGGTAAAGCATGGGTGTTTGGAGGTCTTGGTTGGGTATTTTATCCTTATTATTGGCTACTACCTTAAGATGGCTACCTATTCCCTTGGTATGTAGGGTTAGATAGCTAAAAAGGTTTATAGTTTTGGGCTTGATACCTTTTCATCACCACTAACTCATTTCTAAAAATCTTGAGTAATGATTTGACCTCATATAAATCATCCATAGGTATGGGATTAAAATCAGGTGCCTTGATTGTAGTGGGGATTATAAAAAGTGTAGGTGGGGGAATAGGGGCTATTTATGGAAATATAGGTATTGGTGACCTTGGTGCAATTTTCCCAGCTTGGATCAAATAATTTTTTGACCTTATTATAATATTGTAATCTACAGGAAGTGTGGTGCCACCCATTGATTAAATCATTACAATGATATAACTATTGATGGCCTTCAAGTGATATAAGAAGACATTATTTGTAATGGGTTAACCAAGACTAGGATTCTATTCCAGGTATTTTCAAAATGGTAATTAAAGTCAATCATTTACTCATGGGGAGCTCATTGAATAGTACTCAATTATTCAAACAAGGAAATATGGTCACTCTTGTCTTCAAAATGGGTGAATATTGCAATGCCTAATTCATCCCAAACTTAGATTGAGGTGGGAATAAAGGATTTATACCATTATAAAGCTTTCCCCTTGAAATAGGAAACTAAGATTCTAATTGTAACATTATCTTGGACCACATTATGGATTGAACAAAAATTAGCAATATCTTGTATGTGTTTTGAAGAAGTAGTAGAGGTTTCATCAACAAAATATGGTTGGTTTTTTAAGGCTAAGACAAGTATATCATCATGTTAGGCCAAAATGAGTGGACTTCCTATATTGAAAGCTATTTTTTTTTGATTTCTATCCATTATAGGGGTATAACACTGATAAGAGTGACCAAAAGGGATGGGAATAAAACTTTAGGATGTACCTTAGGCTGAGGGGTGACTAATTTTGTTCTCTTTTAGATATAAATGATAATTCTAAAAAACCATCCCTCTTACCTCTGGTAGATGATCTTTTTTATTTGCTTGGCATATATCACCTTGAAATTATGAGTTCGTAAGTTAGTGGAATCATTAGGTTCTTTGATATTTACAAGAAACTCATACAATGCTTGCTAAGAATAACAATAATCTTTGTCTATTTTTTATGTCCAATTGGGTGTGCCAAAATCTATTATCACATAGGATTGCAGCTATCTTGATCTTGTTATGCAAGTGCCTAATGAAATAATAGGAAAATCTCTAAATCCATGGGACCTTGGTAATTTGAGGTTAATCTCCAGAGAAGGTTGATTTTCTTTCACTAAATTTGATACAAACTGATAGAATACCAATTTTATGGAAATCTTTCTCTTTAGTGATTTTGAATCCTAAACTAAGCTTCTGATGGAAAAGGGTTTGAAGAATTGAAATTTATAGAAAACTAAAAATATGGTGATTACACCAAACGCTTTATAGTGGATCTTATTGCTTGCTTTGATAACACAAAATAGAAGAAAATAGGCTAAATTTATTCCAAACACAGACATGCAAATTTAGAAATCAGAGGTAGTATTTTAGCTATTCTTTAGAAAAGGGAAAAAGATATTTATTTCAAACAATGTTATCAAGAGGGTAAAATACCAAAGATGAATTTTCTTGAGACTAAAATAAAAGATAAAGCTTCTACAAAGAATCATATAACTTGCACAATATAGAGAATCTAAAGATAAGAAAGGCAAAAACTTTAACTTTATTTATCTCCAAAGGTTATAGCTTATAGTAAATACATTCAAAATGCAAAAAAATATCACTAACAAAAAAAAATATAGATTGAGCCACATGGTCTGCCCATATTTATACAAAATAGGTCTTAGAAGATATGTAGTTGTCAAAAATTAAACACCTAGTAGAAGGAAATTATGCAAACTAAAATGCCTCATGCCAAAAATGGTGATTTCCTCTATTTATGATGTCTTAGACTCATGGAGGTGCCATTACTGCATGCATGAGTTGGGAGTGATCCTAGATATGATCTTGGCATAACTAAAACTAGAAATATTCATGCAAGTCTCATTATCTGATGTTAGATGAAAATAACTCCCCATGCAAAAAGTGACACCCAAAAAAGAAATTTGGATTTTCTAAATAAAAGTTAACATTGAAAATAAATTTTCAAGTTTCTTTTCATGCAAACCCTAGCGTGCAAAACTAAAGCGAGACTTTTACAATATCTAAGTCTTTATCACTTTTTACTAAAAGGAGCCATGCAATTTACACTTTATGACTTTGCACCTTTTATCGTTTCATATTTATTAAAATAAAAAGTGCAATTTGCAACTTGATTTTTGCAACTTCCACATTCAAAAAATATAAAGTGTAAAGTATATGTCTTTCTCTTTCCCAAAAAGGGTTATAAAAAATATATAGTTGTACCTTGCAATTATAAATTACAATGTCTTCAAAATGAATATAGATTAACATTTAAAATATTTAAAAGAGGGAAAATTAATCGATGTCCATAATCTCTTCATCTTTCTTATCATTTTCTTCCCACAGATTCTTTGTGTATATATCAAAAGCCTTACATATTTCCTATATTTGCTCTATGTCTGGCTCATAAGAATAAATTTTAGAGGCTACAAAATCTACCTGTACATCAAAAAACTCTCTTTTGAAGGTCCCAATGCCCTGTATTTTAGTTCTCATCTGATCAATTGCCTTCTCATGTTTGGAGAATATTGTTGGCATCATCCATTGATTGGTATGCCATTAAATTCATCATGCCATAAATTTTGTATAGCATGTCAGTATCTGTATCATGAGCCTCCTTGGCTTGATCCATAGATTCTGTCAGTTTCTTATCCAAAATTGGGCATCCCTATGTAGTTGATCATACTTGGAATCATATTTCAATATTTTTTCCATAATGAGGGTATTCATGTCAATTGATTTTATAGCTATCAACTTGGGATAATACATATTTAGGAGCTGAATTTCTCATTCATTGCTATTAATTTGTTCCTTTAAAATATCTTTTCCCTCTATGATGAATCCATAGTTCTCCATCATGGCTGTAAGAATTTTATTACCCTGAGTGACCAAATCTTCAGACCATTCTTTTGTATCCCTTCCCATATGAAAAATATCCTATACAAAATCAATTGTGGCTTGATCTACACTGATTGGCTTCACTGCTTGTAGTTGTTGTGGTGTTTCAATGGGCTTGGTTAACTAGTTGAGTGCTTCTATCCACTGATCAACTTTTATTTTAAGCTCACCCTTGGTGGATTTGTCATGGTTAATTCTCTATGAGAGAGAGTTAATGCTCGACTGCACATAATGTTTGAGACCTTCTCTCATCTACCAACCAAGGTGTATTTGAGAAATTCAGTAATGTACCACCACAAGATCTTCTTTTGGTTTATTTGGCAGGGGCACTATAATCTCAATATACCTCTTCCCCTTATTATCAATGAATGTCCTTAAAAGGGACTTGGGAGTAGGATTAGATTTCTTATTGACTTATGATATGCCAAAGTCTAAAGTGCTGGGATCAATCATTAATTTCCTTTTCTTTCCCATTGATTGGGATAACCAACTAAGGGTAACCTTCTATTGATCTGGCATAGTCACCAAAGAATCTATAGCTAAAGTAGCTATACTAACTAATACTATGATGAAGGGATCCTCTTAAGAAGATGATATTATTGGCTACTTAAGAGGTGCCTATGAGGGCTCACCCTCACCAATAGTTTTCAAACCCATATTTCCACCAAGTGTTTGGGATACTCGAACCTCAATTAATGGTATGGATGAAATAATGGAAATGGGGGAAGTGGAAGTAATGGAATCAACTATACTTGATAGAGAAGTGGAAGGTGGGATGGACATAGAAGTTGTGAATTTAGGAACTGGTGGAAGGGTGGAAGCCAAAGCACTAAATGTGTCAATAAGGTGTGTAGGACCACTCAGGATTGGTGAGGTGAAAATGGTGGGTTGATATGAAGGGGGAATAGTTATAACCCTAGGGGTTAAGGTAGTATATAGAATAGTAGTCAAGATGACTAAATCTGAGGTAATGTATTGTTGGGTGGTGTTGGGAATTAATGGTGATGAAATGGAAGGAATTATAAATGGAATAGAAAGTGAGAGTGGATTGAACAGGGAAGGTGAAGAGGGAGGAAGGGAAAGTGAAGTGGAAACTTAAAATTTCACTATATGGGGACCTTCAATATCCACTTAAATAATTTTTATTGTTTTCACTTGGTTTATTGAGGTGGGTAGAGTAGTAGATAAAATGGGGATGAGTGGAGGGGTTGACACCAGAGGTAGAGAAGCTGAGACTTGTGGTATAACAAGAACCTAAGGTAATTGAGGAGGAAAGGCATCTGGTGAAGGTGTTGAAACCTATTATAAAATATGTGTAGGAGAAGTGGGAGTAGTGGAAATGGGAGTTTATGATATAGGATCTGAATTTGTAGATCTCTATGCTGCTACTATCTCTTCCTCTAAAAGATTAATGGGTTCATTTGTAGCTTCTCCTTGTCTGCTAGATTATCCTTTCCTCAGCTTTTTCTTTGTTTTCTTCTTCTTTTTCTTCTCAAGTTATGTTTTTGATTCACCAGGGCCCTCTATTGATGGGGTAATACCCTCTACTTTTAGTTTCAAGAGCTTCTCTTTAACTCCTATGGTTTCACTAGTGATCTATACTCCTTTACCCTTTAGCCAATTAATAGTTCTATTGATGATGGGGGATATTCTATCAAATAGGGAAAATGATTCAGGAACTAACCACCTAACTAGTGGTAGGGGTTTTGCAATAATATGGGTAAGGCATAGTGGATCCACTCTATAATATTCATCTACCAAGTCATCAGGGACTGGTACTAGATCATAATCCTTTATTTGCTATAGGGACATTCTTAAGTAGTCCCTCATTATTATCATTTCTTCTTCATCATAATCCTCCCAATAATTCTCATAGTATGGCACATGTTTATATATTTATAGATCTAATGCATGAGTGATTTTACTGTATTGGTGAAAATATGGCCTGAACTTTAGAGTCTTCAATGTCATTTGGCACATCTCTACCTCTATACCTCTAGCCTTAAAAAGAGTTTGGCATGTATAACAAAAAATAAAAATAGGGAAATGTATCCCTAACTTGTGTCTATTAGAGATGAGCTTATGTGTTTCTGATAGTTGCCTCACTAACTCTAACAATACCCATATATCACTCATGTATTAGGGAAGAGTGTAGGGATAACCACTAAAACATACTACCCTAATATAGGAATATGTGGGGAATTATATGAAGAATGATCCCCATTTCATGATTTTATCTTTTGATTCCCTTGATAAACTCTCCCTCTTAAGCTCTGGATTGAACATGATGATGATGTTGTAAGTGAAAGCATCATTAAATCTTCTAAACTATTGTCTACTATCCTAAAGGGTGAGGTCAGGTTAGTAGTTGTACACTCTAGTTATTTCATCAAGAATAACATTGAGGCCTAGGAATAATCTTCATTTGGCCAAAATATAAGAAACTAATGATGTCATGTAAAATTTATTTATTGTTTGAACCTCTAATAATTACTAATGGAGAGAGTCACTAATTAATTATGCATAATATATATATACTACTTATTCTCTTAGATGGTCAAGATATACTGGTACATCCACTATTCATAGCACTTGGCATCAAGATTACCAATGACTCTATGCAGTAGTGTTATAATATCTGCCACCTCCTCTATAAAATTAGATCTATACATAGTCTTTGGAAATCTAGTGGAAGAATGCTTGGGGGTCTTGAGCCATTGTTTGTTGATAATATTCTAACATCCATCCCTATTTCCTTCATAAAACTGTATGGATGTTTAGGGAGTTATATATAGATAACTATCAAACTCAAGAATGGCAAACATTGTGTTGATGTAGTCAAAGTAAAGATCTAGAAACTTCCCCCCTTTATCATTATACACTTGTATCTTGTTGGGATCATAGTGTTGAGCCATTGTCAGTACAAAATAATGACTTTGAATAGTTAGTGGGAAGGTTGCAGCTTGTGGAAGTCGAGAGTCATAATTAATCTATATCTAGTCATTTTTAAATTTTGCCCCTATTCTAGCCTAGAAGTCTCTTAGGTCAATGTGACCTAAATATATATCACTGATATCCATGATATTGGATTCCAAACAAGAAGTTACTTTAGGGCCCTTATATTTTAAATTCATCTCTTTAGGAGGCATGGAGATTGTAGAAAATCCTTTGAGAAACCAACTATGAAATTTGGTGGGAACTATAGGTATATGGAATACTTGTATACTCTGGTAGAACTTAGAGGTGTTTGAAACATGTAGAGTTTCCTTGGTGTTTATGGGATTTATAATCTATGATGGAGGTGGGATGTGTATGGGGCATGTCCACTCTTTACGGTGCTTGAGGGATGTCAAGTTTTTGATGGAAGTGAGAGGTGCTTGAGGCACATCCACTCTCCATGGTGTAGTATGAATTAGTGGACCTCAAAGGTGTTTGGAACATGTTTAGTGTCTGTGAGGATGCTGGGGGGAGAATATCAAAGGGAATATTCTCTATTTGAAAATAGAAGAATATGTATGGGGATATTCACTCGAAAAGGCCCCAAATATGATTGAAAATTTGGGAGGGAAGAAAACACAAGTTTTATTCAATGATGTGAAAGATTTACAAAGAGAAAACCCTATGAAATTTAGAAACCTAAACAGACACCAAGCACACAAAAAGACCTAAAAATTAATTCACAATAAAATCTTAAACTAGAAAATCCATAAACAATAAATCCTAAATTATTTTTGATTTAAAGTTTTGTAAGAAAATAAGAAAATTGGAAAAGATTCAAAGCAAAAGGAAATGGAAGAAAAACAAGGAAAGTACTATGAAAATGATGTAGGTGACATCAAAATTGGTACATAGACATGGATTTAGAGTACAAGGTCATGGCATAGGGATGGAGCTCAATAAATACAATTAGAAAGATAATAATTGATAAAAAGCTTTGTAAATCAACTTAACTTTTATAGGAAAACCCACATTTAGTGAAACTCATGGTGGTTGGTGGTGGAGATTGGACCTAATTAGAGTAGGTCCACTCTCCATAGTCTGGGATTGGCTTGGTGAGACATGGAGCCCACCATGCATTTTACATGTTTTGCACAATGTGCAAAGTGCATGGTGAGTCCTAGATTCCATGATTCTAGGGTCTTGGTGCTTTGTAGGATCTGGAGCCTACAAAGTAATTTGCACAAGTGTAAATTACATCTAAGGTTATAAATTACATCAAACATAAAAAAGGGAAAATGGGTTCTTTTTGGGGAAATGAGGTTTTCCTTAAAAACAAAGGGGGTCTCCCATAGGGTGTTAGATGTAATTAGATTTTTGAGATAAAAATATCGATAGTTAATTTATTGTCTCATGACATCCCCAATTAAGCTTGTTGCTAGTATTAGAGAAACCAAAAATTTGCACATGGGAACATATATTTTGAAATCAAAGGGTTCTGATGAACCTACCCTCTATTTTCCATAAAACCTAAAGTTGTTCTCTATCTTTTTCCATCTCTTATATTCAACCCTTTCATTAATTTATTCCCTTCATGTCTAATCAGGAATGGGGAACTAGAAAAGAGGTTGATGATAGGTTATGGCTATCCATCTAAATCTCTTCCTCATTATGATATTAATGTATTTAATGACCTTCTTAAGAACTACCCTAAATTATATCTTGAGAACAGTTCCTTCTTTTGTAATTCTAGAGTAAGCTCATTACATCTAGTTATATAAGCATTGAATTATTATTGGTAAGTTTGTTTCATTAGTTATAAATACTAGTTTTGTGGTTCTATTTTATCCTTTATATTTATTAAAACCACCTCTATTTTGGTCACTAATTTAATCCAATATACTTCTATTATGTTAGGCCTAGTGGCTTCCCCTCTAATCATTAATGTATTATATTTTTATTTCTCATGATATTATGATAGTTAACTCCTTACCTATTTTTATCTCATTAAAAATATAATAAGAGAAATACCTAAGTAACACTTTCCCCAAATATAAAGTTTGGTTCCATTCTAGGTCATTAGGAATATCATAATAGCATATAAAATTCACATAGTTGATTCTAATCTTTAGGAGTGATATTGCTATACATCTCAAAGATGAAATGAGGTTTTTTTTAATAAAAAGAGTAAAAACATATTAATAAAAGAACAAGAGCATTACAAGAAGAATGGGGGACCAAAATCCCCAAAGGAAAACAACAAGCGCAAAAAATCTAGGGACAAACCCACCTATATGTTGATATGAGCCTTCCTATCTTCCTCCAAAATACATTCTAGATTAAAGCGAAGCTCTAGGGAGAGAGACTCCCAATCCTCAAAATTACCACCATCTAAATGCTCAAATGCCCATTTTTCCAAACAATCCATTGCTGTATTCCATTCACAAGGAATATGAACAAACCTAATTGTATCCATGAGTGAGCTAATCCTCAAAATATGCTACACAATCCTAGTCAATTGCCAATTGACATCCAACACTTTCCTCTTAACAAGCAGGTTGATCAGGACTTGAGAATCTGATTTGCAAATGATCCTATGCAAACCCAACACCTAAGCCTTCTCAAGAGCATAGAGAATAGCCTAGCTTTCCATCATGTTGTTAGTTTACATCCCCTCATGAACCATAAAGAGAAAAATCACTGTACCTTCAGAGTCTCTGCCTATCCCACCAGTACCCACAAGGCCGAGATTTCCCCTAGAAGAGCCGTCTGTATTGATCTTGAGAAACCCATTGGGAGGGTACTGCCACTGATCATCCCTATGAATCTTCTCTTTGCCCTATCAACCTCTCCTGACACAAGCTAAATTACTTGCAAATCACTAGACTCCTAGGCGCACCACCACCTCAACGTCCTATTTGGATAAAGGGAGACAAACCTCACTCTTGGCCTGCACAGTCTCCTGAATCATCCCTATAACTTTCTACCATACTTGTTGCACCATAATCCTCTCATTCTAGAATATCTACCTATTTCTCTCCAACCAGAGTTGCCACAACAAAAAGATGGCCCCCCTAACCAAACATTCTGAAAAAAGCCATCCTTGAGGGGGGTTCTCCCATGCCACTCCAAAAATCAACCAAGGATGAAACATGGAGACAGGGGCACTGCCATACGTCCCACCAATAATTCTAGAGTTTTAAAGCAAAGGAACAATGAAAAAATAGGTGAGCAAAATCCTCCTCAGCTGCTCCACACATAACACAAATGGATGGGCCTTGGAAGCCTCTTTTCCAGAGATTGTCCCAGGTCAAGCACCTATTCCAAGCCAACAACCAAACAAAGTGGTTACATTTTGAACATGAGAATTTATTCTAGACCTATCTCCACCATTGCACTTCTCCCCTACCCAATCTCTAAGATAATAAAGCCTGATATCCAAAAGCAACTGTGTAATTTCCTTTAAGATTGGGAGACCAAGCAAGCTCATTTCTTCCTGGAGGGAGCTACATCAGCGTCTAGAAAAGAGGTTCAGTAGCTCATCATGCTCCTCTTGCATTCCAACAACTGGCCAAACCTTAGGTACTTTCCATTTTGCCACCTCCAACTGTCTACAGGAAATGTATGATTTAAAGTCACTCACCTGAGACTAACCAGCATCAAGGAATATCTGGCAAAGGTTTGAAAAATTAGGGTACTGAGAAATAATGGGAGGGTTACCATCCCAAGAATCAGTCCAAAAGAGAGACTTAGATCCCTGCTTACAAATCCAGAATAAGCCTTCCTTAATAAGAGCAACCCCTTTTTTGAGAGTCCTCCATATTGCTGAGCCTTTCCCAATGAGTGGATAATGAGGAATATCACTTTGAGTGGCCCCCAAATAGTACTTTTGAGAGAGAATTTTGGCCTAGGCCTTGTCTTGATCATTGCACTGACACCAATAAAGCTTAGCCACCAAAGCAACTCCATTTAAGTTTGTTTGCCTTAGGCCAAGCCCCCCATGTTGTTTGGGGCTATAGACCATCTCTCATATAACTAAGCTCCATTTTGAGGTCATCAAAGTACCAGCCCATAAAAATTGCCTAGTAATCGAGTCAAATTCCTTAACAATTCCCATCGGGGCAACCTGAAGCATACATCTATAAATGGGCAAAGCCTGCACCACAGATTGAATTAATTGAACA
This sequence comes from Torreya grandis, assembly GCA_037957365.1. NCBI lineage: Eukaryota > Viridiplantae > Streptophyta > Pinopsida > Cupressales > Taxaceae > Torreya > Torreya grandis. The sequence goes on along the minus strand of JARHVA010003402.1, from coordinate 1,527,822 downwards.
TAGCCTGCCAAAGAAATCCACCTATGATTCCAATGATTCACCTTCACCCAAAATTTATCCAAAATATTCTACCAAGATTCTTTGCGTATACGGCCAGATGTAATAGGAATACCCAGATAAATCAAGGGGAGAGTCCCAATCTAGAAATGCATAGTCTGAGTAATTCACTATTGTATGGGAGCTAGTGTATTAAAGAAGAAGATGGATGACTTATCTTTATTGAAATTTTACCTTGAGGCCATTAGATAAACATCCAATGCCCTGTGCAAATTGGTGGCTTCACTCATTGTGGCCATGCCCATCAGAACAGTGTCATCAACAAATTGCAAGTGAGACTGCGACAATAGTTCACCCCCCCCCATCGCCAGCCTTGAATATGCCCATCCTCTTTGTTCCTTTTGATCATCCTCCCCAAGCCTTCAACAAGAAGAAGAAAGAGATATGGAGACAAGGGATCTCCTTATCGCAGCCCCCTAGAGGCACCAAATAACTCTGTATGTTCCCCATTGATAAGCACTGAAAAGGAAATCAAGGAAATGCAGCTCATGACCCATTGGGTCCATTTGTTTACAAAACCAAAAGCTTTGAGAACCTTCCATAGGAATGACCATCTGACCCTATCAAAAGCCTTGGCCATATCCAGCTTAATATACATTGCCTTATCCTTGGAGTTGGCCATGGAGTGAATGGACTCAATCGCTATGACAATACCATCAAGAATTTGCCTGTCTTCCACAAAACCACTCTATTCTTCAGAAATCACATCACTGAGCCTATTTTTTAACCTTTCTACAATGATTTTAGATATTATTTTTTAAACAACATTACAAAGAGATATAGGGCGAAACTGACTTAGCCTATTAGGTCTTTCACATTTCGGTATGAGGGCAAGATAAGTTGCATTTGAAGCCTTAAGCATTTTCTTATTTTGATGAGATTCTTGAACAATAGCTAAAATATCCAATTTGATAATATCTCAAAATTCTTGATAGAATTCAGCTGGGAAGCCGTCAGGACTAGTCACTTTCCCCTTTTTCATCTCGGAAATAGTCACCTCAAGCTCCCCAAGTGTGATATCCTTCATTAAATTCTCATTTATTTCACACGTCACTAGGGGTAGAATGTAGTAGAAAACTTGTGCTTTTTCTGATAATTCCTCATTTGCATCTTCCCTAAAAAGAGTAGAGAAATACTGCACCACCTCCTCTGACATTACAGGAAAGGAATTAAGCCACTCACCTCTTTCATTGACTAGGACCGAGATAGAGTTACCGTGCCTCCTGGATTTGGACGATTGAAAGAAAAAAGAAGTGTTTCTATCACCTTCTTGGAGCCATTCTATCTGAGCTTTCTACTTCCAAAACACTTCCTCCCATAGTTCGCATTCCTCTAGGTCTTTCACAGCCTGAGCTTCATCTTGAAGTAAGATTTTAGTCAATCCTTCCTCCCTAATTATTCTCATGATACCATCAAGCTTAGCCTACGCATCAGCCTTAACATGAAAAATATTCCCAAAGCTTTGATGATTCCATTGTTTAAGCTTATACTTCACAAACTGTAGTGATTTATCAAAAATATACATCGCTGTACCATGGGTAGGCCTGCCCCACCTCCACTAGTTGGCCACACATTCGAACAATGACTGATCTCACAACCACATGAGTTGGAATATAAAAGGAGAGTGAGGCTGGTACTTTGAAACACTATTCAGCTTAATAGGCCAATGATTCGATCCTCTCTAGTCCAATATTTTAGACCCTATAGACCACATACCCCCGACCTAGTAGCTAGAAACCAAAAAATGATCCAGTCTCTCAGCAATGCAATGTTGGCCAGTCCTCCAATTGTTCCAAGTAAACTGTCTATTGTTGGGCCGAATGTCAACTAAATTCAAAACTTCAATGTAATTTCACATAAGCAAAGTAGATGGGTCAAGCTTTATCATACCACCACATTTTTTAGTCAAATCCAAAATAGCATTAAAATCTCCAGCCATAATCCAAGGTTGGAGGGGAGCCAAGATGCAGACAAAAGTAATGTGGCCCCATAGGGATTGTTTACCCCACCAGTCAGTAGGGGCATATACATTGGATAGAAGAATGACTTCCCCCATCTCAAAGCTGGAAGCCATCATAGTCAAGGAAAACTTGAGGATAACCATCCTATGAGGCCAATTTTGCAAGGGTTCCAAAGGAAAGCTAATCCTTCTGAATATCTGGTAGCCCCAATGCATTGACAATCCCCTTGTCTCCACAACTTAGGTGCTAATCTAGACATAACATCTACTAAAAGCTTAGTCTCCTAAAAAAAATGGACATCAAGTCTTTGACTTCTAATCAAGTTGTGAACATCATTTTGTCTAGGGCTGCTGTTCAAACCCCTTACATTCTAGGATAGTACAATCATTTCAAAGGATTTAGAAAGTGAGCAACCAGAGTCTTCACTGACCTTGACTCCACCAAAGTCTCTCCCATTAGTTTCATCTTTTCCAGGTATTTTTTCCTACCAAGCTTGACTGATTTCTCCCCCCCACCCTTCTTAATGTCTTTTTGCAAAAGTCCCAAGTGAGGAGAAGATATAGTACTCCTTACTGCTCCTAATTCTCCAAATTTCCTTGTTAAAGATAAATTCACATCTTATTTAGAGGGAATAGTTGAGGAAGTCAAAACATCTGATATCAACATTTGCTGGTCCATATCCATGTGCCCATCCCCAACATCTTGTGATTTAGTTAAATCAACTGAAACATTGTTTTCCTGGGCTGGGCCCTCAATCTACTGATCCAAAATCATCAACCCTGGGTTCACCTCCTGTTGGTTAAGGTCATCTAAAATTTCAAATCTATTAAGCGAGTCATCTACCTATCTTTCCTTTAAAGACCATTTTGACCCCTGCTTCTATATCACCCTTTAACTGGGATAAAACCATCAATTTCTGGCACCTCACCTAGAATCGGGCCCTTCCCTTTGTCAGTTCTAGGGGGATTATGAGCAGGTTGAGCAGGCTGAGATTTAAAGGTTTTAGATTTGGGACACCATCATTTCAAGTGACCATAAGCATGGCAAAGATGATAGTGATAGGGAAGAGTTTCATAATCCAATTATTATACCCAGGAAAAGGGTCCCGCACTCATTTCAATAGCATCAGGTATTGGCTTACTAAGATCAATTTCAACACAAATACGAGCATAAGTCATTACCTTTTTCCAAAGAATTGACATTGATGAACCGACTGGCCTTCCTAAGAGGGACACAAGTAATTTTAGGTATCTTCATGACAACATTCCATCAGAAAGTGAGGCAGCCGCACCCACACCAGAACATGATTTGGCAATTCCTCTGAAGGTATAAAACTAGCATGCCACAGCTTGATAAACAACCCCACCTGATTGTGAAATTATGGACCTCCAACAAAGACTCTGATATAGTCAGTCAAGTAGGTAAAAGTGACCATAAAATAACTATTGGCTAACATTGTGATATCCATTTCTCCTTTTGGAGCCCATGTCCTCTGAGCCGATGCTTCCAAGAACTAAAATAAAGTTTTGAGCCCCAAAAACTTGCAATATAGAGAATGATTTATATAATATTTGATATCCTCAGCAATCATGTCCATAGGTATGACCAATTTAGGCCTATCCTTGCATCTTTCTAGGCATCCATTGACCTTGGGAAGTCTCATGCTAGTTGGCTCTTCAACATCACATGGACCTGGAAACAGTGGGGGGAAAACCATTCCAGCACTCCTCAAGTTTTGGGCTGACTGCTGCACTCCCTGAGCTGACTACTACACTCCCTGGGCTGATTTCTGCACTCCCAACTCCACCTTGTAGCTATGACCTGCGCTCTCCCCCTTCACGCCCTCCTTCCCCCATGCACCTTCCTTCTCTCTTTCTGCCATTTTCATCATATTCCTCAAAGATGAAATGAGTTTTACTTGATGGTTTGGTTAGGACATAATATATACTCATAAACTATAATTTTAGCCACTTATCTTCAATATAGATGGTTTATACCCTTGCAGCTAGTATGGAGTCCATGATTTACATAGTTAGTTGACTCATGTATTCAATTTTTTCCTTTAGTTTTATGATTTGTGACTTAGCCTCTTTGATATTTTTATTCAAAGATTTATTTTCATCCCTAAATTGATTAAACTAAATTATCATTGAATATGCATGGTTTGGATCTTAACATCCCTTTTCATAAATAATTTCTCCTAATTTGGCCCATCTATTTGAGTATAAGTGGATGAAAAAGTCTTCTCAATGCCTTATGTAACCATTAGAGATTATTCTAATATGGGTTGTGCTATAGGATCTTAAAGGTGTCCAATTTATACCTTTGCCACTCTATCCAATGTATACAAACTATTTTCCTTTTTATTTAGTTCTCTAGTTCATGTCTTAAGGGTTTCAATTTACCTTAGGGATTTTTGAAATTTTAGTCTTATCCCTGTCTTGGATGAAGAAGGGTTTCTTATTGTTCCATTTATTATTCCATTAAAATGGATTGATCTTCCATTTCTTCTTCTTCTAATACATTATATCCTTGTTCTTATATTGATATCTCCTTTTATTTCATCTAGTGAAGGAACCCAATGCTGAATTTCACCATAAGTTATGAAACTAGAGTTAAATGAGGTATAATTTATTTCTCTAGAATTATTGACAATTTTATCTTGTTCTTTAATTTTAATGTGGATAATAGTAGAGGCCATAAGGGTACACTGTCTTATTATTATACATATTATTCTCTGTGATTATCTTATAGGAATAATAATTGGAACCCTTTACCTCTTTTTAGGTTTTCATGTTAAGCAAATATCCTTAGCCCTCTCTTTCTATACTAGTTTCTCATATTTATCTTGGGATTTTAGTGACTATGGGGTTATTATTACATTTCTCCTTCTTATTCTCTAAGACATTTCCCTCAATTCATGTCCTCTATATTATTATACTATTGCTTCTTGTCTAGATACCTCATTACATTGTTATTTATCATATAGAAATTGTTACATTATTAGGAAATATTCCCATGCTAGGTTGGGCCTTTGGTCCCATAGATGCTTCTACACTATCAAATGAATTAGACAATGATGGGACAAAGATTTTAGCTTTCCCTTATTATATTGTTAAATAATTCTCCTCAACATGTTCAACAAAAAATTAGGCATATTTACCCTTATTCCATGCCTTAGATGATTGAGGAGCTTGAAGTGAAATGCATATATCATGGAATGCCCCCCTTCATAGGTTAGATACATGTCAATTTAAATGGAAACTTATGCCCATAGTAAACATAATGAATAACATAGTGTACCTTGGCTGGAGGCTTCTAACTACTCACCTTTTGTGCATAAGATGTCTCTTACTATAATAATTCTAGATTTGCTTTACCACAGTTCCATTGTATGTGGTAAACTAATTACCTCTTCTATAAAATCTTAAGTAACTTTGACTCGTATCTCTCTGATAGTAGCTATATCACCCACAATTTTTTTCATGAATTCTTGGGAAATTTAATCATCATATCTTATTAATTTATAAAAGTAGTCCATCAAAATAACAATTTTAAATATAAATTATTTTCTTAAATTAATCATCCTATTTTATCATAATTTCAATTTCCTGTAGCAAGGAAATGGTTTTTGATTGGTAGAACAGAGTAAGGGTTTGGAATGTTTACTATGTGTGGTCGATTGTGATGGATTTTAATACTTATCCTTTCATCATTTCCATATTTTATCTTCTTGATCTCAATAATAATTTCCTCCTTATATGCTTGCATTCCATAGATTTCATGATGAGACATTTGATACATGTAGCATTTATATTGAATCATGCAATTTTTTGTGAAACTCCCCCTAAATTCCATGCCATTCACCATCAAGTGACAAATTGAGTGTGGTTAATAATTTATGAGGGAATGTTATAATTGGATGGGATTAGTTTTTTGTTAGGAGTTTGATTTGAAATTATGCCCAAAAAGGAAATATTTTGTCACATGTTAAACCTGTAGCATGGGAAATTATACTTTGATTCTCATGATTACATAATTGTGAATGATTTAATGAAAAAACATGATTAATCTAGAAAATAATGACATCATTACCTATTACACATTAGTTTACCAATAATTTTAGTTTTTGCTTTTGTTGGTGGCTAAATCATTCACTGTAGCCTATTTAGTAGTTATTTAAGATGTAGTAAAGGATAAATTATTGGTTGGAATGAAGACTGAGAATTTTGAATATAATGGATTTATCATGTTAAATTATAAGTGGACATGGTCAAATAAATTCTTATTCTTATAGTAATAGTTATTAACTTCCTAGATCAAGACTTACACCTTCTTATAGCAAGGCTTATACCTTCCTATAATAGGTGGCTAAAAAACATGCTTGAGAAAGACTGGTTGAAGGTGACTGTTTAAAGAGTAATATTGATTTTTATGTCAATAAACTAATGGTTATAATTTTACTTGGCCTACATAGATGTAGGGCCAAGTGACTCATGGTGATATTCCTTTGAGTACTTATGGAGTTTCTAATTCAATAAGATGTGTTTTAGTAAGAAGGATCTAGTTAGGGGAGTTTGGGGTGATATGAGTGAAACCTAAAACACTTTTGAAGAATATACAACACTTTTTAACAACCCATGAAAACTATATGTTTCATGAATCATCCAACCTAACTTGTAGCAAAGGGGTTTGTTATGCCGTAATACACACACACCCCAATTTAAAATTTTCAACTAGGGGCCAAATATTAATTAAACATACATTTTATGTCTTTTGAATTAGAATTTGATGATATAGAATTTAGGGAAATTAAGAATTTAATAAATTTATTTGATGCTTGAGAAATTCACTTGACTAGTTCAGTTTATGCTTGTTTGCTTATCACAACCCTCAAGTTTCTTCTTACTATTTATAGGGTGTTTTTGATACTAAAAAGAATCAAAGCTATACTTAAGCCATACTATACATTTTAATCTTCACCTTTTATTTTATTCAAAATACTTATGTGGTTCATTTTATGGATTATATGACTAATTGGGCTGACATGTTTTATCAACATAGGGTTTGTATTGTATACATTATGTCTTAAACAAAATATCTTACACTTAAGCATTTCCCAAACCATCCCAGAGTTCACGCTTGCCACATGACATATTTATATTCATCCTAAGCTCCAATTCAAAAGTATAAGTCATCCTGGTCTCCTATAGGTGACATCATCAAAGCTTTTGTATGAACAATCCTGGGTAAGGGGAGCAACAAGAGCCATCCACGTGTCACCATTCTAACCTTCAAGATATGACATCCACAAAGCATTTTTTATGGATGATATCAGGTAAGAGGAGTAGTAAGGTACAACCATGTGTCACCATCCCATCCTCTCAGAGGTGATATCAATAGATCCTTTTATACAAATGATCCTAGGAAAGAAGAGTAGTGAGAGCCATCAATGCATCACTATCTTGGCCTCTTGGAGGTTACGTTAATAGAATTTTTTTTATGGATGATCCTGATAAAGTGACATATCATGATCCATCCATGTGTTATCATCACACTCACCTAGAATCTGTTGATCTAAGCATAATATACAAATCCTAACTATTTAATAGAATAATGAGATCCTACCACTTGTTACCATCTCACTAACCTGTAGACTAAAGGATAGAAATACAATGAACTTTGACACCAATATTAGTGGGATACTAATATGTAAACATGTGTCCTTCAAAACCATGAAAGTAAATACAAAGACACCAAGGTCATTGCTAAAAGAGTATAAAAGATACATCTATTGTCTCATGATAACTAAGCATCTGAGAATAAGCAGACGAAGTCACATGGCATTAAAAAACCATAGAAAGATGGGTTTATGAATTTAAAATGAAAATACCAAGTAGTAAAAGCTATTACAACCATTAATTCACACAAATAAATGAATTAATACATTGAATTCTCAAAGTAGACACAATTAAAGTAATATATTTTGAATTACCAAATCTAGTTTAATCACACAACATTTAAACATTTAAGTGCATACTATGAATTTAGAGGTCTCTTGCAATGATTTTTTTTTCTATTTTACCATAGAGAAAAGGATTTTCAAACCAAATATTCAATGGTAACCATAACTTTTATTATATTTCCCTTTGTATACTCTATTACAAGGCCAAAGGAATACACAAATACAAAATTTGATCTAGTAGCCTTGAAACATGAGTTCAATCATTATTTAGATATTTAGGACAAGGTCAAAAAATTCAAGCCTTACAAAGTAGAAGACCATCTTTCCCTTTTCACAAAGAGATACAGGGATGACTTGTTGGCAATTAAACTAGTTTGTATCCACAACACAACAACCAAACCAGAGGTAATACCCTACATCAACCTAATATATGATTTATTCCTAAATGGGATCATTACTAGGAAGATAATTCACTTTAGTGTAAGTAAAACACTAGTTGTATACATCAGTAGAAATGCCTTCGATAGGTATTATAGGATTCCCATGCTAGACATGTCATACGTACAAGAAATTATGAACTCATGGCTTCTCAATAACAATGTCATTAGTAAGTTACAAGAATGGGATAACAACTTGAGTAAATTCATAGTCTAAGGCCCTACCTATGCTATTGCCATTATGGTATTTAGACCAGGGGTAGTAATTACTATGGACCTTTTAAATAAGATATATGGGTTTCTAATTATTGATTATGATAATGAGGTATAGGTCCCATTATATGACATGATTTTAACTTTTGATAAGATTATATCCCTAGGATAAATCATCATCTCTAGTTTAATTTATAAAATCACAAATCCTAGAAGTTCACCTAATGATGAATTCTATATAATGTCTTATGTGGTGGATGCAGTGACTATAGTAGTTCATTCATCATAAGATGAACCCTAGAAACTATCCATTGAATACCCCAATAATAGGGTATGTAATGAATTCAATATTCTTCATGTTCACAGGTTCAATAAGAATATGAAAAGGATATTAAAAACATTTTATCTTATAGTATATCAAGATATATATAGGAATAATATACCCAAGTTAAGATAACATTAATATGACCATTTAGAAGATGGGTGACTACTGGCTATACCCAAAATGCATAATAATCAAAATTGAAGGCACAAGACCACATCCTTTATACATACCAAGGATTTTCCCTGATAAGGTTGTTGAACAAGAAATTACTACTCAATTAGCTGATATTGAGGATACTAAGTTAAGAAAGATGAAGAAAAAAACCCTCCATTTGACCTCTCTTAGAATTATCATAAAGAAACACACTAGATGGGAACATCTTTAGTATATGAGGAGGATACAGACATATTATGGTTTCAAATAAGTACCCTTCAAACATTGGCACCCTAATAAGCATGTCAGGGAGCACCTCAAAAAGTATGAAAGGAAAATTAGGATCAAATATGGGCACCAAGTTTTTGACCATGAGAACATATTCATGAATGTTGAAGATGATTCTAAAGTAGCCATAAAGATGCATAGGGCCAACATGTCTATTACTATGGTCCAAATAATCTAGTATGATCCTACCATCACTAGAAAAGACACTAATAAGATTGAGAAGTAGTAATGGGTTTCCAAACATGTACATAGACCTATTCCTAAAAAAAAATAAGATGTGCAAACAAAAACTAGCCCATATGGGGAAGCTCAAACTAAAAGAAGAGTGTAGAGTCCTCTAACTTCCCCTACATATACCATCATTGTTATTTCTCCACAACACATTGTTGAAGAAGAGAAGCTAATAAGTCCAAGTGGAATAACTACTATATTTTATATGTTAACTTTGCCTCCATTTATTATAACACAACATATAACTCTTTCTGCATTATTTTTTCATGTTTCTATTACTCTTCCTCTTTTGTCACCACCATTGGCAATTCCCCAATCTCCTAGGCAATCATTGTCACCACCTATCATTCCACCAGTGGTGACTAGCATTCTAAATCCATCACCATTTTCTACCACTATAGTCCCTCCATCTCCCATTACACCTTTGATTGGGATAACCTATATTATCACTAAACCAATACTTATGTATACAAGGAAGCCCAAAACCTCTCTTATTTCATCTCAAAAGGTTGAAGTGAAAGAAGAACAAGCATAAATCCTAAAGGAGAGGGAAGATACAATAAGAAGAACTTGAATATTAGACCTTGTTATAATATATGACAATGAGGTAGATGATAATATATGGAAGAATAAGAATGAATGGGCATTAGGGCATAACACTAAAGAAACATGGTCTATCAGTGAGAAAACTAAATTTCACCCAAAAGATGAATGAATGACTAAAAGAGTGCTTAATCAAAAGAAATTGAGCCATCCTTTGATAGATAAGGATATGTGTAAGGGGATACATGATATAAAATACAAACATTTATGTAGGAGGCAACATCAACCTCACCTCTGAGTTCTCCACCTCAAGTCACTCATACTTTAGTGACAATTATTCTAGCTATTGCTCCTTTGGTTATAATTCCTACCACTTCTCATTCTATAGTTACTTCTTCTATTTATGTAATAGCTATTGGTGCAATAAATTATCTACATTATTTGAATTCTTTAAGTCAAATAAACCAACCCTAGGCTACTATTTTACTACCAATGTTTCTCGTCATAGCCCAACCTAATACTATGGATGCTATGATCACTATATAAAATTTCTCTAAGACCTCTCAAAAAGATCAAATGCACACACAAACACGATGGAGTAGGTGAGAGAGAAAGCGAAAAACAAAAAAAATCATAAAAATTCCTCATTAGCTCTAGATAATCAATAAAAAGGAGAACTGACCATTTATAGGCTAATTGAGTGGACTGGTGACTCAGTAGACAACTTGAGTGTGTTGGCTCTGCCACTGTGAGTGGAGAGGGTACTGAGGAAAAACTAGTGGGATGGAAGCCTTAGTGGTTCAATAAATAAGGGGGACAAGTGGAATGTAGACCCTGTCCACCCACTAAGTGACCCCATGCATTCATGTGTGCATGATGACATCATGATGGTGTCATAAATCACTCAAATAACCTAAATAGCCTCTAGTGCCCTAAGCAAGCATAATGAATCATGTAGGCAAAATATAGTGGGAAAAATTCCTACACTAACACACTCATTTAATCATAGTTTAGGTGGGATGGAGAATTGGGTGACAATAACAAGGCCTAATGAAGTACCCAAGTACATAATGATGATCCTAGTATCCCATAAAACATGAAGGATATATTCCTCCACAAAGAAAAGAGAGAAGGTAAGCATAAAATGTTGCATGGTAAATGTTTTAGTAGGTCCCTTTAAAATAGATTTTATCTCTTCCTTTCATAAGAAGGAAACCATGAGCTATCAAATTGCTGAATTCCCACTCAAGTGGAATACAAGTAGTAATTAGGATATATATCCTTGGAAAATGTTCAAATCTCTCCCTACCAATGCTTGAATGTGGCAAAGTTTGATTAGGAATCATATGACTAATTGTAGAAGATGGAAATGAAGAAAGCATATAATGAAGGGGAGAGTATAAGAGGGTTTATAATTACACTCTTTACATATAAAGAAGAAGAGTGGAATGGAACATTCATTGAAAGAATATCCATGGGAAAAGGAGACCAGGGCTTAATAACCATCAAAACTAAAGACTAGTCTACAAATGAAGAACTCAAATCTATAATATGAATGTCCATAGGAAAATATGAGTCATTAATACTTTCAATATGTTTACTTTCACTGAAATCAATAAAGTCCTCCAAAATGTAAGTTTGTGAAGGATCTAGAAGAGCAATAATCTGCACAGGAATGGATCTAGAATCTAAAATAAGACAACTAAGGTCTAGAAAAATCTCATCTTGTAGTGAGGGATTAATATAAGGAAGAATACTATCCATTATGGATATATCATCACAAGAAATAAAATCATGAGAGAGTACAATAATCTTAAAAGAGATAATATTAAGTAGAGGAGGTGTGATGTAGGTCACAATAAGATCCACAAAAATACTATAAATAGTGATCCAGATAATGAAGGGACAATTTATGTGCTCCACATTATGGTGTAGATCCCATGAAATGTGAATTAGTAAGTGACCATAAACACAATCATAAGAGTCCACCCAATATTCATATTGACTTGGGTCAATAAGAGTAGGAATCTATTCATATAAGAATGGGACAAGTTCTCAATTTATGATTGAGCATTCCATGTACACATGCCATGAATTATAATTGGTCTTCCCAAGAAGGACCATTGGTGTAGACTCAACCTTCCTCTAGAGTATATCAAATGGATTCATCATGACTATGAGAAGACACCAAGGAAGTGAAATACTACTTGATATAAACCATAATGAACTCCTAAAGCATGCTCATGAATGGGACATGAGGAAAAATTAAGAATGCATACAAGTGAGAAATCAATGCTGAAGTGCTAAGGGATAATGCATGATCATAATGGGGATGTCAGACACAACCAAAAACACATCCATATGTGAGTAATTAGTGCATAAATTACAATGCAAAAAGTAGTAGTGCCCAAGTAACCCCCTAAATATGGAACTTTATAAATTTAGTGATTTTTAAAATGAAAATAGGACTAAAACATGGTAAATTAAAAAAATTTAACTTTTACAAAAGATGATGCTCAATTTTGAGCTACAAATCAAAATTTATGACACAATAAATTTTCCATAAATAAGGACTATTTAATAAAACTTGCATTAAAACTTTAAAAATCCTGACCAAATAAAGGGTAAGGTAACCTTATAAACAATCATTAGAATAGGCATAGAGTGTAGAATTCAATGGTTTAGATTATGAGGGGGAATTGACCTCCTACTAACCTGAGCCTCACCCTTTATCTTTAATAGGTAGAAAAACAAGACATATAACCAAGCAATGAAATAATCTCCTTTACAATATATTGTTTTATAAACAAACAATAAAAAATAATTCAAACCCCACCATGTGTAACATAAATGCCCAGCCTAGATATTGTACCCTACCATAAAATATGACCTCTAACAAGAAATGGTCAATAAAGCCAAAAAAAGGTTCACCACTACTTATAAATATTCCCCACTCACACTTTTGTCCCCTACTAAAAAAAATTTAAGTCTCACACATTACAAATAAATTGCCTCTACTTTTAAAATATAAAGTCCCACCCACTAATAATTGTCTAAAGTTTTTGTGTTTTTTCAAACAAATTTCAAACCTCTCTTTTTTAAAAAAACTTGAAAAGACAACAATTTTTACCAAAACCAAAGCATTAACCAACTAGTTAGTGGTGAGAGGAGGTTGGTCTAGGGGTGAGGAAGACTTTTGGAGATATCATGAGGTAGATGGAGTAGGATTTGATCATATTGGAGAGTGGTATTATGGATTAACAATAATTTTAAACTTCAAACCAACATGTAAAGGTTGTGGGAGCTCCAAAATAACATGCAAGTAGATGGGCAATGATGGAAGATGGATCAGATCTGATCCTTAGAAATAAAAAGCCATAAAGAGATTGAAAATAGAACATAACTATCCCATTGAAATAAATGGTAATGAAGGATGATATTAGATAAAATAGTATCCATCATACGAATGCATCGATCAAACACAAAAAATAAACACTTATTCTCCAACCAATAATCCCATTCTCCTCACATAATCCTTATGTCATCATCTGTTAAAATTCCTCTAGACTATATGGTGAGGGGTAGATTATCCATATAAAAAAAACAAAACTCACATAGATACATGGATAAAAAAAATATAGATTTTTGAGCTTGAAAATGGCTACCAATGTATTCTAGTTAATGAGGTAGAAGCTAGAACAGAAAGTTGAATATCATGTCCAATAGATAGATAAAAATACTAATTCTCTCCTTAAAGAAGATAAATGTCTTCCTTTTAAGTAACATTCCAAACAAATCTACTTATATCTTATATACCATAACATAAACCAAGTAAAAAACCACTTAGATCTCAATGAAAATAAGGAATCTCACCAAGAATTCAAGAAAAGGTGAATGACCTTTGAGTGTAGCTCTGATACCACGTGGAATTTCTCCAAGACCTCTAAACAAGATCAAATTCACACACAAACACTATGGAATAGGTGAGAGAGAAAGTGTAAAACATAACAATGCATAAACATTCCTAATTAGTCTTGGATAATCAATACAAAGGAGAACCGACCATTTATATGATTGTTGAGTGGACTAGTGACTCACCAAATAACTTGAGTGTGTTGGCTCTACCATTATGAGTGGAGAACGCACTGGGGAAATGCTATTGGGTTGGAGGCCTTGGTGGTGTAATCAATAAGGTGACCAAGTGGAATGAATATCCCATCCACCCACTAATTGACTCCATGTACTCATGTATGCATGATGACATTAAGATGATGTCATAAATCACTCAAATAACCTAAATAGCCTTTAGTACCCTAAGCAATCATAATGAACCATGTAGACAAAACCTAGTAGAAAAAATCCTACACCAACATGCTACTGTTATAACTACTAGGTTTGTATAACTTTTATTACTGACTATTTGAAAAACCTTTTAATCCCCTCAGTGACCTATTCCTTCTTTACTAGAACAAGTCCTCAATCCCCTAGTCCAAACAAAAGGGTACTGATGAAACTATCCTTCTCTAATACCAAATGATGAAAACAGGCCTTGCACTGCTCTGCAACCATCACATTGTGAGCTAACTTCATATACATGCCTATTTAGTTTAATCATTCCTTGTAGCCTTGTTTTCCCTATTTATTGGCCATAAATCCTTCTAGGTTAACTCAATCATGAAATTAAAACCATTTCTGGATACCCATTAAGCCCTTCTATAACATACTGGAAAATCTCCTAAGGTTGCGTTGTACAAAATTGTACTTTCTTATTTAGGCCCTATTTCAATTAGCCCTCCTTGTGTGCAAAATGCCTTGTCCAGAGTAAAGTACAGAATTTATAAGAAAACCAAGCATCATTACAGATACCCATTATATTCTTATAGGTGAATCAATCATTTTTTAGTTCACTTCTTTGGGGAAATCCACTTTTTCCTATATTGGCCTATGCTCTTCCCTTCACATGCACCTAGGCTTCACTTGGAAATTGTCCTTTTCCATACTTATCCATACTTTGAAACCTTTAAAAAACTTCAAATATTTTTATAACATCATCAAGGGTCATATTACAAAGTTTCAAGAGGTTTCAAGCATTTAAACTCATTTTGAAGGCTTAACCCTAATTCAGGGTTTTCCCATGACTGTCACAGGCTGAGAGCTTATTAATTGAGGTTGTGAATGTTTTACCCTGTTTCAATTGTTCTAATAACTTTTATAGGGTATGTATTGATTCACTACACCTTCTCCAATCTTCCTCCAGGTCATATCAATCCCCTATACCTTCCAATGCTTCACATTTCAGTTGTTTTTGACTGTATTTGTATGACAGTCAGTAGGGTTCTTGATTTTCTTCTTTAGCACAATGGTTAACAGGGTTAAAATGTGATGTATAAAATTTTAAATACTTTAAATTATTTCCCCATTCATATTCTATATCAAAAATCAACTGATCAATCCATTTACTATGCAAAACATGTAATTTCCTTAACATTGCCTGTATATTGTCACCTACAGGCCTGAATTCCAACTGTGGAGTTTTTGGACATTAAAGGGGTTTCTAACGCCTGTTTCTTCTTGATTTAGGTTCATGCTTGCATTATATACCTATATAAATACCATTTTAGAATTCATATAAACATTTTCACGTGGATTTTACTTAAGATAGTGGGCTGTAGTTTTGAATTCCTGAATACCTTGTTTAGGTTTTTTATAAAATTCAAAGTTCTTAAGATATTTTTTTCACATAAATACCAGTTTTAATTTACTCCCAACATAAAAAATAACCAGTCTCTCTCAATATTCCATAGAGAACCATCATACACACACTTACACAGGACTGTCACCAGAATTCATAAAGAAACCATATATGAAACAAATACATTCATTCTTTCTTTCATAGATCAATAGAAGACTTACAATTTAATACCAGATTCAATCTACATGTTCCATGGCTTCCAAAGCCTTGTTTTCTCCTTCTCACATTGTTTGCTCCTTCTCTTTAACTCTAACAACTCTTGAGTGAGGTCCTCCCTCACTGTTTCTCCTCTCTTCTCTTCATTCTATCTTCGTTCCTTGAATGAGAGATTTTTCCTCTCTGTCCTTCTTCTCTTTTACGCCCCTCTCATCTTATCTTATTTATCCTTCTCTCTCCTTAATTAATTCTTATTTTTTCTCTCTTTTCAATAATTTCCATTCTAACTTCTACGCCCAAATTGGGCTTAAATCAAAACCAAATGCTGTTTGTAAGTTTCAACAATATACTAAGGTTGAAAATAGTTTCAACCATTTCCCCCTGATTTTATCAATAGCCTAACCATCGCTTTTTACCCTTTCACTTTTAAATTTTGACCATTACATTTACTTTAAAGGTGAAAATTTGAAATCTACACAATTTGGAGGGAAAGCCAGAATTTGAAATTTCCCACTAAAATTTGAAACTATTGTAGATGCTCCTACATCAGGTACATTTTTAAAACCTAGTGTTTACCTCTATTTTTCTACACAAATTACCCCTCTTAAGACATATACATGGATATAAATGTCCATTGGCTAAGCTACAAAGATGGGGACACCTATAGTTTTGGTACATAAAGAAGAAGGGAAGGTTAAGTACATCATAGACATGCCACTCCATAAGCAGGTTACTATATGTAAAAAAGCTATTCCTCCATTTCTTGCATCAAGGATATCCTCCCTAAAGCCTATGATATCTCTAGGTTAATCCCTTTTGATTACTCAAGGATATCATCTAGTTCAACAAGCTTAAGAAGCACAAGTGCAACCTATAGAATAGTTAGAGTAACTAGCCACCCTAAATATTCCTTCATGGATTAGGCAACTACATCATGAAGAAAAAATGTGGAGAAAAGATTTGGTAATAACTGAGTAATCCTCAATTAAGCTCCATTTTGATAGATAGACAAGCACTTTGAGAAAATTCAAGAGGAAAATTATGGTTGCTAAGGGCCAAAAATAGGACTAAAGTAGAGAAAATATATATACTCTCTAACTAAGAGACAAATGTTGAATCTTTCAAACCCTAATAGGATAAGAAAAGATCCATATAGTTTTGTGGATGCAACAGGAGGGGTAAACAAAGAAATGTTTAATAGTTTTGATTAATTAATACAAATACAATTAGAGGTCAGTACCATTCAGGTCCTTAAGGAGATAGTGCATAATTTACAAGGGATAACTAGGAACAAGGTATACATAGAGGGGACATTAGTATATTGTTAGTTTAATAAAACAAATCAAAATAACACACTAAAATCCTAACACCTCTATCCTAGACACTAGGGAGAACATAGTTAATAAACATGCATATGAAAACACAATTAAAACATAAAATAAAATATTCTTTTACCTTCTTTGGATCTCTAAATGGTTTGTTGGAGTGGACTAATCAGTTTATGTATCAAAAAATCTTAATCAATGGAGATTCATTTGATTCAACTTTCCTTGACACCTTGGATTAGCTGATTGGCTTATGAATTTAGCATTGTAACATTACTTGAAGTAAGCTTATGGAGTAGATCCTACATAATAACACTATACTATCAAAGCTTATTAATCAATAGGTATGGCCTTGTATTTATAGCCTCAAAAATCAACTTTCACCCAAGGTGAGCTAAGGTTGAGTTTAAACATGGAATGAGTTCAAACTAACCCTAGGTGAGTTGAGGCTAACTCTAGTTGAGTTAAAAGTTGTCATATAATTATGATTTTCAATTACTAGGCATATCTCTCAAATCGCATATTTTGAGATATTTTTGAAGAGCTTGATAACTCATAAAGGCAATGATGAAAAGGTTTGATATTTTGAATTTTGAAATTTCTATTTTTAGATATCCATTTATTTCAAATGGATAATTTAGCTAAGCATTTGATATTGTTTAATTAGATGATTCATTTTGATTGGCATTTTAACTCTTTTAATATTTGATCAAGTGCCCCACTTAATGGGTCCATAGGCCAAACTGCTAGTTGTTAGGTCATAAGGTGACTGAGGATGAAACCATGAGAGGTTATTATTGTATACAAGATAGTATCCCAAACAAGGATGCCTCAACATGATTTTGAGTATTGATGAATGGTTTACAGTCAAAATTGAGATGTTTAGTGATTCTTAGTCTTAATTTGAAATGTTTGGTAGAAATCAACCAAAAGTCTAGTCAGAAGCTAGTTATGGCCAGAATTGGGTGTCTACAATAACAAGGAAACTTTTTGACACCATTGGTTTAATAAGGTCTATGAAGGCCACCTCCCAACCCAAATGAGGAGACATTCTTAAAATGTTCAAAAAATAAAATATATTGATGGTAAATTGCATTTTATAAGCCAAAAACAATAAATAAGGATTATGCCCACCTCAATTTCATGACAACATCTAAAGATGCTTGGGCATAAAATTATATAATGTCAAAAAAAGATGGCATACTTGAGTGGCATCAAGAGATACAAGATTTATTTTAACAATTTGTAAACCAAGAGAGGGAAGTTGTTTCTATCCTAACTATCTTAAGAGCCATTCAAGTAAGCACTCCACATGGATAATTTGTGCCCAAGACCATTTTTGAGAATCTTCTACAAGCAACACTGGATAAATTTAGAGTATAAACTAAAGGCATTTTTTATAGAAATAGTGATGAGCTAATGTAACTGGTCAATTTTATAAGAGATAAGATTATTAGGACCGAGTCACTGAATGCTAGGGTTAGAGATGCATTAGATATACACAATAAATTGATGAACATGATTCCTTAGTTATTCAAAAGATATCTATTCAATTTTAAAACCATATAGATTGACTTATAGGAGAGTCAAGCATTTTACCTTCAGAAGTAACCAAGAAAGTAAATATGGCACTAGGGTTTATTCTAACCCCACTTTAGGGTACTTATCTTCCCAAATATACACTAGTGCATAATCAAATTGGGTTAGCTTATGTCCCACTTCTAGTAGCAATTTTAGGTTCATCATCAGTTCCAATAATTGTCTTAATTATAGCTATAGTTGTAACTTCAATTTAATCCATGCCAACTTATTCATCTACTTTTATCATAGCTTAAATTATTCTAACATTACCACATCAACACCTCCTAATTATACATATGTATTTACATGGCCTAGTCAAGATGGAACTATTAGTTCCAAATTTACTTAGCATGTATATATTGTATTTTTAGATAAAGAATTCCATTTTGAGTGATCAATCTTGTACATGCATGCTTTGTATGAGATTAGCATATAATGCTATTTTTGGAATTTTAATTTTAGACTTCGATTGAGAGATGAGGCCTTTCCCATCCCAATCTATTTATACTTGTATCCTCCTATTTCAAATGAAGGAGAATTTTGGATGTTAAATATTAATAGGAAATTTTAAACAAGTTCTATAATTTTAGTCTTAATGTGCATATATTGATTCTTCTTCATGTTGTGGATTGTGTAATAAGTTCTATAATTATATTTTATTATTCTTTGGTTGTGTATGAGTTATATTTTATTTACAGTCATTCATATTAATCTATGTCTGATTTAAATACCTTTGCATATAAATCACAATTCCCCTTGTTACAAATGTGCTATTATAGTTTAACAATTACGACAACCTTTAATTTCACGTGTTTAAGTATACTATATTTTGGTTCCCTTTGAATCCTAATCATGTTTTATTATTAGTGTGATATAATAGCTTACCTCAGACATTGGTCTTATGATTTATTGTCCATCCTAAGTTCAAGTACTGGTCTTGAAAGGTTTCATCTAGTGTGGTCCACAAGTGTTTCTATCGCTAAATTGCTTTCTACATTCAAAACATGAATAAAGAAACTAAAGAAATGGACAAGGCTAGAAGTACCTGGATAAAGATTGCGCACCGTAATCCAGACATTTGTGAGCACCCCTCTTTGGCTGTGGAGGAATGACACCTGCAAAGAAGAAAACTTGGACAAAAAGGCGTTAGATGGATAGATGGTGGGTTGCCAAGCAAAAGCTTGTTCCCAGAAGTATGAGAACTTCCTTAAGGGAGGTCAACCCACTATTTTGATAAAAGATAAATGGCTGATAAATGACAGAATGCTAAAATAGACTGAAATGATAGCAAACTGAAAGAGAAAAGAAAGCAAAGGCTTACCTGGAAGAAGCTGTCGGCCTGGTTGCAGTCGCTGGCATCGGTGGTCAAGGTCTGCCGACGTCGATTATGCTGCCGACATCGATGGAGGCAGTGACTGGTGTCAGTATAGGCAATAGGCTTGGACGGGATTTAGGCAGGGTCTGGTCGAGTCTGGACAGAGTCTGGTCTGTGGACGGGTCTGTGGACGTACAAAATGGTCTGGGAGAGTCTGGTTTTAGTTGAAGGTCTGTGCAGAGGTCTAGGATAATGGACAAAATGTCGAAAAGGGATAGAGAGATAAAGGAGGCCAATCAGGGAAATAGGAATCTGGGTCTGCCTAGTTTGGTTAACAGTGTAGGTTGGGGAAAAGAAGTGTTGAATCTAGTTTAAAAGCAGATGACTAGAAAGCATAATGAAAACACAAACAGAGTACTTACTTGTGCCCTGCTGAAGAAAATGGTGTAGGTTGGTGTCCTATTGCTGGTGATGCCGGATGTGAAGACCTGTTGCTGATGGAGAATCCCTGTTGTTCACTTGCAAAAGCTTGCTGTGTACCTGAGGGAGAGAGTCAGATTGATTGGCAGAGAGGCCAAGTGAAAGGACGGATACAAGGGACTGATGCAAAGATTCAAGAGTAGGGATGCCAGAGAGAGACGCAGAGAGCGAAGAGGAGGAGATAACGGTGAAGAAGCCGTTATGAAAGGGTGTCGACGTCGGCAATATCACCGATGTCGGTCGACGGTTGACCGACGTCGGCGGATAAAAGGCCGGAGAAAGGCTAAAAATAGCCTTTCGTCCGTTTCCCAACTGCCGAGTCAAATGAATGCGAGGATGAAACAGTCGATGGGGGTTAATTGGGCGAGTGGAGAGGTTGGAATGGGAGTCTTAGGCATTAAATGGCCATGTGGGGAATGAAGGGGATCCAAGGAGGGTATCCTAGGGTGGCGAGGTGGCAAGGAGAGGGAAAATGGACTTATTTAATTAAAAATAGATGATTATTTTTAATTAATAAGACCTAGGTAGGTTAGGGATAGTCGAAGTGGCAAGGGACCAAGGGGAGAGAGGAAGACCAAGGGTTAGACACTTTTTAGGTGTCTACATTTGCCCCTTTTTGTCTTGTTGGTTGTTCTGAACGAATTGCAAGACAAAAATAGGAGGTAGTTGCCCCAAGTGTGGGATGATGTGGATTGCCCCGAGGTATGGATGAGGTATTCCCCCTCAAAGTGGGAGTCGAGGGAAGGGAACCTGATGTCGGGTGCTGTTTTGACAAAAGGTGGATGAGAAAGATGAACAGTGAGTAAAAACACTGCAAAAGTTGTGATTGCGTGTATACCACGTCACGGGATAGGTAGGTCAAATGGTCGCAGTCAAAAGGGTCGAGGAGTGCTAAATCAAAGTAACCGGGCCCTAGCATTTAGTCGTTTGCTGATCGGGTCACTCAATCTAAGCTGAAGCTCCAAATGGTCGTCGTGTTCCAGGTATCCCAGGCTCAGGAAGTGCTCCCAGAAACATGAAAAAGCCACAAGTAGTAGGGATGAACTGGCTTGCGATCCTATACTTGCGAAGGGTCAAAATAGTTTGCGGACAATTCTGCTAACCAGCCGTGAGGTAGCACACACGCAAAAACAACCAAGGCAACATTGGCTTGGAAGTAGTCGAAGGTCGAAGGAGATACGCATGATCTCCAATGGTCATTGGTCAAGGGGATGGATGGATGAAAGGATGTGGCTGAGCTAACCTCAGAAAACATCATGTGATCTAAGTGCTACCTACATAGCCCTTGTGTGAAGGGCCTCAGGCCAATGTAGTTCAGATGAATTGAGAAGATTGGTCGATGATTGGATGTGGTCAAGTGTCGAAATGATGAGGGTAAGATGAGGATAAGATGATGTATTCTATAGAATTGGTCGAGAGTCTTTCATCCCTAGCAAGTTTCCATAGTCATGATGGATGTATGCTAAAAATGAATGAAGGTCTATTTATGCTTCAGCAAGTATTGGTTTATGCTTAACATAAATTGGGTCTGGTCGATAGTTTCCATGTGTATTGGTGTCCATAGAAACTATGTGAAATGGATGAGGATGATGTCTGATGCTATGAAGATGAAAAATAGCTTGGTTTGAGTCGACAATTGATGTGGTTAAATGTGACCAAAGTGTAGAGAAAAAGTGAAAGGCGAATCGCTCTTTCATTGACAAGGACCAGAAAGGGAGCATAGATAAGGGTTATTAGAACAAAAGCCCCATTCATGCATTACGTCGTTGACCAGTGTTGTGTTAGAGTGGTAATCGAATCACTTTGACATTAAAGTGAGCTCGAAGTCCCTTGAGCAGGTGATAGGAGGAGGATAGGGTAACCCAGTTTAAGAGCAGGAAGAACCTTGCCCCTTTTTATAGGAGACCCTGAGACAACTACAAGTCAAGTCCATGACCCGTTTTTTTTTTTTTTTTTTGGTGCAGACTGATCGATGCGGGAAGTCTACATATAGATGTCATTTGATTTATGGTCATGTTGCGAAGCTGATCAATGCGGGAAGCTTCTAAGAAAGGTTGCTGTTTGTAGCAAGATTTAGTCATAGCCATCCTTCGAGGGAGTGGTCTATATTTTTGCTTTAAATGTTTGATAAGTTGGCCTAGCTGTCCTTCAAGGGATCAGTCTAGTAATACAACAATTGAGTAGCTATCCTTTGAGGGAGCAGTCTACATTTATAGAGTTTTATGACCTGGTATAATATGTATTTGAAATAATTGTTGACTGAAGTTTAGCCATGGATGAGCCTATAGAGGTTTAAGGGTTCCCCTTTTATTAGGACAAAGCATTACTGCTTGACAAAAAAGGGTTGACAAGTGTTAGGAAGCAGGGTTGATAGGAAAAGGAATGACAATGACAAGGGGTTGCTCAAGGGATGAGCTCAAGTAAAACATCAAGTGATCGAACACTCGACTAACAGTAGAAATGGTCGAAGACGCAAGACATAAAAAGGGGTTCAAGGTCTAATAAGTCCCTGGGCCATGCTTGTATGTTATGATAAGGTCCAAGTCAATTAGGAGCAAACTTGCCCCAATTTGCCTCTTCCGAGATTGGTCAGGTGTTGATTGATGGATATGAAGTTGGTTGACATTGTCGTTGGTTGGTTGAAAAAGGTTAAATGTTTGGTCGAGAGGTCTGGTTGATTGATATTTGGTTGAAGTTTGGTTGAGACTGGTCGAATAATTGGTCGAGGGTTGGGTCGATGGACACTTGGTCAAGATTTAAGATTAAATGAGTGATTGATATGTGGTAGAGACTGGGTTGAATAGTTGGTTGAGGTTTGGATGAAGGATGAATTCCCCCAGCGGGTAGGGAGAATGTTTGAAATATTGGTTAAGGTCGGTTGAGGTTTAGTGGTCAGATGGATGGTATTAATGTCAAATAAGGGGGTCAAAGGTGGCAAAGGGACCATAGTCTGGCATGGGGATCCTGATTTAGGTGATGAGGTTGGAGAGGCATGAGTCGGGGTTGATGTTTTGTCGAAGAGGTGGTCAAGAGGATCCTTGATGAGAAGGGAATCTTTTTTCCGGTGCTGATGAATGACAGCTTTGAGAGCGCAACAACACTCAGTGTCATGTCCCAGAATGTGATGATAATGGCAGAATTTAGAGTTGGCGAACCAAGAGGGTCTTGATCCGAGAGGTGATGGGTGAGGCGGTGTTGAAGGTTTATTGATAACGTGGTCAAAAAGAGAGGTGTCATTCTCCAAACATCAGCGAATGGCAACCTTGAGGGCACAACAATGTTCCGTGTCATGTCTAGGTGTGCGATGATACACACAAATGCAAGTATCATCAAACCATGGTGGTTTTGGTCTGAGAGATTTATATTGTCTAAGAGGTGGGAGGTCAATATGAGATGACTGCAATAATTGCCGTAAGAGCAAGGCATATGAACCTGCTAACGGGTCGGGATGTTTTATTGCAGTGAGGGTTGGTGACGTTGGTTTGGGAGGCGAAGGAGGCATTGGTCGATGGTTTGAGGGAGATATATGTCTGATGGGTTGAGGGAGTAATGGAGGTGACGTGCCTCTGTGAAGGATGGGAGTAGGCAGTACTCCTATTAAAGTGGACGGATGCGGGCCCAAGATTGAAGGTAATGACGAAGGTGGAGGAGGAGTTCTCCGGTGAGGTCTAGTAGCTTTCGTGTGTTTGGGTCGAGGGCCACTATTGTGTGAGGCAAGGTTAGATGTGGGTTTGGGTTTAGATGTGGACGAAGGTGAGTGAGATGTAGAAATCTCAGGCAAAGGGCAAGAGGAAACCGTGACTAGGTCTTCCTCAGTTGAAATGGGTAAAGAGACTGGTTCTTCTCTTGGTGGAGAATAAATAGGAGAGTGTGGCTCCTCCAAATGGCAGGAGGCAGGGATGATTGTGCCTTCTGCTTGTGCTTGAGGAGTAGGCAAGGTATGGTCATTGGATGAAGGTGGGGCTAATGGCGTAGGTGTGGTCAAAGCGTCCTCCAATACAAGAGAGGTAGATGGAGGACTAGTAGGAGAAGAAGGTTCTTCATCCTTTAATGGAAGAGGTTGGTCAAGGACAAGAGGTAAAATAGTGTTGATTGTGTGAATATTATGGTCATGAGAGTCATTAGTCATGGTTTGGATGTTGTTTTGAGTAGGCGGATGATTTGGAAAAGGGTGTTTGAAGATGTCGATATGTTGATTGGGTGGGGCATTTGGGTTATCTAAAATAAGATCCCCCTTGTCGATCATGTCTTAGACGATGTTTTTGAAAGTTTGGCAGTTGTCAATGTCATGGCCTTGGATGCGATGAAAGGGACAGAAGTCGGCCTCCCTATACCATGTAGGGATGGCTTTTGAAGGGTCAAATTGAGGTGGTTGGATTGGAGGGAGATGGAGGACCCCCTGCTTGAGTAGTTTTTCCAAAATGGAAGCGTATGGTTCTCCAAGTGGAGTGTAAGAATGCTGAAAGTACCGTTGTTGGAATTGTTTGGTGATGCTTGAAGACGTCGAAGGTTGAGAGTAATTCATTGTTGTCGAGGATGGTGATCTAATGACCATAGTATGGGCCACTCCTTTGGGCTTGGAGTTGGCAGAAGAAGAAGGTCTGGAAGAAGAATGGTCATTGGTTTTTGCGTTGGTATTACGCAATTTGACCTTATCTTCTTCAAGGGTGCAGAGTTCAAGCTTTCGAGCCATGATGAAAGCTTCGTCAAAAGTGTGGAATGTCTGAATCCGCAAAGTAGAAGAGATGTGTCTGGCACATGCTCGAGAGAAGAGCTTGATGAGCTCAGATTGAGGCAAAGAGAAGGAGAGCTGGTTGATCAGACCTCTCCAACGAGCGACAAAGTCGACTATTGATTCGTCGTCAAATTGCCTGATGGAGTAAAGGTCTGTGATTGAGACTTGTTTGGTGATGTTGATTGAGAAATGGTCAAGAAATAGTTGGGCGAGTTGAATGAATGAAAAGATAGAGTGTCTGGAAAGAGAACTATACTGGTCAAGGGCTGGGCCAGAAAGCGACATAGGGAACGTGCGTAAAAACAACGCATCGTCATGGGCAATAAGATAACAGGCATGTCTAAATGCCTGTAGATGTTGTTGTGGGTCTTCCTTACTCTAAAAGCAAGTGAATTTAGGAAGTTCCCATTGGTTGGGGTATGGTCAGATAGGGACAGAAGGATGGATGGGCTCGTTGCAAATTTGCTCATATGAGAGAGCATTGCGCGAACCAGAGATAGAGGTCTCGAGACTAGACATTTTATCCATCAGCATCTTAATGATGTCTGCTGACGGATTGGTGGATGAAGCGCCCCCTAGGTTGTAAGGTGCTTGAAAGAGGCTAGAAGAGGTATGCGACGTAGTTGGTTGCGCTTGTAAGGGCGCAATGTATGGATGACTAGTCACAGGGACATAAGTGGAGGCTAAAGGTGGTTGCGTTATGAAGGTCGTAGGTACAAATTGACTAGGCACCGCCAAAGGTGGTTGAATGGTGGCACTGGTAGAAGGAAAGGTTGGCACCCCTGTGTTTATGGGTGCAAGAGTGTGAGGGGTCGAGACAACTAAGTTCTGGTATGATGTAGAACTTGGTTGAATTGTAGGTGGTTGAGGGGGTAATGGAACCCCGATGGAGGTTGGACTAAAAATGGATGGGGAGGCCAAACTTTGCGTATTGGCCATGGTCGGGTTAATGGTTGAGATGAAAGGCTGAGTCATAAAGGGTTGGGTGGTGAATGGTGTGGATTTCATCGCCACGTCACCCGAAAGGTCTCGCGTTGGGTTTATTGCGAGATAGTTTTGGAGGGCTGCGATATTGAGGTCCAAGAATCTCTCAAAATCTTGGTCCCCTTTAGTGATGATGGGAATTTGAGTCAGGGTCGAGGTCGGGGTCGGTCCTGTAGGAGTTCTTTCAGTCTTTGAGTGGAACTCCATGATAAGACTGGTTAGGGACGGGGTAGACGGAAGCAGTTGTTGGCTAAAGTGGTTAAGAAGAGAGTCCTAGTTCCAGAAACTGTGTTCTTGCAGTCTCAAAAAACTAGAATGTGGTTTTTGATAGAGAAGGGATAGGTTTTAGGCTGCTGGTTTTGAAAAAAAAGGACAGTGACAAAGACCGACGTCGGTTGAAAAACCGATGTCGGTAAGGAAGATAGCCGACGTCGGTCAGATAACCGATGCCGGTAAGACAGGAAAGCCGACGTCGGTGACTGTGTCTTTCAGAGAACAAAAAGATTTTAAGATTCTTTGGAAAAACAATGAAGAAAGCATCCTCACTCACTCAAACAAATAGATGAGAAGAGAAAAACAGAGAGAGACAGACAAGCCTAAGTGATAAATCCTAGGAATTAACCTTAGAATCTTGTGGCTTATGCCTTAGATGAATGTTTTAGGGAGATTGGCTGTAAGAAAGGTCCTAGAAGAGGTAGTCTAGAGCTAGTTTCGGGTCTTGTTTTAGGCACTAAAAAATCTGTGTTAGGTCTGGTACGTGGCCTGGTGCTAAGGAGCAAGCTCCCCTCACTTCACGATTCCAGTGGTTAGCTGGTCTCGCTTAGCCAAGATATACCTCGCCTAGAGTTTATCCTCCACCAGAGAACGGAGTGGGCTTCCCCCTTGGTGATGAAATCCAAGTAGGGTCACCGGGACGGGTAAGGTATCCGTTGGGGGATGAAATCCCAGTCGGGCCTTGTCTCAAGTAAGTTTTATGTTCGTTTTAGTGCATGTGGTTTGGTAGTGTAACATCAAGTGTCTACGATTTATTCAATATGCGGATTTAAGTTACTAGATGTGGACTAATGTAAGCACAAGCAGAAATGAAAGTGCGATACGTTTTAAGCCCAAGTCGAAATGTGAGATTTGTTATGAAGACAAGTTTGAGAAAGGGTTGAGAGTATGATGTTTAGACTAGTCTAGAAATGCAAGGAAGAAAGATTCATTTTAGTCCTGCTTATAGTGTCATTTGGAATAGAAGAAAGAGACAAGAAGGAAGGAGCCTAAATGCACCTAAATGAATGAAAGGAAGAGGAACCCGAGGAAGAACCTAAGGTCCCACCGGTCGTGCCAGAATGTTTTTATCGCTAAATTGCTTTCTACATTCAAAAGATGAATAAAGAAACTAAAGAAATGGACAAGGCTAGAAGTACCTGGATAAAGATTTTGCACCGTAATCTAGACGTTTGTGAGCACCCCTCTTTGGCTGTGGAGGAATGACACCTGCAAAGAAGAAAACTTGGACAAAAAGGTGTTAGATGGATAGATGGTGGGTTGCCAAGCAAAAGCTTGTTCCCAGAAGTATGAGAACTTCCTTAAGGGAGGTCAACCCACTATTTTGATAAAAGATAAATGGCTGATAAATGACAGAATGCTAAAATAGACTGAAATGATAGCAAACTGAAAGAGAAAAGAAAGCAAAGGCTTACCTGGAAGAAGCTGTCGGCCTGGTTGCAGTCACCGGCGTCGGTGGTTCTACCGGCGTCGGTGGTCAAGGTCTACCGACGTCGATTATGCTACCGACGTCGATGGAGGCAGTGACCGGCATCGGTCTAGGCAATAGGCTTGGATGGGATTTAGGCAGGGTCTGGTCAAGTCTGGACAGAGTCTGGTCTGGGCTTCGTCTGTGGACGGGTCTATGGACGTACAAAATGGTCTGGGAGAGTCTGGTTTTAGTTGAAGGTCTGTGCAGAGGTCTAGGATAATGGACAAAATGTCGAAAAGGGACAGAGAGATAAAGGAGGCCAATCAGGGAAATAGGAATCTAGGTCTGCCTGGTTTGGTTAACAGTGTAGGTTGGGGAAAAGAAGTGCTGAATCTAGTTTAAAAGCAGATGACTAGAAAGCGTAATGAAAACACAAACAGAGTACTTACTTGTGCCCTGCTGAAGAAAATGGTGTAGGTTGGTGTCCTGTTGCTGGTGATGCCGGATGTGAAGACCTGTTGCTGATGGAGAATCCCTGTTGTTCACTTGCAGAAGCTTGTTGTGTACCTGAGGGAGAGAGTCAGATTGATTGGCAGAGAGGCCAAGTGAAAGGATGGATACAAAGGACTGATGCAAAGATTCAAGAGTAGGGATGCCAGAGAGAGACGCAGAGAGCGAAGAGGAGGAGATAACGGTGAAGAAGCCATTATGAAAGGGTGCCGACGCCGGCAATATCACCGACGTCGGTCGACGATTGATCGACGTCGGCAGATAAAAGGCCGGAAAAAGGCTAAAAATAGCCTTTCGTCCGTTTCCCAACCATCGAGTCAAATGAATGCGAGGATGAAACGGCCGACAGGGGTTAATTGGGCGAGTGGAGAGGTTGGAATGGGAGTCTTAGGCATTAAATGGCCATGTGGGGAATGAAGGGGATCCAAGGAGGGTATCTTAGGGTGGCGAGGTGGCAAGGAGAGGGAAAATGGACTTATTTAATTAAAAATAGATGATTATTTTTAATTAATAAGACCTAGGTAGGTTAGGGATAGTCGAAGTGGCAAGGGACCAAGGGGAGAGAGGAAGACCAAGGGTTAGACACTTTTTAGGTGTCTACAACAAGCCTCCTTTCCTACCCTACCTTTCCCTCCTTTTTTGAGTTTATTTTGAAGTCATACCCATATTAGATTAGAAACACCACCAATACAATAATTTCAACTAGATATAGGTTTACCCATATTTAATTCACCCATGGTAAATAATCTGCCTCACTCACCACTATTCTACCAATAAGTTGTTTATAAAATTCAATACACCACAACTCATGTCTTAAAGTGAATACCTTTTCATTGATCATAAAATGTTAACTACCAAATCATAAAGTTTTTTGGTGTGTATAAAAGACAAATAAATATGGCACTAGGAGGGATTTTGAACCTCTACCTATTTTTATTTAAAAAAGATCACTTGAGTTACAATGAAAGCACTGAAAAGATTAACATGGTCAAACTCAGAAACTTACTATTACCACCTTTATAAATCTATATAAAATTTATGTATGATAAAGGATTTTGGATATAATCCTAGGCTCAATTATTCTCTCTAGGTATACAACCCCATATTTCATTACTCCTGATGGCTCAACCCATAGCTCTAGTTTAGGCTCCAACTTGGTTGACTAGTTATGCTATCAATGTTGTAGGAGCTGTCCATGAATTACCAAGGAACTTAGAGAAATATCTACCTTATTTTTCTCCCTTAGGAGGAAAGACTACAAAATAACACATCAGGGCTTTCAAAATTGCCTTGGGAATCTTGAATGTAACCTAGAAAGACATGGCATGTAGACTATTTCCTTTCACATTATAAGATGCAACCTATGACTGGTTTCTTAATATATTAAAAGGTTTCATTACATATTAGAATAATTTTCAAGACATATTCTTTGCATAATTTGGCCAGGTCACTAATGCAAGCATTGCTTATCAATACTTTTCTAGTATGAGGCAAGAGTCCAATGAGCCAATCTGAGCCTTCAATGTTAGATTCCAAAAAATATATAATAGACTTGAGACTAATTACATAGCCAATGAGTTATACCTACAGATGTATAATAATGCTCTTGATCCTATGATTACTATGTTTTTATACATATCTATTGGTATTGATACATTGCATTTGGCTTATGCCAACATTATCAATGTAGATAAATAATTTAACCCTCAGATGTAGTCTTTGAACCCACTCACTCTTGGTCTTATTTTTATAGCCTTTAGTGTAATTTTGAATGTAAATCAAAACACTATAACCCAAACCAAAATGTAGTTTATAATTAGTTGTCCTTAAACTAGGATTTACCTAATCCATATCTCAACTTCTTGAATAATTTTGAGCCCAACCAATAAAGCCTAAATCAATCATTGATACCAACTAATGCTGCTATAACACATGTAATCAATTATAATTCTCAAAAAATAGAGTTGGAATCAATCTATATGATGGTTTATAAATTGAGCAATGAGTTTTTGAACATGCAAAAATGTATGGGTAACACTAGAGGCTAGGACACCAATCATAACTTTAGATTTGAGAGTTATAACAAGCCTTTAAATAGGTCTAGAAATAATCAAAAACAAAAAGTCCCATCTAATAGGATGTTATAGATAAATATTATGGAAGCAACCCTTCCTAATTGGTACATAATTTATAATACTACACAACATGATGAACTTGATTACATTGAATTCTGCACAACTTTTGACATCTTTCAAAAAAAGATAGATAGGAAAGAAGGCTTTGCACATAAAACAAAACCTTATTCCTTTGATAATCTTGAACAATTTAGTATAACAATGGTCTTTGAGACCTATGATCCTCCATTTCCAAAATAAGATGATAATGAACTAGAGGATAACACATATGAGATCTATGCATTATAATAGTTCTAGAGGAACAACTATAATATGAGGAGTACGTAGCTAATTAATAATTAAAACACCTCTAAACAATAATGATACTACTCTTCTAGACTCTTGAGCTAACAATAACCCACCTCCACATAGGAGTGATGAGTAGTTGTAGAGCACAAAACCATAGAGTAAGGTAGGGTACAACATTGTTAAAGACATGAATAAAATCAAGGCCAATATCACCCTGCATGAGTTGGTTCAAATCACCAAATAAATAGAATTATTATTAAAATACATAACTAAAAGGTCATTTACATTAGATAAATCCAAAGCTACACATTAAAATGTTATAAGATTTAAAGTACCTTTTCTTCACACCATTTGAATGTTTATAAAGAACATGCACAACTACTTGGTTGACTCAAACATATTGACCAATGTAATACCGATAGTTGTATTCCATAAGTTAGGATTGAATCTTGATAAGTCAAAGAGAGCGGTATTAAAATTGGACAAGTCTTTGATTCCATGTGTTGGAGAATTAATGAACATGTACATTCAATTAGAGTTTGATCCATGTGTGTAGTAAATGATGACATCTTGGTCATTGAAATTACAGAAGCCTATGGTATGTTATTGAAACATGATTGGTATAAGACATTAAATGGGTATATGGACACCATCTTATCACACATGTGGTTACCATAGAAGGGGGTAGCTAACCATATATGAGTGGATCATGAACCAAAGATGAGACATTTGATCACTAAGTACAATGCCATGATTGAAAGGTATACTTCATATCTTCACATGTAGGTGTATACACATTTACCACTGAATGAATTACATGAACATGAATTTGAAGATCCAACTTTAGAATCTTCATTTCAATAGATCCAAGTCAAAACAAGGTTATGGTGTTGGTGTGTATTTAATATATCTACATGGAAATAAGTAAATTAATTATTACATGTTGTATTTTTCATACATGAAAAACATAGTAGAATATGAAGCTTTGATCTTTAGTTTGTAGTTTACACTCAAACATAATGTTTAAATTCTATAGGTCTTTGGTAACTCTAAACAGGTGGTGATTCAGATTAGGAATAAGTATCAGTGTAAGCTTACTTACCTAAAGAAGTAAAAACACAAAGCTTGGGACTTGATTGAGTCCATTGAAGGATTCAACATCAAATCCATTCTCAGAGAGAAGAACCATATAATTTACTCACTAACAACTTCAAATGCTAATATGGCACCACTCTAGGAGTCAAAGATGCAAAACTTATCAATGGAGTTGGTCCCTTGCCCCTCAATCCAAGATAATGTGGACAAATTCTAAGTGTTCAAGGATGACCAATATATAGTACAATTAATGAATAAATATAGATATTTTAGAGATCAAATAATGGATGAAAATGATGTCAAACCCATGCATGGTAAAGACCTAAGAGAAGATGGTGTTTTACAACTAAAGGAGAACTACATCCCTTTAGGCATGGTATATTTAGAGTGATTTTTTTATCTATACCCCCAAGCTCAGAAGTAGAAACCACCAAGAGTAACTGAATCAACTTTTGCCAAATAAAATTTGGGCATGAACCAATACCCTCAATAGGTGAATATAGGCCTAATTTGCACTCAAATTGAGAAATAGAAGATGAAACACTTACTAGTAGAATGTAAATTTGTGATAGCCTAAACGTATAAGGACATGAACATCTTTGAACTGAGACTCATTATTCACACAATACCTTTGAATCTAGATCAAAAACCTTTTAGATAAATACATAGGATAATAAACCAATTTTTGGAACCTTTAATTCAAACAAAAGTACATAAGCTACTAGAGGCCAAAATTATTTTTCTAATTAGGCACTCTACTTGGGTAGCTAATTTGGTACCATTCAAGAAAAAAGGTGGAGAAATTAGACTCTTTATTGATTTCAAGAACATGAATAGAACATAATAAAAGGATAATTACCCCTTTCCCTCACTAGATGAGGTAATTCAAATGGTAAGTGGATAAGAGATGATGTCCTTTTTAGATGGATTCTTTGGTTATAATCAAGTACTGGTATAAGCTGAGGGTTAGATGAATATTGCATTCATAACAAAGTGGAGAAGTTTTTCATATAAGAGGATGTCATTCAGCCTAATTAATATAGGAGGAACCTTTTGGAGAGACATAGACTTCACTTCCAAGGGTTGGTTGGCAAGCACATCATCATATACATGGATGACCTCACTATGTTCTCTAAAATTACAGTTGATCACATAGACCACCTTTGAAAGGTGTTTTAAAAATTCATAAAGTATGGAGTGTCAATTAATCCAAATAAAAGCATATTTGGGGTCATCAAAGGGAAGCTATTAGGCCATATCATCACCAAATATGGGATCTCCATTGATCTAAATCAAGTGCAGGTCATATCCAAGTTGACACCTCCCAAAAGTATAAAGGAACTAAATTTCTTCTTTGGTAAGATAAAATTTTTGCAAAAATTCACTTCTATATTTAAAGAGATCATCAAGCCATTAAATGCTATGCTGAATTAATATTATAAGATAGAGTGGATGAAAAAAGTCTAAAGAGCTTTTCATGACATCAAAACTACCATTGTTCAAGCTCTAGTTCTAATTAGTCCAATTTCAGTAAGGATTTTGATCTCTATTAACTTCCTTTAGAACATATTATGGATACTATGATCACACAAAAGGCATAATATAATGAACATCCCATTTGCCTTTATGAGTACCAATTTGAAGGATGATGAGGTGGAATACTCTATGATAAACAAGTAAATTTATTCCTTGATAAAAATAGTCAAAAAGTTTAGGCACTATATTATACAAAATAAATAATATGCCACTATTCCAGATCCTAATATCAAGCTCATGCTTGGACAAAATGAACTAGGTGAAATAAGAGGAAAAAAGGATGTGTAAACTCTAAGATTTTGACCTTGAAACTAGGCTAGCTAAGATGGTAAGAGGCTAGAAGATCATTTAGCTAATGATCTATACTGTTCCATGAATAAGTATTGAATACATTAATGAGACTCAGGTAATTGTTGATGAGTGGTACACTTAAGTAATCCATTATCTATTCACAAGAACTTGTCTTATAGAACTAAACAAAAAGCAAAGGTGAGTACTCAGGCTCAAATTAGCTCACTAAATGAGAAAGGAGTTTTGTACCTGAAGAACTATGAGGGCATTTATTTAAGATACATTTAAAAGGAAGAAGCTAAATATATCATAAAAAACATACATCATAATATAGGTAGTGGGCATCCCTTAGGAAATAAAATAATTCATAAGATTTTGAAGATGGGGTACTACTAGACTATAATATTCAAGGACACCCATATTCATGACAAAACTTATCATGATTTACAAGTATTCAAGAAAAGAGAAGTAGATTATACCATGCATTTATATCCAATCATAGGTGGATATCCCTTTTCCTAATGGGGTCTTTATTTTATTAGGGTGATAAATCTAAACTCTTCAGTAGGACAGAAGTTTGTCCCCACAACTATTGATTACTATACTATGTGGACAAAAGATTTTGCAACAAAGAATTTTAGAGTAATTGATGTCATCAATTTTATGTAAGAAATTATATTGACCAGGTTTATCACTCTTATTTCCTTAGTTTCTGAAAATGGTCCAAATTTTCAATCTTCTAAATTTATAGAATGGGCCTATGACAATCAAATCACAATCAAGTTCTCTTTGAACTAC
The DNA here is from genome assembly GCA_037957365.1 of Torreya grandis. Taxonomy (NCBI): domain Eukaryota; kingdom Viridiplantae; phylum Streptophyta; class Pinopsida; order Cupressales; family Taxaceae; genus Torreya; species Torreya grandis. The sequence continues at coordinate 1,492,984 of JARHVA010003402.1, read as the reverse complement.
TACCCATAACGAAATGGATTAGCTAAGTCTACTAATAAGAATTTGATATATTCCATTAAGAATTCATCACAAAATAAACCCAGAGAATGGAACCTCATATTTAAATATGCACTATAGGTGGATAGAACCAAACACAAGTAAGCCTTCAAGGCTTCACCTTTTATGCTAGTGTATGGATAATAACCAATCTTCCCTAATGCTATCAAGATACCAATGTACTTGTTCATGCAAGAGTACATGGGATACGATGAAAGAATACTATATAGACTATTAGAAATAGTCCAAATAGAGGACACAAAAATTGAAGCACTGTATAACTTCACTAAACATCAAGATATTGTCAAAAGATGGTTTAATAAAAGATCAAATATTAAATCCTTCAAGATCTTAGATTTGGTTCTTCTATGTGATAAAGCACATCAGAATAAGGGATAATATGATAAGTTTACCCATTTATGAATTAGACCATATTAGATATCATAGATCCTAGGTAAGAATGCCTTCTAGTTGAAATACCTCCAAGGAAATAATCTCATCTTTCTAGTCAATGGATAATTTTTGAAGAAATACTTCATGGTTGCTCCAACTGGAGATGCTTCTAAGAAAACTATAAGTGGAGATTTATATTAGGTGTAGATTAGATTTAATACTTTCTAGGTTAGATTTTCTACTTTCTGAATTAGTTTTCCTTACTTTTTGCATTTTGATTTCAATAGATTAGATGCATGCTCTCTAGATTAGTTTTCTAAAGTTACAGAATAGATCAACAACTTTCCTATATTGAAGTCATAAAGGACATGCCCAAAAACAAGTGGACAAGATATAAGGAAACATAGTTGGTATTCATGGGGGTTTATTATGATAGTACCATATTATTTGGAATTGTGGTATATGATGTGATTGATCTAGGCTATGCTTAGGTTGAATAGGTTCACTAAATTTTTGGGATTTAATTTGATATAATCATTCCAATTTTATAAATACATTCCATTTCCAAAGTTTATTTCCAGTTTTTTATGATAAAACTTGGATGAAAGATAATAAACATAGAACTAGAGACACAGTGATAGGGATGCATTGATAAAAATAAGTTTATTATACATAAACCTAGCTAATAGTGGTTCCCAACCTTCCTTCTATCTATGTTTTTCAAAAATAAATCATACAAAATGGTAAAAGATGGGTGATTCAAGTAATCTCTACTAGGGCTATGGACATTTGGCTAGTAGTAGAGCAAGAATTTTAGTGAAAGCATAGGTATCTCTATTAGGGATATGGAAACTTGAATAGTAGTAGAGTGATGCCTAGGCTTTCCTTATTATTCATCTCTAAAATCAAAAGTCAAAATGAAACCTACAATGTTTATTCATGTCTCTATTAAAAAATTCATAATCAAGAGGAATTGATTTCAATAGATCACACACATAAATCCAAGATATGTAAATGGTTAGTATGTTACATAAGGAAGTAGGAGTCTATTATAAAGTTTGGTTTGTATATTATTTCCTTGTTGGAGCTAAAGTTTTGTCATGATCCATTACTAAAATTTTAGGTTTTCAAAATACTCAGGAATATTTTCCATTGTAACTCACCATTTTTTGTGACCTAACACACCATCCATTTAAATTTTTTTAAAGAGTGGAAAATATTAATTAAACATCATTTTTATGTCTTTTGAAACAAAAGTCCATGATATAGAATTTTGGGAAAGTAGGTATTCAATAAATTTATTTGACGCTTGAGAAATTCACTTGACTAGTTTGGTTTCTAGTTGTTTTCTTAGCGTAATGCACAAGTTTATTCTCACTATTTTTAGGATGTTTTAAAAAATAAAAGGAATCAAATCTATGCTTAATCCATAATATAAACTTACCCTTATCCTTATTTTTTCTATAAAATACTTATGCATGTGGTTCATTTTATGGTTTATATGACTAATTGAGCTGATGTGTTTTGTTATTAGAGGGTTTATCTTATCTATATTATCTTAAATAGAATATCTTGCACTTAGGAATTTCCAAAACCATCTCAGAGTTCACCTTTGACATGTGACATATTTTCCACTCATCTAGATCTCCAAGTTAAAAGAATGTCATGCTAGCCTCTTGAAGATGATGTTAACGAATTATTTTATATGAATGATCTTGAGTAAGTGGTGTAGTGATATCCATACATGTGTCATCATCCTAACCTTTTATAGGTGATGTCATCAAATAATTTTATATAGATGATCTTGGGTAAGTGAAGTAGCGAGTGTATACATAATATTTTTAAACTTTATCAATTATTGATGTTTTTTCTCTTATAATAACCCATCTAGTCTCAATCTCTCTAAGTGCATGTCTTAATGGGTGCATCGAGAAAGGGGTGGGTAGACCATTGGTACTTCATAAGATTTTTGTTCCCTATATCATCACTTGAAACCAACACAAATCCTTCTTATACATTTATCTAAACTGTGACACCTCCATTATATGATCCTCCAAGCAATTCAACACCTCAAATAAACCCTACCTAAGCCAAACCTCTTTTTAACATCCTTAAAACATAGTCAAATGGGTCAAACATGTTCTAGAAATTGAACATGTTATGGGACTAAGTAGGCCTAATACACTTAATCTAGGACCTAGCTATTCTATTCCCATACAACTAGTTCAATTGGGTCGACTACATCAGATAAAAATTTAGAAGGGTTTAAGGTTAGATCTGACTATATAAACACATCTTTCACCCCATTTCCAATAGAGATAATCATTCATTTGATCTTATTTATCTGCTTATCCACCATTGTACTTGAGGAGCCATTTCTTAGAGTTTCATACTTATTTAGAGAAGAATATTATCTTATGGGAAAAGTATTTTGAATGTATAGGAAAATTCTTGTATCCTAGAGCTGACCTTTCTTTGTTATCCTTAAAAACCACAATAAACTCTTGAAAAACACCATTATCCAAGGGAGAGATTGAAACTCGATGGTTTCATATTCAAGTTAAGTATTCCTAACTCTTACTTATCTTTTATTATTAGATATATTTGCATGTATAATGGCTTATGAATGTATCTATCTCTCCATTCTTAGGATTACCTCTATATTGACTTGAGTAGATTTCTTCTTTACATGTTTATTATCCTCCATTTATGACACAAGTTTTAACAAGAACTAGAATATATTTACTTTACTTTTTTACAAACCATATGACCTAATTAGGGTTATTGTGTGGTATTACTCGATTAGAGGCTTTAGAACCCTCTCTAGTTTTATTGTATGGTAAGAGACATCTTAGTTAGGTCTAGTGGATCCATATCAATCATGACCGTAATTTTCTAAATGTACCAACAAGAAGAATGAATAGATTGATTTATCGTCTCCAAAGTAGGATTGATTTATAGATCAAATTCAATTTCTCTTGTATACATTTTGATGAACTTGATGTGAAACTAACTCTTACAAGTGTTAGGTGTGAAGCCTGATCATCTTTCAAGATCAGAGGTTAAAATTTTGATGTTATTTCAGTTAGGTTTTGGATCCCATTATTTGTATCCCTAATGGCATGGGGGGATGAAAGGGGGAGAACCCCCCTTTTAGGGTTTGGGGGCAATGACCCCCCAATAGGGGGTTTGGGGCAATGCCCCTGAAGTGAAAATTTTATTAAAATTGCCTTGGTAAAATTGTAACTTTATAGTCAATTAGGGCCATTGATTAAAGGTTTCTAGATCTAATGGTATAGGTTATGTTCAGGTGTTTTTTTACCTAAAATGTATTGATACATGGTTAATATAAAAAAAATACATTTTACACAGAGAGGAGGCAGATAAGGTAGACAGGTGTAACAAGTTTTATTACATAATTTGTTTCTTCCTTGGATTACTAGAAATAATATGATGGACAAGTTTGGTAGATGTAGCCCATCTTGGGTGAACCACATTAAATTTCATGTCTCCTATTTTGTGCATGTTTATGATTATTTTCTATATGTTTGATTGATTCATTTCATAGTTTCTCTTGTATGCAATTTGGGGATAAATCTATGTTTTATTTTATCCTAACAATAGGTTTTCCTTCATCTTTTAATTAATTTATTATTTATTTCATTTTTATATTAGTGGATCAAATCTATTGACTCAGTATAACATTATATACATAGGGTTTAACATACAATCGATCTGGTTGACTTTGTATTTGTGTAGGTCATCTTCAATTACATACAACTAAATTGATCTGATCGATTCAATTTACTTTTCCACATATAGGTCTTCAAATTTAGTCAACCTAGTTGACTCTGTTATTAGGTTAAAAATCTTCAACTGGATGACACAATATAAAAACGAGAATTCAACATTATTAAATCATCAGGTTCATTCTAACCAATTTAGTCATGTATTTTCTTCATTTTAGTCTTTTTTTCACATTTTTTAGTTATATAAGAATGTAACCCTACAATAAACTTAGTCTACTAGATCGAATTGGTTTTGTAATTGTTTCTTGCCCAAGAGACCCAGTCAACTTGTTTGCCTATGTTTCTTTGGCCTCTTCTTTAATAGACAAAATCAATTAAGTCAATTTTATTCTATATTGTTTACATATTTGGTCAACCCAATCAACCCAGTACTCTTCAATCAAAAGGAATCAAATCACATTGGTAATAATTAATTCATCTTTTATTTTTTGTCCTACTTTCTTAGAGTATTACACATAGTATAACTAGGAAAGTTTAATGTATCAATTTAGTCACACACTACCAAATCAAAAAATATCAAAAAACATAAACAATTCTACCCAAGATCTACCTACTTAAATTTCATCACCAAGGGGAAACCCACTCAGTTTTTTGGCTGAGTATTAATATGTGGTTGATGGTATATATTGGCAATGCACCCAATACCCTTATCACTGTGGGATTATGAAGTGAGGGGGTAAGCCCCAATATAAATCCCTTTTGACCTTAACAAACTTAGAACAACTTTAGCTTACCTTTATATAGTTCCTTTCTAAAGCCAAATGCTTTATCACATTTATTTTTAAATCTATAATTTAAACATTTAGGAATGACTGCATAGATTATCATTTCTATTTAACATTGTTGCTTGCTCTTTGTCAATTATATGCTGTATTGAAAAAATTATATTGGAAAACATTGGTACAAGGTTTGTTTGTGTGCCACAACTAGATCAACTAGGTCAACCTAATTCTTGTGTTTTTTTTTCAATTTATACACTAATTAACACTAGATAATCCAAAGTCATAACTATTAAAACTTGTATTTATGCTCAGAATACAGTTGATAGACTCAACCATGTTTATTATAATTTTCATTTCCAAAGAATATAGTCATTTTTGTCTGACCCAGTGTCTAATAGGCTGGTCTTTTTACCCTTCTATAGAACACTATCATTCTATCTTACCCACTCTCTCAGAAGTTGGCATTTTTAATCAATAGAATATAGTCATTCTATCCAATCCAGTCTCTCACAGGCTGGTCTTTTTACCCTTATAAAAAACATAGTCATTCTATCTAACCCAATTTTTCATAGGTTGGTATTTTTACCCTTATATAGAACACATTCAATCTATTTAACCTAATCTCTTACAAGGTGGTCTTTTTTCCCTTTTCCAAAACATAGTCATTCTATTTGACCTAATATTTCATAGGTTGGTCTTTTTACCCTTCTGTTAGCAAAGGTTCCTAAAGCATCAAAGCATGCTAAGGATGAGGATAAATATGATATCATTTGTGTGTATAGAATAGTGTATTGTATTCATATAGGAGTTTGGATAATAGAATCATAGTAAGAATTAATTATCTAGTTTTATTTAGGATTTAAGAACAACTAATGTTTCATAAATAGAAATAATGCATTTAGATTAATTAGATAGAAAGTAATCAAAACATTATGCATGAGAATGCATGCAAGGAACATAATAATAAATCACATAGATAACCATAACTAGATAAATCTCTATTGATCTTTTCAAAATTGGAACCCTCTTCTTCTTACAAACAAAGGTATATATAGACATTTATAGTCTATGACTATTCATCTTATTCTCATACTTGGCACCAAAAGTGGAGTTTATTCTTATTATAGCCTATTATAAGTCATGAAAATAGGACAAAAGAGACTTAAAATGACAAAATGAGTGCATAACACATGAATATCAGATAAATGTCCTATATAGCTTAGAATCCATGTTCTTCTACTAACACTTTCTCAAACTTAAAATGCTATCTCATCCTAAGATAACATTGTAGGATCTCTAAGAATGTATAAGTGACTAAATTCTATAGAAGTGATTAGAAAAGTAAGATTCACAGTAATCACTCAAGGCACTATTTTTGATTTTCACCTCTTGTGCACTACTTATCCACCTTTTTGAGTTTTTATTTAAGTAACGTACCAACCTACCACCCTTTTATGAGTTTTTAATAGGCTAGCATAACCAGGTAGATTCCATTTATGGGTTTTCAACTATTTTGGCCCCACTTGTCTTATTAAATCATCCCCAATACAAAATGTTATACAAAATTTTCAAAATTTATACTTTGTGAACTACTTAACTTGATAGTGGTGGCATGGATGCAGATGATGATTGATTAGAAGAGTCCTTGTATTGGGACTGTGTAGCCTTGCATTGAGTGATGATTTACTAGAGCTATGAAGGTGGTCTATATGTAGGGTTATTAACAATCTAGATAACTGCACTAGTGAAAGGAGCCATATATATTTTGTATACATTCCAATCTAGCATCACTTATTAGATCAACCATAATAGGGTGCATAATGGATCATGATAGATAATGATTTATTTGAGGTTTGCATCATTAGTTATGATCAAAGATACCTTGGTATTCACTACACTTATCTAAATCTCTCCACTCAACTTCTCCATCTTATCTATGTGTTATTGATCTTAGATACCAGTGACAGAACTATGCAAAAGATAACTATACAAAGAGATGGTCATCACCCACATTATCCTTAATATTAAGTGATTTCTAGAGGAATTTATCCTTATACTCAACTATTGTAGTATAAATAGACATGGTTGATTTAATGGTGGTGGCCTTGGCAAAGTCTGCACTAAAACTAGATAAGGAGGTATCCAATTGCTACTTCTAATCCAACAAGTTGCATGTGACCTATGGAGCTTGAATTGTGATAGCATAAAGCATTATTTGATATTTTTCTAGCATAGTGATGAGAATTTAACGTTAACATATTACTCCAATTTTTTGATTATGTGGAGTTTCTTTGCTGTGCATAGTCCGTAGTTAACTCAAAGACAAGTGTCTTGAGTCTATGTTGATAATACATTACTTGGTCCCCAATTGCTCAAGTCACCAACTCAAGATAAGTGTCTTAGATAAGTTTAGCATCTTCATACAGGTGAACATTCAACTCAATTTTATTGGCTTTTTATTGATTTAATTCTAGAGAGGCAACCTTCTATGCAATGGACTCTTAGAATGCTACAATGCCCTCTAATTATTTATTTAGTGGTAATCTAGAGACATACAATGAGGCTTTATACTAAAATGGGAATATTGATAATGTTCCTAAAGTCACTAATGGGTTAGGTCATGGCATGGTCACAAGTAGAAGTTATAAGGTGGTGCATCAAACACCTATAATTAGAACGTCTCATAGCTAGATACTTCCTATAGGAAATTATAGTTTCTGTGCACCTATTGGAGCTATGGGTTGGTATTCTTATTTCTATGGATACTCCAACCTGGCTTGTTTTTATTTAGGCACTTCTTATTGTTGTTTCATATCCTCTTCTATAAGCTTCATGTGTTTCACAACATCTATATCTTATTTTCTCTTAGCTTATTCTACTACCTTCCTATTGAGCTCATCTTCCATAGCTTTCTTTTTCTCTTGTTCCTTCTCCTACAACTTCTGTGCACATTATTCTTCCTTCTTCTAGTCCTCAAGGGTAACAACCTTATCTTATTCTTATGATACTAGGTCAACCTATGCCTTGGATGAACTTACTTATTGTTCCTTCACTTGAGACTATTATTTGCATAGGGCTTCATCTTCTTCTTCTTTATTCTTCTTCGTAGCTTCAACTTATTATTATCTGTGAGTGATATCCTCTAAAGATTTTTTTCCCTATGTTGTTACATCCTATTTTTTCTTATCATTTTTAACCTTGGCCTTGGAAGTGAGTGTATCCTCTTTATTATTATGCTCTTCATCCATTTTATTCTGGTGTACCTCCTATTCCTACTTTGATGCATCAAAAACTTCTTGTGCTTTCTTGGCCTCATCAAGAACCTTTTATCATTTAACCTTTGTGTCATGGGCCTTTTGTGTGGCCTCAAATTATTTAGCTTTCTGACTTGATTATTGAGCTTGCTATTGTTAGGCTTGCTCCTTATGATTATTTTTTCCCTCTTGTCTGACTTACTATTATGCTACATGAGCTAATTTCTACTATGAATCCTATTTTTCTTCAGTTGTAGGTTGGTATTTTGACATTTGGGGCTTGTTGTGAAGGTGGTAAATCACTTGGATGGACTCTGGAGATGGAAATAGATGATTTATTTCACCCTAAAGTAACCATCTTATATTTAGGTGGTAGTGAAGTTGAAGATTATGAAGGCTACACTTCTTACACTATGGTTGTCCTACCAAATGTGCATTCTTCTAAGGTAGGAAAAACCCTAACCTCTTACCAAGTTTGAGTATATGAACCAGAAACTCCTATGGACTTTTTGGTAGTGGTGAAAATATGTCAATGACTATGAATGTGGTATAAGGTTGATACTAGAATAAGTCAAACCTTAGATAAATCTACTCATCTTTTTCACACATAGTGTCAACCATAATAGATGTAGGGCATGGTGGTAATTTTACCCAAAGATTTGGAGGAACCTTCTTACACACTTGGATTGTGCACACTACCTTCTAGAAGAAGAATTCCTTATCCTCCTCCCTATCATATAAGTCTCCTACCATAATTGTGACCATCACTTGATAGACCTCCTACTCATCCATTCCCATCTAAGGTAGGTTATAGGGGATTATGATCTAGGGCACCTTAGGGTCATCTATCCAAGTGGAAGTGTTACTAATATTGCACTTCAATTGAGGAGAAGGTGGTTATTTTTTGGTGGATATCTTACACTTTCCTTTCTAGTACTATGAGGTTATGGCTTCAGGTTGTTGTTGTGCTAAAGATATTGCTACACTAGGTGGTAGCTTGGAGTGGTGTTGCCTACTTGGATGCATAAGTTTTTTGATTAGTGACTTTGTCTTGTGCCATGAACATGGTAATAAATAATGCTATGGGTCCAAATGGAAAACTTGGTAGATTATGAATGTGGATGAACATGCCTTTCATAATTAAGGTGATAATAGCTTATTATCTCAGGTATTGCATGATGTTTGATGGCACCCAAGGATGTGTAATGATCATCTCCAATCACTCCTCCCACCATGTCTTGAATTTTACCTCATGCACTAGGGAACTATGATCAGGTGTCCATATCATATTATAAAATTACTGAATTGGCTAGTAGTCAGTGTTGGGGTGTACCTCTCCTTTAAGGGAATTCAATTAGGTGAAACACAACAAAAATATGAGAAATTGGTATAAGAAGGTTTAATTGGAAGTTATGTGACAATTTTTGATGTTTTTAAGTAGATAATATAAAAAATATTTAGGATAATTAAACTTCTCACTGTGATGGGTCATGTAATGTGTAATGTCCACCACTCCTTTAAGAATTTTCTTCCCAGACTTGGTGGTTTGTCAGAATTTTCATGTGATGCATTAGACCAAGATTTACACTGGTTCATCTTGGATTTATTCAATTGAGATCCCTCAGGTCCCCCAAACATATAAATATTTTACATCCTAAAGGATAAGAGTCATTATTATCTTGTATGGAGCAAGAAAATCACCTCACACAAGCATGCCCAAAGCTTGGGCCATTGATTTTATGTTGATGACTATAGTGGTATTGGGGCCAATGTAAATGTTTCCATCATTATTAAAGTTGAGAAATATTTTCACAATCTCCCCCAAGTCATCGAAGGTGGGCATACAAATCAGGCACTTGACATATGTGTTCTAGAAATGATGTGGGACTGCAAGAGCTAGTAGTTGCACAATATCTATGGGATCTGGTTGAAAGAATTTTTACTCTACCACTTAAAGGTAATCAAAAATATCTATATAAATGAATTTTATCTAACAAAGCACAAGTTTGATGCCCTTTTCTTCATTTTAAGCATCTATCAAAATCTTAATGAGTTATGAATGATCCATGATTTATGAATAATGAAATTGAAAAACTTTTTGCTTTCTACATAGCAAAAATTAACTTGGATCTTGAAACTTTAGCTCATGAAAATATTTATAAGAATGAAATATAGACTTGGTTAACAATTATATGACTTTATGGATTTTGTGCCTATTGGTTTCCATGTAAATTCCACATTTATCTATGCATTCGATATCAATGTAAATGTTGATGTGGAAAATATTATTTGATCTAGAAATTAAGGTAGCTAGTCATTGGTACATGTGTCGAGATACACTTTTATATTATTTTATATTTATACTAGAGTATGAATGGATGATGTTGAATATCCATTGATTTGGTGAAAATTAGACCAATTGAACCTTTGATTTGGCATTAACTATTTAGCAATGACTATTATATGATGAAGATCTAGGTGGATGTGACTTGACCATACATTTCCTAGACTTAATTGCTTTCTTTTGCTTCTATTGACATAAATAATGACACACCTAAAGTATTCTATGCACATTTGGTGCATGCTATACTTGTTATCTTGGTTCCCAAAATCTACTAAAGAGATCATCTACAAACACACACACACATAAAAAAACACACAACAAAACATACATAAATGGGAAATATTAATCTAATCAATGCTAATTGTTGTCAATTAGACTTGTACCCCTATGAAGGTAGTTTCAAGCCTTCACAATCTACTAAAATATGGAAAAAATCCTAGGCTATGGGTGACCTAATTAGTGGATTGAATCTCTAGATTCTAAGGGCTAACTCCATTTGGTGTATCAATTAGGATCTTTGCTCTACGCTAAAAACTGCTAGGAAAAGAGATAAAAACTTGACCGTAAATCCTATCTAATGATGGTGATACACCTATATTTTTTTGATTTATCCACTCAATTTGAGCTCCTAAAAACACTAATTTAGACAAGAAAAGGGTTGAACTTTCAACTCTAATTGACCAATATACATAAGTATTTCATGAAAAGGTTTTATCTGGTGATCCAAGCTTGAGGAAAATGATAGAATAGGCCTGATTTAAGTCACTAATCAGCCACTTATATCCACTATAATCTCATCTAAGAGACATCAAACACAAAACATGACCTACATAAACTGATCAACTATGCTGCTAGGTAAGAATCAAGATTTGACAAGGAAGATAAATTCTATCACTTATGCAAATCACTGACATGAAGATAAATTATATCACTTATGCAAATCATTGACATGAATAAAATATACCATCATTATAGAAAATAAAAATAGTCCTATTAATCTAAAAAAAGGTTAAACTTAGTCTTTGGAAAATTTGATCTTGCCAAAAGAGGGATACAATTCAAGGCTATAAAGCCAATATATATATATATATATATAGGAAAAGTATACAACATCCAAGAGATTAGCACTAAAAATAGAAGAGGAGATTAACTCTCACATTAACCAAGTCAAAATTGAGCTATCCAAAGATAACGTGGTCTTCAAATAAAATTTATTTTTGTCTTAAGCCTTGCATGAAAAGCACTTTGGCATTGAAAATGGATAGTGGGCTTAATCTTGAGTCAAAACTTCCAACATTCATGATGCTACACCAATATCCAAATATGGAACTGCTCTTGAGCTTCTATAAATGTTTGAAAGGCTTAGATTAACAAGAGTGCATGCATGAAATCTATGTTAAGTTCTCCAATGTTAAACTCCTTGAGTCCTTCATGCATTTGAGTCTCCATTTTTAGAAATGAAAGAGTCATGTTTGAAATGGTTATACATCTTGGACATGTCTAATCTTGCTTTGGGCCACTTTGCATGATCTACATAGAATGTATAATTCATTAATCTATTTATTAGCTATTGAAATCCCTCATATTTTATTTTTGGTTCTTCATTTCTATGTATTTCCTATGGAGTTTTTCCTTACATGCATTTATCTTAGGCTTATTCCTCTCAGATTTTAATCTTCCTTCATTTCCTCTTTGGGCTTCCTACTTGGTCTATTTCCTTTGGCCTTTCCTGTGAACACCTTGTTTAAAGGAAATCATGTCATTTAGGTAATTTGGTTAGCTATTTTTCTTAGATAATTCCTTTCTTTTAGGAAAATTGCCTGAAAGAATTATTTCTTTTATTTAGACTTTCTTTTGCACTTTTACTGCTCACTTCCTTCAGACTTGTTGAGTCAAGATTTTATTCTTTGGATTTTTGCTTAGACTTTCCCCTTGGTAAACCTTCCAAAGGAATTCTTTCAGATAATTTATCTGAAGGAATTACTTTGGAATTTTTTCTATTTGAATTGTTTTAGGCCCATCTCCTTATTTATTCCTTCAAACTTTTAGTTTGAAGGAATTAGGTCTTTGGATTTTCCTTTGTCATTTTCAAATTACCCTTCGGACTTTTGTAAAAATCCTTTGGAATTTGACAATGGCCCTTTGACCTTCTTAAATGTGCCCTTTAGAGAAAATGACAAGGCCTTAGGCTTTTCAAGTGACCCTTCAAAATATCCAAGTGGAGTTTTTTGAAGGGAAAGAGCCCTTCAGATTTCTAAAATTTCCCCCTAGGTTTTGTCTTGAACTTTCTTGAAGGGTAGATACCCTTTGGGTTTCTACAAATGGATACTTTTGTAGAATTTTTCTTTAGGTCATATCCTCAGGTCTATTTCCTATGGAGCTTTTATGATGATCCATTCCTTCAAATAATTTATCTGAAGGAAATATGTCTTTAGCCCCTTCTTTCAAATTTCCCCTTGACATGTTTGGATTACCCTTTGTAACTTTGAATTGGCCCTCTTGCCCTTCAGGATTTTGGAAATGTCCCTTAGGATTTTGAAAAAGGTCCTTTCTTCAAGATAATTTCCTTTCAGGTCTTTGCAAATGGCCCTATTGGAAAATTTGAAAAGCCCTTTGGACTTTTGAATTTGTCCCTTCAAACTTATTCAAAATGTCCCTTTAGACTTCTATGTTTTTGTCTTTTGGCATTTGGTGAATGGTATTTTTGGATCATAAAGTGCCCTTCAATAAATTGTAAAAGGTCCTCTTGCCCCTTTTAAATGGTTTTTATTGCTTGGTCCTCATCGAAAAGAAGGTACCCTTTAGAAAGTTAAATTGAGCCTTTTCTTTAAAAGAAAAACCCCTTAAAATTTTGCAATGGTTTTCTTTGAAGGAAAAGAACCCTTCAGCAAAAATGAAAAAATCCTTTGCTTTTGAAGATGCCCTTTGAGTTTTCTATTTGGATAATTATTTTGAAAGAAGGTGACCATTTGGACTTGAAAAATTCCTTTAGACTATTCTAAAATGGACCATTTAAAGACCCAAAGAAACCTTCATGATGCTTTTCCTCACAAAAATCCCCTGAAAACCAAAGTGAATGCCTCAAAAGGCCTATTAACCATGAATAATTTCAAGAAATTTTCAAGACCAATAACTGACTCACAAGATAAAGGCATGATATGCAAAATTTTGAATGGTAGGGGTGACAATTTGACCTATAGAGAAAAATTATCAACATTTTGGTGACTCAATTGGGGAACATGCCTACTATGCTTGAGAACTAGACCATATACATAACATTTAAACTTATAAAATAATGTTACATCTAGTCCATGACTATAAATACAATATCTTATTTGAAAAAGATAACCTTTATCCTTCAAAACAAGAAGGGGAACACATAAAATAGGAAAACTAACTAACAACACAAATGTGCAAACCAACACTTATTGGGATAAAACAAAAATAAACTAATTTGTTTAAATAAAAATTAGAGGAAAATAAATAAAATAACTAACAAGCCATGACAAGACATGATCCACCTGGATCAAAATAAAAATTCATTAGGTTTCTTTCATGATGAGAAACCTCATGATGTCATACAAGTGGTTGTTGAAGTTGAAACTTGGTGAATCATCTTTTTTTCTTGCTACTATGCTTGGAGAAGATCCAATTATATTACCATCAATCAATTTCACAATGTACACATAATCATTGTGATCTTCAATACATATCCCTTACTGGTCTTCATTCTTAAAAGGTTGATTTGGCTCATGTTCCTCTAGGCATGGCTCTTGGTCATTCTCTAACTACTCTATCTGATTAAGGAGCTTGACAAACTAATCTTTAGCTTCATCATGAATTTATTGAGGAAGGGTAGTTGGTATGATGTTGGAGTAATCTTCTAATTCATCCCAAAAATCATCACTTTCTTGCTCAAACACAAGAGCCTCTAGCTGCCCAATAATAGGTTCTTGAAACTCATTCAACTCATATTCCACAGATTGATCACAATCTTCCTCAAGATAGAAGGTAAGTTCATCAAAGAAAGTGATAGGGAGCTCATCATGCTTGCATTCTTCATCATCTAATGTTGACATGTTAAACTTGTCTATCTCATCCTAAAAGACATAGTACAATTATTGCCTAGTATTTTCATGAGCAGGTTCACCTTTAAGGATTTCAACTACTGCAAGTTCTTCAAGAGTTGTCTCTTCTTTTTCTTATTACTCAAAAAAAGTGGGATAAAAAGAGTTAAGGCCTTCCATGTCACCATGAAAACACTATAGATCCTCAATATCTATTCCTTTTGAATTCAAATCTTCTCCTTCACCTTTAATTTTTGTAATCTCATCTTCCCTCTCACATAAGATGCATTTTCCTTTCTCAAAGGTGAGGGTGGGAGGGAAAAAACCATCCTTTACTAAATTGAAACACATTAGAATGTCTTGGTTCTCCTCTTTATATTTATTTATCACTTGATTCCAATCAAAAGGGCTTCTAGGTTCTTCTTCTTGAGGAAAAATAGTAGTCTCATCCATGCTTTCTTGGCTCAAGATTTTCATTCTCATCTCTAGATCTTCAATTTGCCCAGTTAGATTGTCTTGGAAATATTTCTCTTGAAGATGTAGGTAGGTTCATCTACCTTCTCCAAGTCCATATCATTATTTTCACCCTAAATTTATTTGATTGGTACATGAGGATTACCCCTCCAACTTGGAATGCTAATTGATTCCCTTTATTTATGATGAGTAACAAACTCATTGATCTTCACAAGGTTTTGAGCTGGCTTATGATGAAGAGTTATCCAACTTAGGATTTTGATGCTAGATTGAGAAGTTTTATGTAAATCTTGCATAATAATAGGAGGGGTTGATTGAGGATGCGCATATTGATTTTCAAGAGGTATAGGCTGCTCTTGGAGTAAGGAGGGCTTCCAATTTGGAATATTGGAATGAATGGACTCACTAGAGGATTCTTCTAGTTTCCTTCTATCTTGGATTAACATTTAAAATATATTTAGAACACCAAAGGGTTGGATTTGATGGGAAGAGGTTGATTGGAGATGGGAGAGGGTACACAAGGTTGGTTTCATTGAGTAGCTTGATTTTTCCAACTCACTAGTCTTTCCTCCATACGTTTGTTGTCTTGGGATTGCTTGGACAAACATTCTTCTTTATATCTCAGATTTTCTTGGTGAATAAAGGATTGATATTGAAGCTCCTCTTGATACCTATTTAACTCATCCAATCTATCACACTCTTCCATTTGTTTCTCAAATTGTAACCTTTATCTCCATAACACTCTTAGATTGACTAAGAGAAAAACAATTAGGAGAACTACTTGAGGTGATTCCATGAACAACATTAGTTTGATGAAACTGATAGAGGGGCTCATTAGAATAATATTTATCAAATGACTACTGATACATTCCATTTTTTTTTAATTTTTTGTGCACTTGGACTACTTTACAACTTTTAATGATGATGGATATCTTTTTCTACTGCAAAACTTTTCCTTAGCTTCAAAATTCTTCAAATATGCAAAGGAATTCTTTGTTGTCCCACTAGGCATGCCAAAAACTATTATCAGTTAGACTTTCACCCCTATGAAGGTAGTTTTAGGCCTTCAAAATCTGATAAAACATGGAAACAATCCTAGGATGTGGGTGACCTAATTAGTGGATTGAATCTCTGGATTCTAAGGGCTTGATCTCTTTGGTGTATTAATTAAGATCTTTGTTCTATGCTACAAAATATTGAGAAAAGAGAGAGAAAATTGAATGAAAATCCTATCTAATGATGGTGATACACCTATATTTTTTGATTTATCCACTCAATTTGAGCTCCTAAGAACACCGATTTAGACAAGAAAAGCGTTGAAATTTCAACTCCAATTGACCAATATGCATAAGTATTTCATGAAAAGGTTTTATCTAGTGATCCAAGCTTGAGGGAAATGATAGAATAGGATTGATTTAAGGAACTAAAAAACCACTTATATCCATTTTAAACCCAACCAAGAGACATTAAACATAGAACATGACCTACATAAATTGATCAACTATGCTACTAGGTAAGAATCAAGACTTGACAAGGAAGAAATTTTTTATCACTTATGCAAATCACTGACATGAATACACTATACCAGCATTATGGAAATTAAAAATAGTAATTCTATTAATATATAAAAAGGTTACAAACTTAGTCTTTGGTATAATTTGATCTTACTAAAGGAGGGATACAACTCAAGGTTGAAAGCTAACTTATATATAAAAGTATACAACAACCAAGAGATTGGCACTAAAAATAGAAGAGGAGATTAACTCCCACATTAACCAAGTCAAACTTGAGCTATCCAAAGATAATGTAGTCTTCAAATAAACTTTATTTTTGTCTTAATCCTTGCATGAAAATCACTATGGTGTTGAAAATGGATGGTGGGCTCAAGCTTGAGTCAAAACTTCCAATGTGCATGATGCTATGCCAATATAAAAATATAGAACTCATCTTGAGATACTAGAATTGTTTGATAGGCTTGGATTAAAAAGAGTGCATGTATGAAATCTACATTAAACTCTCCAATGTTAAACTTCTTGAGTCCATGCATTCGAGTCTCTATTTTTAGAACTAAACGAATCATGTTTGAAATGGTTACACATCTTAGACATGTCTAATCCTACTTTGGGCCACTTTGTATGCTCTACATAGACTATAGAATGTGCTAATCTATTTATTATCTGTTGAAATCTGTCACATTTTGTTTTTGGTTCTTTGCTTTTATGTATTTTCTATGGAGTTTTCCTTGCATGTATTTGTCTCAGGCTTATTCCTCTCATATTTTAATCTTCTTTCATTTCCTCTTTAAGCTTCTTACTTGGTTTATTGCCTTTGGCCTTTCCCACAAACACCTTGTTTAAAGGAAATCATGTCATTTGAGTAATTTACTCAGTTGTTTTGCTTGGACAATTCCTTTTTTTACGCAAATTACTTGAAAGAATTTTTTATTTTATTCAGACTTTATTATGCACTTTTCTTGTTCACTTCCTTCGGACTTGTTGAGTCGAGATTTTATTCTTCAGGATTTTGCTAATACTTTCCCTTGGGTAAACCTTCTGAAGGAATTCTTTCAAGCTTTTTTCTTTTTGAATTTTTTCAGGTTTATCTCTTTGTTTATTCCTTCAAACTTTTAGTTTGAAGGAATTAGGTCTTCAGGTTTTCCTTTGTCATTTATAAATTACCCTTCTAACTTTTATAAAAGTCCTTCAGAATTTGATAATGGTGCTTTAGCCTTCTTAAATGTGCCCTTCAGAGAAAATGACAAGGCCTTAGGCTTTTCAAGTGACCCTTCAAAATCTCCAAGTGGACTTTTCTGAAGGGAAAGAGCCCTTCGAGATTTCTAAAATGTCCCCTCGAGTTTTATTTTGAACTTTCCTAAAGGGTAGAAGCCCTTTGGGTTTTTTCAAATGGCCACTTTTATAGACTTTTTATTCAGGTCATATCCTCAGGTATATTTCCTATAGAGATTTTGTGATGATCCTTTCCTTTGAATAATTTGTTTGAAGGAAATCTATCTTTAGCCCCTTCTTTCAAATTTCCCCTTGGCATGTTTGGATTGCCCTTCAAAATTTTGATTTGGCCCTCTTACCCTTTGAGCTTTTAGAAATGTCCCTCATGAATTTGAAAAAGGTCCTTTCTTTGAGTAATTTTCCTTTTGATACTTTGCAAATGGACCTATTGGAAAATTTGAAAATCCCTTCAAAATTTTGAATTTGTACCTTTGGACTTATATGTTATTGTCTTTCAGCATTTGGTGAATGGTCCTTTTGGCTGATAAAGTGCCCTTCAAGAAATTTTAAAAGGTCCTCTTGCCCCTTTTAAATGGTCTTTATTACTTGGTCTTCATTAAAAAGAAGGAACCCTTCAAAAAGTTACAGTGAACCTTTAAAAAAAAAAAAAAAAACCCTTAGAGTTTTACAATGGTCCTCTTTGAAGGAAAAGAACCCCTTGGAAAAAATGAAATGATCCCTTACGTTTGAAGATGCCCTTCAAGATTTTCACTTTGAAATTTCTTCCAAAATAAAGTGACCATTTGGACTTGAACAATTCCTTAGAAATATTCTAAAATGGACCATTTAAAGACCCAAAGAAACCTCCATGATGGTTTTCATTAAGAAAATTCCCTGAAAACCAAATTGAATGCCTCAAAAGGCCTGTTAACCATGAATCATTTCAAGAAAATTTCAAGACCAATAACTCACTCATAAGATAAAGGCATGATATGCAAAGTTTCTAATGGTAGGGGTGATAATTTGACCTATGGGGCAAAATTTTCAACACTAATCAACACCCACTCATTTAGTATAAAGAGATCAATTAAGACTATTGGCGGTAGGGCTTAAGCCTACAACCATTAACCCACCTTAGAAAAATGGTTCCTTGTTATGATATTTTATGTATAATATAAGGCCCTTTCTATCTAATCTATAATCTACCTAGAAATGCACTAAAACATCTATCATATAACAAAACTAGTTCATCTTTGTGAAATTCTTTATGGCACAGATTCCTATCATGCCATGCTTTCTAGATCTACTTATGAAATTTTTGTATAAAAAATGCTCTGCATCGATACTCATCCATCTTATTTAGTTCAAGAATCCTATTGGTGAGAGACTCACAATCCCCTAATCTCATGACCATTGTAATGCATAGAATGGGTACCAAGTATTCCATCAACATTACTATTTCAAGTCCATAGACCAACTAGAATGGTGTAAAACTTGTAGCCCTATTATAATGCATGTGATATGCCAAAATAATCACAAGAATGTGATCTTCCCAATCATCCCTCTTGACATCATAAATCTTTGTCAATATCTTTCCCAACACTTTATTATAGGCCTCAGCTTGGCTATTAGCTTATCAATGGTATGAAATACTTTTATGATGAGAAATCATGAATTATTTAGTAAGTGATTTGATGGTATTATTCAAGAAGTGTGTCCCTTGATCACTGATGAGCTTGATGGGGCATCTAAACCTTGTGATGATATTATCATAAAGAAACTTTGCTGCATCCTTTGTACCACACTGGGTGTTGCATTAGCTTCAACCCATTTGGTAAAGTAATTTGTCATAGTGATAATATATCAAGATTTTCTATGTTTACTTATGGGATTGATAGATGTTACAAAATTAATGCCCCACTATTCAAAAGGTTGTTTGGCTAATAAAGGTTGAAAGAACATTTAATCCTTTTGTAGTGGCTTACCCATTCGTTGACATGCATCATAATGTTATGCTACTCTTTGTGCATCTTGAAAAAGGTTTGGCCACCATAATCCACTCTATAAATTTTTTATTGTAGTAGCTTCTCTAGAAAAATGGCCTCCTATTTTTCCTTGGTGTGCTTCCTATAAGAGTTATGGTTGTTCATGTTCTAGAACTACCCTATGTAGTACTTCATCCTTCCCCAAATGATACAAAAACCCATTTATAATTGTATATGGAAAATTTTAGGTAAAAAATTACTTCTTATCTCTTTCTTGATAGTGCGTAGGGAATACTCCTTGATTTAGGAAATTAACAATTGCCTCTAAATTTTTGGGGATCGTAGAAACATGAAAGAGATGGGCATTAGGAAAATCTTCCTATATATCTTATGTTTCTTCACCATTTGGGATGTGATTAATATGATTCAGTCCAAAATTTTCTCTTTTTAATTTGACATTAATGTGAAATTAAAATTATTGAAAGAGCATCAACCATCTTGAAATGCATCCTCTGAGCATAGGCTTATTGACAAGGTAACAAAGAGCTTGATGATCTATGAAAAATTCAAATGGTGTCACAAGAAGATAGTGTTATAATTTTCATAGTGAAAACACTATAACCAATACTTCTCTTTCAGTTGTTATGTAATTCTTCTTTGTATTAGACAAATTTTGCCTTTTAAAATGTATGTGGTGGTTTAGTCCACCCTTTCCTAATTATGCAAGTGAAACACCAACTACGATACCATAAAAACATAAATGTGAACATAAAAGGGCTTGTTCCAATCTAAAAATATGAGAATAGGCACAATGACCAATATCTACTTTAGTTCTATAAAGGCTACTTGACACTCAAAAGTCTAGATAAACTTCACACCTTTGCATAGTAAATACTCCAATGGAGATGAAATGGCTATATATCCCTTGATAAATGCATGATAGTACCCTATATGATCAATCAAGGATCACACTTATATAAATTTGACTAGTGGAGGCATACTAAAAATGACTATAATTTTGGCCCAGTCTACCCAAATCCCTTCACTGCACACTACATGACCTCATAAGACACCATTTGGCATGTAAAAAATAAGTATTTTTTCAAATTTAGGGAAATACATAAAGCTCAACAACATTATAACATGAATTAAAGCTTGGAAAAATGTTATTTAAACAAATAAAAGACTATTCAATCATTGAGATAGACTTCCAAGAAGTCATGAATGAAATCCTTAAACGTAGTCACCACTACTCAAGAAAAAATTATAGGGGTGTTCTTGAGGCCAAAAGGAATTACCTTGTATGTAAAGGATCCCCATTCTATAGAAATAATATTTTTATCTCTGTCTTCTTTTATGATGGGGTATTTGATGATAGCCACTGAATCGATCTATGAAAGATTAAAATTCATGACCTATGATAGCTTCTAAAACTTCATCTATGAAGGGAATAAAAAATGGATTATTCACACATAGTCATTCAAAATTTGATAATCACCACATAATCTAATCTCTTTTATTTTATTAGGATGAAATACCATGGAAATAACTCAATCTAGCTTTTATATGGGTTAGATTATATCTGCATCTTGGATTCTATCTAGTTCAGCCTTCACTTTCAAATTCATGTTTGGATTCAACTTATATGGCCATTTTTTATGGGTCATGTGCATTCCTTGAGTTCAATGTGTATTTTTCCTAGGGATGGATCTACTCCTCTGACCTCTAATTTTTTTTTGGAAATACATCTTGATAATCTTGTAGAAGTTGCATAGCTTTTAAAACTTTAGATTCAGTCTAATAGTCACCTATATGTGCTAGTTTAGGAATCTCCTCACTTTCAATGTTTTCCACATGTTTTTTAATAGGTTTTTTTATTAATATTACACTTTTATTCAACAAAAAATTCTTGTAGCATTATTTTCCCTTACTTCTCTATAATTTGTATGTCCTTTTTTCTTTAGTAGATTTTATGACTGGATCATTTAATGGTTATACTAGCTGTTTAGGTTAAAATAAATTAGTTAGATCAATCTCACCATTAGTATTTAAATATTAAATTTCCTCCTCTTTATCTTGTATTTAGTGGCATGATTAATAAGATATTGTTCTTCCATATTGTCATCTTAATATCATTATAATGATGTATATAGATCGAAGACTACATTCTTCTATGCAGTAAAATCTGTCATGGTACTTAAATCTTCTAAAAACCCATGACAAAAAAATATTTGATTTTTAGTAGTGCATTATAAACTAGAGGATTCTCATCTTCAAACACAAATGTCTGTATGAAGTCACTTTTCACCTATGTCTAATGCTTTGTCTCCCTCTTATATTATTGACACATATACCAAGCTGATGGTAAAGGGGCAAGTGTATAATGAAAGATATAAACCTGGTACTTAGGTGCCACATGTTCTTTAATATAAACCTCAACACATTGATGGATATGGATTTTAGGGTACTCACCTTCCTAAAATAAAGGCCAATTACTTATGATTATCTGTGGTAAATAAAATTTGGTAATCATAAGTTTTCATGCATCATCCTAATCAAGCTAATCATCTCTATGAATTGCCCACCATGTCACTACAACTCCCTTCAAAGCATAATTTATGGCACTCACCCACTAACTAATGGTAGGCACATGAACTTGTAGGTACATAATAAATTTATTGATATCCTTGGTTGCATAGTATGTTAGAAGTTATATTTCATGGGAAAAGACCATTATCATAGGTCAGAGTTCATGATCACCACAAGACCAATTGAGTAAATGTGTATCTGAGTCTCCACTTATAAACAAAGATATTTACTAAATTAAAGTGACTTCTCTATTTGGCTCTATATAATCCTACATATGATCATCTACTTGATAGATAAAATCAACTTCTAAGTGAGTAGGGGATTTAACAATCATGGACACACAATCCTTAATGATAAACTAAGGTGTCATTGGCTGAGTAACTACTAGTTTGGGCTTCCATGTGTAGACACCAAAATCGTGTCTAACCCTTGGTCGACTCTCCCCCTTGGTCCCCTTGGTCTCTTTCCACTTCTAACCACTCCTAACCTATGTCGTATTAATTTAAAATAATTATCTTATTTTAAATTAATAATTCTCTCTCTCCCCTTGCCACCTCATCCATGCCACCTCTCCTCTCTTTAGATTCTTTGCCCTTAGATACCCTCATTTATTACCTTATGACCTATTCCAACTTACCCTCCACTACCCCTTGCCAAGTCTTAAATGATTTAAGACCCCATTTCTCTTATCCCACTCATTTCCCATGCCTATTAATTTACCTTCGACCATTTCTTCCCCCGACCCGCTGACCTGGCAGTTGGGAAAATGGATAAAAGACTATTTTTAGCCTTTTTCCTGACTTTCAGCCGCTGACGTCGGTCAACTATCAACTGACATCAGTGATATTTCCGGCGTTGGTTTCCTTCATAACTGCGTTCTTCACCCGAATGCAGGATCCCATTTTTCCAATCTTCGAGCCCATTTTTTCCAATCTTTCAATCCCATTTTCCAATCTTCAATCCTCTCTTTCAATCCACTCCTTCAACCTTCAATCATCCACCTTTCAACCTTCAACAATCAACCAATCTTATAGTCTTCAATCCACCAAACCTCTCACTCTCTCTTTCACAGGGCTTCTGCACCAGCTACAGCAACAATAGGGACTCTGCATTAGTCTTCTACATTAACAACAGGTACAAGCACCAGCAACACTCCTTTTGCAAGCCACAGGTAAGTATTTTGTCTATGTTTTAATTTTAGTATCTTCTTTTTAATCTATCTATTATTCAGCCAGACCAGACTTGACTCCCTCCCAGAAAGGTTGAGAGGCCTTCCCATATCCTTATCACCTCTATCCTCCTTTTCAGAACATACACTCTGTCCATTGTCCCTGTAACTCTGCCCAGACCCTGAGCATCCAACCAGACCCAGACTCTCAAACCATTCAACCAGACCCATAGCCCTTCTCAAACCCATCCATAGACCATAAACCCATCCAGACCTCATCCAAAGACTACTGCCCCGACCGACGCCAGCCACAAAGACCACTACCTTCACCGACATTGGCAGACTAATTGACATCGGTAGACTTGACTAACCGACGTCGGCAGACTAACCGATGTTGGCAACTGTGACCAGGCTGACAACAGCATTCAGGTAAGTATTTGCTTCCATTTTTGTTTCAGTTTTTAATCATTTCAGTCTTTCATCATTCTATCTTTTATCAGATATTATTTTTATCAATCAGTGGGTTGACATCCCTCAAGGAAGTCATTGTACTTCTGGGATCAAGCTTTCGCTTGGCAGCCCACCATCTCCTCATCTAACACCTTCTTTGTTTTAGTCTCTTTCTTCTACAGGTGTCATCCTCCACAACCAAAGAGGAGTTCCTTCTATCATCTGGATAACGGTGCACAGAATTCATCCAGGTACATACAAGCCTTAGACCATTCTTATTAGTTTCTCATATCCTTCTTGAATGTGAAAGTGAAAATTGTATAGAAACATTCTGGCACACCCGGTCACACTTATGTTACACAACCAAATCAATTGCACAAATCAAACATCTTAACTCACCTGAGACAAGGCCTGACTGGGATTTCATCACCCAGCGGATACCTTACCTGTCCCGGCAATCCCACTTGGATTTCATCACCAAGGGGAAAGCCCACTCTGTTCTCTGGCAGAGGATAATCTCTAGGGAAAGTATATTTTGGCTAAGCAAGACCATCTTATCACTAAGCTCGTGAAGTGAGGGGAGCTTGCTCCTTAGCACCAGGCCATGTACGGAACCTAACACAGACTCTTGAGTGCCTAAACAAACCTGAAACCATCCTTAGACAACTTCTTCTAGAACCCATTCTAAAAGCCAACCTTCCCAAACACACTCTAAGGCATAAGCCAACAGGATTCTAAAAGTTGATTCTTAGGATTTAACGCTTAGGGTCTGCCTGTCTCCATCTCTATTTTTTTGTTCCTATCTAGTTTTTTGAGCTAGTGAGGACGTTTTCTTCCTTTTTTCCAAGAATCTTCAAATTTACTGAGTTTCTAGAAACCACAATCACCAGCATCAATTTTACCACCGACATCGATAACCTTCCCTCACCGGCATCGGTTATCTGACTGACGTCAGCCATCTGTTCTCACTGACATTAGTTTTTCAACTGATGTCGGTCACTGTCAGTCCTTTTTTTCAAAATAGCAGCCTTAAAACCTGACCCTTTTTTTGCCAAAACCACATTCTGAGTTTTTGAAATTGAAAAAACATAGTTTCTAAAACCTGACCCTTCTTGCCTTGAATCATTTTGACATGCAATCAAACCAAGGCTCTTCTTGACCATGTGAGACATCAACCACTTCCGCCTTCCCCATCCATAACCAATCCTATAATGGAGTTCCACTCGGAGACCGAAAGAACTCCTACTTGACTAACCCCGACTCAGACCCCCATTGTCCCTGAAGGGGACCAAGATTTCAAAAGATTCTTGGACCTCAATGTCAAATCCCTCCAAAACT
Organism: Torreya grandis; assembly: GCA_037957365.1. Lineage (NCBI taxonomy): Eukaryota > Viridiplantae > Streptophyta > Pinopsida > Cupressales > Taxaceae > Torreya > Torreya grandis. Next base: position 1,467,629 of record JARHVA010003402.1, on the reverse strand, counting down.
ATCTCATAAGAAACCAAATACAAGACCTTCAGGTGAAGTGGCGATGACATTAACACCATCCACTACCCAGCCTTTTATGACTCAGACTATTGCCCCAACCATTAACCTGACCATGGCCAATATGCAAAGTTTGGCCTCCCCATCTATTTTTAGACCAAATTCCATCAGGGTTTCATTACCCCCTCAACCACATGCAATTCAACCAAGTTGTACATCATACCATAACTTGATTGTCTTAACTCCACACACTCTTGCACCTATAAATGCAGGAGTGTCTACCTCCCCTTTTGCCAATGCTACCACACAACCACCTTTGGTAGTATCTAATCAACTTATGCCTTCTACCTTCATAACACAACCACCCTTGGCCTCCATTGCTGTCCCAATGACTAGTTATCAATACATTACGCCCCTACAAGCACAACTGACTACGTCGTATGCCCCTTATAACACCTTTCAAGCACACTACAACCTAGGGGGTGCTCCACCCGCAAATTTGTCAGTAGATATAATCAAAATGCTGATGGATAAGATGTCTAGTCTTGAAGCTTCTATTTCTGGTTCATGCAATGCCCTCTCATATGACCAAATTTGCAATGAACCCATCCATCCCTCTGTCCCAATCCGACCATACCCCAACCAGTGGGAGCTTCCTAATTTTTCTCATTTCCAGAGTAAGGAAGACCCGCAACAACACCTACAAGCATTCAGACATGCTTGTTATCTCATAGCCCATGATGATGCGTTACTTCTATGCACGTTCCCCATGTCGCTTTCTGGCCCCGCCCTTGAATGGTATAGCTCTCTTACCAGACATTCTATCTTTTCATTCATTCAACTCGCCCAATTATTTCTCAACCATTTTTCTATCAATATCACCAAACAAGTCTCAATCACAGACCTCTATTCCATTAGGCAATTTGACGACGAATCAATAATCGATTTTGTCACCCATTGGAGAGGCCTAATCAACCAGCTCTCCTTCTCCTTGCCTCAACCTGAGCTCATCAAGCTCTTTTCTTGAGCATGTGCCAGGCACATCTCTTCTACCTTGTGAATTCAAACATTTTGCACTTTTGATGAAGCTTTCATCATGGCCCGAAAGCTTGAACTCCATGCCATTGAAGAAAATAGGGTCAAATTGCGTAATACCAATGCAAGAGCCGATGATCCTTCTTCTTCCAGACCTTCTTCTTCCCATTCCAAGTCCAAAGGAGTGGCTAACACTGTGGTTGTTAGATCACTATCTTTGACAACCACCGACCAATCTCAACCTTCTACATCTCAAAGCATCACTAAACAATTCCAACAATGGTACATCTAGCATTCATACACTCCACTTGGAGAATCATACACTTCCATTTTAGAAAAACTTGTCAAATAGGGGGTCCTCAATCTCTCTCCAATTCGACCACCTCAATTTGACCTTTCAAAATCCCTCCCTACATGGTATAAGGAGGCTGACTTCTGTCACTATCATCACGTCCATGGCCATGACATCAACAATTTCTGAACCTTCAAAAACATCATCCAAGACATGATCGACAAAGGGGATCTTGTTTTGGATAACCTGACCACGCCACTCAATCAACACATCAATATCTTCAAAAAACCATTTCCTAATCATTATCCTACCCAAAATAATGTCCAGACCGTGACCGATAGCTCCAAAGAGCATGACATACCCATGGTTAACACTATCTCTTCTCTTATCCCTGACCAACCTCCTCCACAAGATGAAGAACTTTCTTCTCCTATTAGTCCTCCATCGACCTCTCTTATATTAGAGGACACCTTGACCATACCAATGCCGTTAGCCCTACCTTCATCCGAAGACCCTACCTTGCCTACTCATCAACCACAAGTCGAGGGCACAATCATCCCTACCCTCTACCCTCTTGAGGAGCTGCACTCTCCTATTTCTTCTCCACCAAGAGAAGAACCAGTCTCTTCACCCATTTCGACCAAGGAAGACCTAGTCATGGTTTCCTCTTGCCTTTTGCCTGAGATTGTTACATCTCACTCACCTCCATCCACATCCAAACCCAAACCCGTATCTAACCTTGCCTCACACAATGGTGGCCCTCAACCCAAACCAAAGAAGGCCACTAAACCACACCAGAGGACTCCTCCCCCACCTTCATCATTACCTTCAATTTTGGGCCCACATCCATCCACTTTAATAGGAGTGCTTCCTACTCCTATACTTCACAGAGGCAAGTCGCCTCCATTGTCCCCTCAACCCATCAGACATATATCTTCTCTAAAACATCCAACACCTATCACCATGAAAGTGCCATCTCCACGTGTGGTTACACCACCCACAAAAAAGATGGTACGACCAATGCCTCTTACACCTCTCAAACCAAAGTCATCGACCCCCACTACAACAAGACACACAGACCCATTAGCAGGTTCTTATGCCTTACTGTTATGGCAATTATTGCAGTCTTCTCGCATCAGTCTCCTACTTCTTAAACCATATCAATTTCTCAGACTGAAACTGCCCTGGTTTGACGACACTCAGATTTGTGCATATCATCGCATGCCTGGGCACGACACTGAGAATTATTGTGCCCTCAAGGTTGTCATTCACCAATACTTGGAGAAAGTCACCCTTCTTCTTGACCATATCATCAACAAACCTTCAACACCACCCCACTCATCAACTCTCAGATCAAGACCATCTTGGTTCGACAACTCTAAATTTTGCCACTATCATCACACTCTGGTACATGACACTGAGCGTTGTTGCGCTCTTAAGGCTATCACTCATCAACACCAGAAAAAGGATACCCTTCTCATCAAGGATCCTCTTGACCACCCCTTCGAAAAATCATCAACACTGACCCATACTTCTCAAACCTCATCACCTAAATCAAGATCTCCATGCCAGACTATGGTCCCTTTACCGCCTTTAACCCCCTTATTCGACATCAACACAATCAATCTGAACACCAAGCCTCAACCGACCTTGACCAATCTATCAAACATTCTCCCTAGCCACTGGGGGAATTCAACCTTCATCCACACCTCAACCAACCTTTCAACCTAGTCTCGACCAAATATCAATCACTCTCTTAATCTTAAACCTTGACTAGGCCTCAACCAAACCTCGACCAATCATCGACCAAATATCAAACAACCAAACCTCGACCGACCATTGACCAAACATCATCTTCACATCTAGCATCAACCATCAACACGTGACCAATCAGGAAAGAGGTAGATGGGGAAAATTTGCTCCTAATTAACTCAGACCTTATCATCATGCACAAGCATGGATCATGGACTTATCAGAACCTAAGCCCTTTAATGCCTTGCATCTATGACTATTCTACTATTAGTCGAGTACTCATTTACTTGATGTTTAACTTGAGCTCATCCCTTGAGCATCCCTATCCTCTTACTCCTCACTCCTTTCAACCCTATTCCCCTAAACAAATCCTCTATAACCCTTTTATAATGTATGGATGCTTTGTCATCATAAAAGGGAGCCCTTAAACTTCTATAGTCTTGTCCATGACTCCAAATTCTGACAAAAATAAATCGAGATGTCAAAATATCCAAAGTCACAAAATCAAAAAGCAGACTGCTCCCTCAAAGGACAGTTGTACTGTCATTGCTATAGCTAATAGACTACTCCCTCGAAGGACAACTATTCAAAGCCCTCATCTATATATAAAGCAAAAATATATACCACTCCCTCGAAGGATGGCTATGACTAAATCTTGCTACAAATATCACTTTATTAGAAGCTTCCCACATCGATCAGCTTCACAAATGACCACAAAGCAAAATGACATCTCTATGTAGACTTCCCACATTGATCAGTCTGCTCAAAAAAAAAAAAAAAAAATGAGTCATGGACTTGGCTTGTAGTTGTCTCAGGGTATCCTATAAAAATGGGTAAGGTTATCTCTGCTCTAAAATGGGTTACCCTATCCTCACCTATCATAACACATACTCAAGGGACTTCGAGCTCACTTTAATGTCAAAGTGATTCGATTACCATTCTAACACAACCCATGGTCAACGACGTAATGCATGAATGGGGCTCTTGGTTCTAACAACCCCTATCTATGCTATCATTCTGGTCCTTGTCAATGAAAGGGCGAATATGCTTTTCACTTCCTTTAAACTTTGGTCACATTCAAACTTCATCATTTGTCAAACCAACTCAACCCAATCTATTTTCAGACCACTCACATAGCCTATTCACACTAGTTTCTATGGACACCAATACACATGGAGACTATGGACTACACAATTTATGTCTGGCATAAACCATTACTTGTTGGCACATAAATAGACTCAATTCATTTTTAGCATACATCCATCATGAATATGGAAAATTTATAGGGATGAAAGACCCCTCAACCCATGTTACAGAATACACCATCACATAGTATGGAAAATGCTGTAACATCATCTTATCCTCATCATTTTGACACATGACCAAACCAACCTATCGACCTCTTTGACCCCTCTGTCTGAACTACATTGGTCTAAGGCCCTAAGACCGGGGCTATGTAGGTAACACTCAGATGATACGACATCTTCTAGGGTTAGCTCGACCACCCTCATTTGTTTGTCTACATGATGGACAAACCATTCTACCTTTTGACCATGACTTAACCTTGACCAAGACCATTGACCACTTTGACCCTTCCTCCCTTTTTGGGAGAACTACATTGGCCTAAGGCCCTTCACACAGGGGTTATGTAGGCAACACTAAGATCACACAATGTCTTCTGAGGTTAGCTTGGCCACATTCTTTTATCCATCCATTCATTTGACCAGCTATCTATCTCGACCTGCCTCGACCAACGACCTTGGAGATCATGACTATCTCCTTCGACTACAACCACTTCCAAGACAATGTTGCCTTGGTTGTTTTTGCATGTATGCTACCTCACAAATGGTTAGCAAGATTGTCCACAACCTATATTTTGACCTTCACAAGTATAGGATCGCAAGTCGGTTGATCCCCACTACTTGTGACATTTTCATGTTTCTAGGAGCACTTCCTGAGCCTGGAATACCTAGAACATGATGACCATTGGAGCTTCAACTTAGATTGAATAACCTGATCAGCTATGACCAAATGCTGGGGCTCAGTTACTTCAATTTTGGCACTCCTCGACCCTTGACCTGCGATAATTTCACCTGACCATCTCGTGAAGTGGTATACATGCAATCATGACTATTGCAGCATCTTCACCATTTTCATCCACTCTCTATCAAATTGGCACCCAACTTCAGGTTCCCTTCCCTTGACTCCCACTTTGAGGGGGAATACCTCATCCATTATCGGGGTAACCAACCCTCCTTTCATTTTTGTCTTGCAATTCACTTGAACAACCAATAGGATGAAATCAATCTCATCTTATACCTGGGGAAATCAATTCCTATTTTTGTCTTGCAGTTCATCAAGAACAACCAACAAGACAAAAAGGGGCAAATGTAGACACCAAAATCATGTCTAACCCTTGGTCGACTCTCCCCCTTGGTCCCCTTGGTCCCTTTTCACTTCTAACCAATCCTAACCTATGTCTTATTAATTTAAAATAATTATCTTATTTTAAATTAATAATTCTCTCTCTCCCCTTGCCACCTCATCCATGCCACCTCTCCTCTCTTTGGATTCTTTGCCCTTAGATACCCTCATTTATTACCCTATGACCTATTCCAACTTGCCCTCCACTACCCCTTACCAAGTCTTAAATGATTTAAGATCCCATTTCCCTTATCCCACTCATTTCCCATGCCTATTAATCCACCTTCGACCATTTCTTCCCCCGACCCGCTGACCCGACAGTTGGGAAAATGGATAAAAGGCTATTTTTAGCCTTTTTCCTGACTTCCAGCTGCCGACGTCGATCAACTATCGACCGACGTCGGTGATATTTTTGGTGTTGATTTCCTTCATAATTGCATTTTTCACCCGAATGCAGGATCCCATTTTTCCAATCTTCGAGCCCATTTTTTCCAATCTTTCAATCCCATTTTCCAATCTTCAATCCTCTATTTTAATCCACTCCTTCGACCTTCAATCATTTGCCTTTTAACCTTCAACAATCAGCCAATATTCCAGTCTTCAATCCACCAGACCTCTCACTCTCTCTCTCACAGGGCTTCTGCACCAGCTACAGCAATAATAGGGACTCTGCATCAGTCTTCTACATCAACAATAGGTACAAGCACCAGAAACACTCCTTCTACAAGCCATAGGTAAGTATTTTGTCTATGTTTTCATTTTAGTATCTTCTTTTTAATCTATCTTTTATTCAGCCAGACCAGACTTGACTCCCTCCCAAAAAGGCTGAGAGGCCTTCCCATATCCTTATCACCTCTATCCTCCTTTTCAAAACATACACTCTATCCATTGTCCCTGCAACTCTACCCAGACCTTGAGCATCCAACCAGACCCATACTCTCAGACCATTCAACCAGACCCATAGCCCTTCTCAAACCCATCCACAGACCATAAACCCATCCAGACCTCATCCAAAGACTACTGCCCCAACTGACACCAGCCGCAGAGACCACTGCCTTCACCGATGTCGACATACTAACCGACATTGATAGACTTGACTAACCGATGTCAGTAGACTAACCGACATCGACAATTATGAACAGGCTGATAGTAGCATTTAGGTAAGCATTTGCTTCTATTTTTGTTTCAATTTTTAATCATTTTAGTCTTTTATCATTCTGTCTTTTATCAGACATTATTTTTATCAATCAGTGGGTTGACATCCCTCAAGGAAGTCATTGTACTTCTGGGATCAAGCTTTCACTTGGCAACCCACCATCTCCTCATCTAACACCTTCTTTGTTTTAATCTCTTTCTTTTACAGGTGTCATCCTCCACAACCAAAGAGGAGTTCCTTTTGTCGTCTAGATAACGGTGCACAGACTTCATCCAGGTACATACAAGCCTTAGACCATTCTTCTTAGTTTCTCATTTCTTTCTTGAATGTGAAAGCGAAAATCATATAGAAACACCATGATTTAGATGTATTCAGAAATTGAGTGAGTAAATATTGTGCCTAAGGTTTAGTATGCTTATATAATAAATTACACTTGATTATGTGCAAAGCTTTTGGGTTCTCCTCTGAGTTTACCTTCATCCAAATGGTTTCTTGTGTGACATATGGAGAGTCTAGTATAACCAGAATGATGTAGGGTTTATGTGCCTTATTCAAAGAAATGATGACAATATTATCTCCTTGATGCACCTCTAATTGATTTTTCACAGTATTAGTTATCTGACCATCACATGCCCATTTATTTCCAATCAACGTAGGGTAATGAGTTTCTTCTTTCTTCATATCAATGACTTGAAAATCACCTCATAGGCTTAGTTCTAACTTAAATTTCAAAGTCTTCAAATCTACCAATGGGTTTGACTCTTCCATGATCTGATAAGCTCAAAATCATTGGGTTATAACTTATAACTAGCCATCTAATTGACTCCCAAGTAGTCTTGGGGATCATGTTTACCATGTTGCCAAAGTCAAAGACAACATTTAGAATTTCATATCCTACAACTTCAATGCTGATTTGTACATCTACATCCCATGGATTCTTTATTTTTACATACCAAAAAAGTTTTTCTATCTTCTTTTTCCCTCACTATACACACTCCAATAAATTATGTAGCCTGTTTGTGATGTTCTAAGAAATGTATTCATTGTGTAATTTACTTAACAACTTTAATAAATATACCAACATAGTAACAAATCCATCCTATCACATAATGCACACAATATGACCATATATTTGGGCATATGTTACTATAACATCTCCTTCAGTAGTGTATTGGTGTTGAATATTTTTCAACATCTATGCAACTTCATATATGAGCCCCTTTTCTATATCTAGGTTCAGGTATTTTTCCTACTTTAATTTTTGGATTCCCTAGTTCTCAAGAATTTTGAGATGAGGCAATCCTCTCTTTACATGATGGTGTCTTATAATGACATTCAGAAATGCATCTTCCTTAGGCTGTGCATTCACCTTGTTAACATTCTTGATAGCATTTTCCTTTCTTTTCTTTTCTAAGATAAGACAATCTTTTGTCTTATGCTGGCTCATATACCCTACAATATGTGTACCAAGATTGTCTTTGGGGGTTCAAAGAGAAATTGTATTGCACATGATTATAATCTTCACATAAGTAACATTACAAAGGAGGGAGTTGATAATTATTTCCTCTACCACCTTGGTAACCTCCTCTATATCCACCCCTAGATCCTCCTCTATTTGATTGATAACCTCCTCTATAATCTCTCTATTACTGTGCTATATTCTAGTGCTAATGTTGCTAGATATTATCTCTAATTAAAAATTATTGTTACATAAATGGTGGGGTCTAACTAGCTTGTTACTACTACACATTGCCAGATTCCAAGGTGTTGTGTACTAGTATTGCAATGATGGTGGTGTCCAATTTGATAAAGGAGGGGTCCATCTGGCCAGACATTTAGGTTGGTACTAAGGAAAATTGGGAATTCATTATGGACCTACTTGGTTTGAATAACCCTTATTGACCTATGGGCTTGGAATTATCTACTTTGATAAGGACACTTTTTGTGTAGTGATGACAGATACATGCTTTGTGATATCTTATTTGAGATCCTTCAAATCCCTACAATTCTTTTCATCATGATTGTGTGATTTAAAAAAATTACACTATAAATTCTATGGTATTTTGACATACTATTGTCATATATGGTGCTGGGTTGTTGCATGCCCTACTACTCTATAGATTTCATAGAACTCTGTCTTGATCTTAGGATAATCATTCATGTCATGTCCTTATTTTCCATAATCCATGCACCATCGATTTAGCTTAGGTTTATCTACTTCATGATATTGTTCCATCCTATTCATAAAAGCTTAAAATGTATTTTTAATATTAGAACCCATTATGGGAGATTCCCTATAGTCTTAAATTTTCTCCACTCAAAGATAAATAAATATAGCATTTACCTTAATAGCACAATGAGTCTACACTATAGTAAACCTAATCTTGGAATGCATTCCTTCAAAAAACCACATAGATTTATCTTTATCTATTAAGGAAAACCCCACCTTATCCATATCATCAGAGAACCTATGATCATAATCATATATTTATTCTCTTGACTTTTTCCTAATATGCTTTAGTTCTTGAATGGTCTGACTTGTACATTTATTTATTTTAAATTCTATGATAATCCATTCCTTAATTTATTGTAGACTTGCTTTAGTAATTTTTATATGGTACATAAAATCAAGTGCTCTTTCATTTAGTGCCCTTATTAATTCACACATTTTTATAGCCTCATTGGTAATACCATTAACCTTCCATCTCATCTCACATGTTAGTAAGTACTATTCAGGGTTCACAGACCCATTATATGTTGCCAAGTTGATAAAAGATCCTAAAACACCCATTTTATAAGCTGGTGTAGAGGGGATATCCTATGCAATTATTATAAGGGGAGGCTATATTCTATGTGACCCTATTTGTGTACTATGAATATTTACCTGTGTACTAAGAGAGTTATTATATGCACTCTATTTTTCTATGTTTCCTTCTTTTCTCTGCTTGGTTTCAATAAACCCTATGGCCTTCAAAGCCTAATGAATTGAGTCTATTTAAATTTTATTACCCAAATGATACACTTGTTCTTAAAATAAACCTTCTCAACTACTATCTTCTTATTTGTCTAGTTGAAAAATTTTACTCAAATATAAGAAATTAAGCTATGGGGATGTGTGTTATTTTTGTGAATGATTCTTTCTTATGACTTCTTCTTCTAAGCTTGAAAATGTAATTATTATGTGACTTTTTTCTAATCTTTTTCTTAATACTTCATGTCTTTCTTCTGATAATACCCATTCTTGAAGCTACCATTACACCTATCATCTAACTGAACTACCTCTACAATATTTTTGTCTTTATCTTTGATCATCTCTTCATCTTCTCGCTCTTCATCACTTTTTAATTTTTTTTAGCATTCATTTAATTTTTTGTTATTCATCTCTTTCTTTTCATTTATCATGTATTCTTACTCATTATTCATCTATTTTAGTGCTACTCTTAAATCTACTCATAGCTACCTGGGTATTCTTCTATTTACTCCTATTCTATTATCATTACTCATGTTCTAAATCCAAACTCTTCTTTTGACTCTTCTTCCCTCACATCTCCATTATGGATTTAGGTTTAATCCTTATCCACTCATTTAATCATAATTCACTATCATGTTTCACACACCCCAAAATACCCAAAGTGACTACTCCATATTGGTGGGAGTAGGCACCATGGCCTTGTCCATAACCAATATATTCACAAGGATAGGTAGTCACTACAAAAAATTACCTTGAATTCCTTTGATGAATAAGTCAATCACTACTTCAAAATGTATGTATCTTTGTACTAAAAACTTAGTTATATATCCATATATTGTAGTAGTAACCCAATGATCTATTGCTCTTGTCCATTTAGTTTCTAATATATGCAATCGATATATTTTATTCAATCTAGATTATAGTTTTTCCATCCTTCGGTTAAAATAATAATATTCCAACCATGCTAACTAGTTAGTTAGCAATTCAGGCAAATTGCACCTTAAAATTTCATTAATCTCTCCATAAATATGCTCTCAAATGATCTCCTCTATAGTAAGACCAATATTTTTTAATTATTCTTCTACAAAATTACATATCCTTTGGTCTAGCCATATCTCAATATCTCTCTACCCTGGTAACCATGTTAGCATAATTTCCTCTGAAAGGAGTTTTCCATGTTCACTACACCATTGTTAGTAGAGGTTCTTGAAGCATCAGAACATGCTAAAGATGAGGATAGATATGATATAATTTGTGTGCACATAATAGTGTATTGTATTCATATAGGAGTTTGGATAATCAAAACAAAATAAACATTAATTATCCTATGTTATTTAGGAATTAAGAACAAACAATGTTTCATAAACAAAAATAATGCATTTAGATTAATTAGATAGAAAGTAATCAAAACATTATGCATAAGAACACACATAAAGAATATAATAATATATCACAAAGTTAATCATAACTAGATAAATCTATATTGATATGTTCAAAAGTGGAACCCTCTTGTTCTTACAAATAAAAGTATATATATATGTTTCTAGTCTATGAATGTTCATCTTCTTCTCATACTTGGCACAAAAAGTGGAGTATATTCATATTATATCCTATTAAAAGTCATGAAGATAGGACAAAATAGACTATAAAATGACAAAATGAGTGCAAATGTATGAATATCAAATAAATGTCCTGCACAACTTACAATCCATGTTCTTCTACCAACACCTTCTACAAGACACAATTATCCTATTTAACCTAGTCTCTTATATGATACCTATTTGATTTAAATTTAATACACAATCAACCTGTCTGATTATGTGTCTTATAAAATTTATTAGTTTAATCATCCATAAAACACATTTTACTTATTCGATTGTGTCTCTTGCAACCTGTCCTTATTTTAATACATAATAATGTCGATTGGTTCAACCTAATATCATACCAATTTATTCTCATTTTTAATAAGTGTTTAGCTTCCATCCTTATTGTTAGGATCTTAGAGTACAATTGATTACTTTTGTATAAGTAACTAAACACGAAATTGAAACCAGAAGTAATAAGTAACTAGAAATCAGAAACAATAAATAATAGGAGATACAAGAAACAACCAATTTGTATTAAACTCTTCCAGAAGGAAATACAATGAAGAAATCTCTCTCTCCTCACACCTCTTAGATGTAAAATAATTCTCCCTCAAGATTTGTCTCTCTCTCTCTATCAATTACAATCAACTCAATTACTGAATTGTCTACATGTTATGAGGATCTAACCCTACTATATAGTATACTACAACACTAGGGTTTCATGAGCCATGCATTCGCCACCCTTAGATCCACCTCTTAAATCAAAGGCTCAAATTTTTTCAGCTAAAAATAGAAAAGCTAGAAATGCACAGAAGTTGGTGACGATCTGAAGATGACCGATGCTGGCTGACCCCTAACCGATATCGATTAGTTCTGATCGATGCCGATTGACCCCTAACCGATATCGGTTGGTTCTGACCGATGCTGGTTACTGTGTAAGCCTAGCAACCTCCACATTTTCTCATTAATGAATATTTTAGCTCCACAACTCAATAATCTCCCACTTGGAGATAAAAAGCTACACCTGTACCTGTAAAACAACATCCTCTAAACATCTCTAGCTTGTTTCTCCCTCTTCAAGTTCAATCTTAAAGACAAACAAAAGTTGAATGCATATTCAACTTCTCCTTTATTACCAGCTTTGTTAACATATCAATAGGGTTCTTATCCATATGAATCTTTTCTAGCTTTAACTTTCCATCCTCTAATACCTATCTAATCAAGTGGTACCTAAGCTGTATATGTTTGGTTCTTGAATGAAACGCTGAATTCTTTGCCAAATGAATTACACTTTGACTATCAATGCACAATCTGCAACTCTCTTGCTCCTTTCCCAACTCTTCCATGAATTGAGTCATCCAAATCATTTCCTTGCTAGCCTCTATGACTGCAATGTATTTTGCCTCTATAGTAGACAAGGCAACAACCTTCTGTAACTTTGAAATCCACCATTCCACCAATAGTGAACACATATCATGTGGTGCTTCTCCTACCATCCAAGTCACCTGCCATATCCGAATCTACATACCCATGTAGAGAAGTGTTTGACCCTCCATAGCATAAATGCCTACTGCTAGTCCCTCTCAGATATATGAGAATCCACTAAATTGCTTTCCAGTGATCCTTTCATGGATTGGCCATAAACTTGCTGACAACTCCCATTGCTTGAGCAATATCTAGTCTAGTACATACCATTGCATACATCAAGCTCCCAACTACTGAAGAATATGGAACTCTACTCATGTACTCAACCTCATCATGTGATTTAAGACACTGTTCTTTGCTCAACTTGAAGTGTCCAGCCATAGGTGTGCTTACCGGTTTTACATCCTACATATTGAACCTCTCCAACACCTTATTCACATAATCCTCTTGAGACAAAATTAGACTGTGATTTTTCCTATCTCTCTTGATACTCATGCCAAGGATTTTCTTTGCTGCTCCTAAATCTTTCATGGCAAATGTGTGAGCTAATTTTACCTTAAGCTCAGTAATTTCATGCATGTGTGAACCTGCAACAAGCATATCATCTACATACAGTAACAGGATAATATAACTACCATCATCCAATCTGTTAAAATAAACACAATGGTTAGATTAACATTTACTAAAGCCATGCTCTCTCATAAACCTATCAAACCTCAAATACCATTGTCTTGGAGCTTGCTTAAGACCATATAAGCTTTTCTTCAACATGCACATAAGTTTCTCCTTACCTTTGACCTCAAAACCTTCTGACTGATCCATATATATCTCTTCATCCAAATCTCCACGAAGAAATGTTGTCTTAACATCAAGATGCTCAAGATGCAAATCCTCAATAGCAACTAAAGACAATATAGTCTGAATAAAAGTCATCTTTACTATAGGAGAAAAAATTTCACCAAAATCAATACCTAGTTTTTGTGCAAATCCCTTTACTACCAATTTGGCCTTATGTCTCATTTGTCCATTCTCTTCTTCTTTTAACATGTATACCCATTTGTTTTTTAGTGCTTTCTTTCTGGCTAGCAACTCAACTGAATCCCATGTATGGTTCTCTTCCAAAGAATCAATTTCCTCATTCATGCCATGCTCTCACTATTTCTTGGATTTTACCTACATTGCCTTATCAAAAATTTCTGGTTCTCCACCATCAGTGAGCAATAAGTAGTATAAAGAAGGGGAATAATGAATTGGAGGTTTACTTACCCTTTTAGACCTCCTTATGGGCATTTGAGACTCATTTACAGCTTGTTGTCCGCCTAAATTTCCTTCTGACAGTGACCAATCTCGGTCATCTCTAATCGATGTCAGTCTGCACCTGACTGATGTTTATTCCACCTGATCGACATCGGTTTCCACCTGCTCGATGTTAGTTTCCACTTGATCAATGTCGGTCTCTGTGTTTTTTTGTGAGTGATGATTTTTACCCGTGAGCTCATTTTGGATCATAACCTCTTTCAAATCAAGATTGCCCTGCTCAAAATTATTCAACCTCTTGACTTGATCACTGTACATCACCTTCTCATTAAAAACTACATCACAGATTCTAATAATTTTTTTAGTTTCTAAATTCCACAACTGGAATCCAAAATCTCCAAAACCATAACCAATGAAAGTGCACTGCATAGATTTAGCATCCAACTTCTTTCTATTTTATTTTTCAATGTGCATAAAAGCTTCAAAACCAAAAACTCTAAGAAATGAAAGATCTACCTTTTTACCTATCCAAGCCTCTTCTAGAATTCCACCATCCAGTGCAGTAGAAGGTCCTCTGTTAATCAGGTAAACCATATTATCTATAGCTTTTGCCTAAAACTGTAAGGGCAAACCAACATGCAACCTCATATTTCGTGCACGCTCCATTATTGCCCTATTAATCCTTTTAGAAACTCCATTTTTCTAAGGTGTCCTTGAAAACATCCTTTCCCTGCGTATTCCACTCATAGAATAGTAACTATTGAATTTATTGCTACAGTACTCACCACCATTATCAGATCTAAGACACTTCAATCTCAAACCTGTTTCATTCTCAACCAAAGCTTTCCATTTATTAAATGTGTCAAAAACATCAGATTTCCTCTTTATGCAATAAACCCATACCTTTCTTGTAGCATCATCAATGAAAGAAACATAATACTATGATCCTCCAATAGAAGCTACCTGAGCTGGTCCCCACACGTCTGTGTGAACAAGCTCCAACTTGTGCTTCTTTTTTGTTGACCCAGTTTTGAGAAACCTCAATTTCTTCTATTTCCAAAAAATACAATGCTCACAGAAATCTAGATTTATGCTTTACAAATCTGAAAGCTTACCTTTTGACTTAAGAACATTCATTCCCTTCTCACTCATGTGACCAAGCCTATAGTGCCACAACTTTGCATCTACATCTGAAGTAGATAAAAGAGAAGGAGAATAATCGGTAATACAAGTAGATAGATAAAGTGTACCTAATCTCTTACCTTTTGCTTATACAAATGCACCCTTGGAAACTTTCCAAGATTTAGCTGTGAGAGTTACTGTGCAACCCTCATCACCCAACTTTCCTATAGAAATCAAATTCCTCTTCAGGATGGGTACATTCATGACATCCTTCAACACCCATGTGTTGCCATTCTGCAATTTCAGCTGCACTTTTTCTTTGCCAACAATTTTACAAGGCTCATCATCCACTAAATAAACTTTTCCAAAATATCCATGGACATAATCATTGAAAAATTCTCTATTTGGAGTTGCATCGAAAGAGGCACCAGAATCTAAAACCCATGATTCAACTTTATTATCCAAAGAAAATATAAGAGCATCCTGTGCAACAATACCTACAACTTTTGCTTCTTTATTACCTTCATGCTGATTTTCTTTGTTATCCTTCAACCAACAATATTTCTTTGCATGCCCTTTCTTTCCACAATTCCAGCAGGTTATTCTTCCATTTCTGGATTTGAATCTACTTCCCATCTTTGACCTTGATTTCCCTTGCTTGCCCTTCTCTCTTTGCCTTACCCTGCTTTCAACACTTAAAACATTACCTGATGTTTCCCCTCAGCTTTTCCTGCAATTTTATTCATTCAAGATTACACTAACAACATCATCAAATTTCAAGATATTTGAAGCAGATGGAATATTACTAACTACCATTACCAAACTATGCCAACTTTCAGGTAAAGAGCATAAGATTAAGAGAGCCTTAATTTCATCATCAAAAACTATTTTGACTAAATTTAATTGATTTACTATTATATGGAAATCATTAAGATGACTAGATACAGATCCACCTTCCTACATTTTCAAATTAAATAATTGCTTCATAAGATATACCTTATTCGAAGCTGAGGGTTTTTCATATAAATTTGCCAAAGTATCCATTAACTCTACCGTTGTCTTTGCCTGTGATAAGTTAGAAAAAATAGAAGCTGTCAGGCTCAACCTTATAGATCCAAGAGCCTTTCTATCAAGAACATTCCATTCTTCATCTTCCATATCTATGGGCTTCCTTGAAACCCCACCCAATGGTAAATATAGATCTTTCTGATATAGATAATCTTCAATCTGCATCCTCCATAATTGATAATTCTTGCCATTGAATTTCTCCATTCTTAGTTTACTTTCTTCTACCATTGCTTTTCTC
This sequence comes from Torreya grandis, assembly GCA_037957365.1. NCBI lineage: Eukaryota > Viridiplantae > Streptophyta > Pinopsida > Cupressales > Taxaceae > Torreya > Torreya grandis. Next base: position 1,451,306 of record JARHVA010003402.1, on the reverse strand, counting down.
TCACTCAATCAGAAACCCCTGTGAGTGAATTCTATAATCAACAAACACTAATACGCTCTGATACCAATTGTTAAGATCTTAGAGTACAATTGATTACTTTTGTATAAGCAACTAAACACAGAATTGAAACCAGAAGTAATAAGTAACTAGAAATCAGAAATAGTAAATAATAGGAGATGCAAGAAACAACTAATTTGTATTAAACTCTTCCAGAAGGAAATATAATGAAGAAATCTCTCTCTCCTCACACCTCTTAGATGTACAGTAATTCTCCCTCAAGAGTTCTCTCTCTCTCTATCAATTACAATCAACTCAATTACTGAATTGTCTACATGCTATAAGGATCTAACCCTACTATATAGTATACTACAACACTAGGGTTTCATGAGCCATGCATTCTCCACCCTTAGATCCACCTCTTAAATCAAAGGCTCAAATTTGTTCGGCTAAAAATAGAAAAGCTAGAAATGCATAGAAGTCAGTGACGGTCTGAAGATGACCGATGCCTGCTGACCCCTAATCGATGTCGATTGGTTCTGACTGATGCTGGTCGACCCCTAACCAATGTCGGTTGGTTCTAACCAATGTTGGTTACTGTGTAAGCCCAGTAACCTCCACATTTGCTCATTAGTGAATCTTTTAGCTCCACAACTCAACACTTATCATGGATTATTTGTTTGATGATAATACAAACTTAAATCAAACCAAGATGATGAGTTTCATTAATCCCAATAGACTTCCTAAAACACACTTTATGGTACTGAACATAGATCAAAGCAATGTCCATGTTACCACCCACACTACCAATTATGGAACTCCTCCTTATTATATAACACTTAACCCCTTATTTATGTGAATGATATAAGATGAAAGTGGCATTGATTACATGGCTTAAATGATCCTTTTCATTGATGGAAATATTCAACATAGAGGTAAGGATTCTACATTCATTTATAACATTATGATGGGACCTCATTTTGAAGAAATCGATTCACCTTCACCTATCTTTTCCATAAGATCTAGGGAAAATTTATTTCTTCAGATACACCTACCCCCTCTATCATGTCTCGTTCTCACACTATGACATCATATTATATGTCTTATTTTACCTCTATGCCAACTATTTCCACAAAAATGATAGGTTTAACCTTTTAGTGGGGATCTTCAAAATACTCACATACATACCCATACTACTAGTGCATCTCATGCTACTAATGCTTCTTACGATACTAGTGCATCTCAATGAAATTACTTAGATATTCACATGTAATGATTTTGTATTTTGTAAAATAAGAAAATATGAGAGATTACATAATGATAATTGATAGCAGAATATAATACTGGTTAATATAGCAAAGCCACTTCAAGGGAGAAACCTCTAGAATAATACACTAATAGTAGAATAATTAACATGATTCTTAAAGACTAACCACTACCTCCTATATATAGTCTACTTATCCAAGGTTATTCCCTAGGCTGACCTATCTAAGAACATAGAGAAATGTAACAAGTAAATAAAAGAGGTATGTAAGCCACAAGTTGGCCATACATATCCCTAGACACACAAATGGTTAAGGGCATAACAAGCCCTTCCCCTTAAAAAAAACATTGTCTTTGATGTTGTAGAAACTTTGGATGCTGCTACAAAAATGATTCGTCCTCCCAAGTGGCATCTTCACATGGCAGATTCTTCCATTTGATTAGGTATTCTATAGTTGCTCTAGAATGTAGTTTCTTGGCACGCTATTGAAGGATCACCTCAAGATCAAGAAAAACTCTACCTTCCTCATCCAATTCTAGTAATTTTTTTTGAATGGTAACTCTATGTCTAATGAATTTATTCAGGCATGATACATGAAATACTAGATATATGTGAGTGGATGAAGGAAAATCTAACTTGTAGGTCACACTGCTAATTTTTTGCAAGATCTGATAAGGTCCATAATACTTAGGGGACAACTTGTTATCCTTTTTTTGTTTCTTCAATAACATTTGCATGGTTTTAAGTGAATAAAGATCTAATCACCAATGTCAAAATGCCTCTCACTTCTATGTTGATCTGCTTGTTGCTTCATGTGATTCTGGGCCATAGCTAAATTTTCACACAAACTTGCAAGGACCTCCTATTGATGGTGAATATGTTATTTAACTACACAAACCTTAGGATGGACCTTCAAAGTTGAAGTGATGGATAGAGGGTGGTATCCATATAGTGCCACAAAAGGAAACATTTTGGAAGAACTATGAATATAAGTATTATACCACCATTTAGTAAGTGGTAGCCAATGAACCCATTTATCTTGTTTATCAAAAACAAAACAATGGAGATATACTTCTAGACATTTGTTGACTACCTCAGTTTGTCCATCAGATTGAGGATGATAGGATGAACTATGAGCCAATTGGGTGCCTAAACATGTAAATAAATTATTCCAAAACTTACTAGTAAAAATGGGATCTCTATCACTGACAATGATCTTAGGGGTCCCATGCAATTTTTGAACTATATTGAGAAAAGCAAAAGCTACTATACTAACAAAAAATGGCTAGGATAATGAACAAAAATGAGCATACTTACTGAGTTGATCTATAACAAGCATGATAAAATTTTAGCCATCAGATCTTGGTAACCCTATAATGAAATCCATAGATACCTCTTCCCAATGCTAGCTAGGGATAGATAAAGGCTATAAAAGACCTAGAGTTTTAATGGTTTTGCCTTTATTTTATTGACATATCATACATTTAGCCACATATTTCTAGACACCCCCCTTGAGACCTTCCCAAAAACAATCTTGCTTGATTATGTGATAGGTTTTCAAAAATCCTAAATGACCCCCAATTGGAGTTGCATGAAGTTTTTGAAGGATTTTTTGTTTAAGAAGAGAATTTTTACATAGGTACAATATATTTTTATACCATAATGCATTACCTTTCCATGTGAATTTTTCAAATCTACCTAGACCTTGTTGAATATTTTGAATCAAATCATGAGTATTAATATCATCTTCCCATTCTGATAGTGCTTCCTCTAGCCAATCTACCTACAAAATGGTTATGGCACATAACAATGCCTCAATTGATTCATCTTTTCTAGATAGTACATCTACTACCACATTATCCTTTCCTTTTTTGTAGACTATTTAAAAATCATATCCTAACATCTTAGTTATCCATTTGGGTTGTTTTTTAGATGGAAACCTTTATTCTAAAAAATATTTAAGACTATCATGATCAATTTTTACCTGACAGTGATGACCCATCAAATAAGGTCTCCATTGTTTGACTACATGAAAAATGGCCATCATTTCCTTCTCATAGATGGGATTGTGTTGATTTTTACCCTCAAGTTTATGAATTTAAAATGCTAGTGGTCTACCTTCTTGCATGAGTACAACACCCATACCATACCTAGATGCATCACATTCAACCACAAAAGTCTTAGAAAAATCAAGAGTGGCCAATATTGGAGTAGTCTACATAGCCAATTTCAATTATTCAAATGTCCAGGTAGCTACATCAGTTCAATGAAATGAGTCTTTATTTAACAAAGAGGTAATTGGGGCTACAATACTACCATAATTTTTAACAAATCTGTGATAGTAACCAGTAAACCCCACAAATACTTGAAGTTTCTTGAGTGTTTTAGGAATTGGCCAGTCCACCATTGCTTGGATTCTTTTAGGATCCACTTTCACTCCTTCATAAGATACTGAATGACCCAAATATTCAACCTCACTAGCCCCAAAATTACATTTGGAAGGTTTGGCATACAATTGATTTTTCTCCAAAATGGAGAGTACCTATTTCACATGTTATAAATGGTATGCCCAATTTTTAATATAAATGAGGATATCATAAAAGAATACTAAAATAAATTTCCTTAAAAATGGATTAAAATAGTATTCATCAAACTCTAAAAATTAGATGATGCATTTGTTAGGCCAAAATGCATAACCAAAAAATCATAATGGCCCTCATGAGTCCTAAAAGTGGTTTTGAGTATGTCTTCATCACAGATCCTAATTTGATGATACCCAAAATGCAGATCTAACTTAGTAAAATAAAGAGCACCATTCAATTCATCTAGAAAATCATCAATGATAGGAATTAGAAACTTATCTTTGATAGTGTACTTGTTGAGTTCTCTATAGTCAGGGCACATCCTTGAAGTGTCATATTTATTTCCACCATGATAACTAGTGAAGAGTATTTACTTTGGCTATGGTGAATGATTCCTGCATCCAACATCTCTTGTTTCATTTTTTTAATTTCACTTTTTTGGGCATAGGGATACCCATATGGCTTGATGTTGGGTGGTGTACTACTAGGAATAAGTGTGATAGCATGATCGTGCATGTAGATAGGTAGAATTCCTTTTGGCATGTCTCCAAAAATAATGAAATGAGAATCAATTATTTATTACAAATCAAGAGGTGGAGATGGCTGAGTTGGCCATACTTTCATAAAAAACAAGCGAGATACAAATCCCTTAACACCCTTATATAGAATATTTATCATTTGATGGGAGCTAACAAGGTAAGGAGATTTAGCCTTTAATCCTCTTAGCTCAAATGTCCTTTCTTTAGAATGAAAATGCATGAATAATTCTTGAAATTTCATCTCAATAGTGCCCAAAGTGGTGAGCCATTGGACTCCAAGAATAATATTAGCTCCACCCATCAAAATATCAAACATAGGAGAATCTAATAAGTAGTCTCCCATGGCCAAATTAATACTATGACATTTTATTAAATAGCTGATAGTACCACCATTTGTAGTCATAACCTAAAATTCTAGAGATGGATAAATGAAATAGTTCAAATGAGCAACCAACTTACTATGGATGAAGTTGTTTGTCCTCCCAGAATCAATCAAGATAGTGACCTTCTATTTCTTAAGGAAACCCATCACATTATGAGTTTGGGGAGTAATAATACCTGATAGGGCATGACATGAAATAGTAGGCTGAGAGTCTTCATATTCCTCCTTAGGAACTTCTACATCCACATCATGTACTTATTTATCATCTTCATCATCATTGGCACCTTCAATGTAAAATAAATTATTTTTAGCACAATGATGATCTTTTCTTAATTTACTGTCACAACCATAACACAACCCTTTGGCTCATTTCTCCTCAAATTGTCATTGTGTTAATCTAGTGGGTTATGGAAATGATGGTGCTAGAAAGTTACGATCATGACCAGTAGTGAAATTTTTCCTTTTGACCATCTCTTTTTCTTCTATCATGTGTGACTTAGGGATAGCTTCTAATACAGATGTTGGGTTAAAAATTCAAAATTCATATTTGATGCTATCTTTGAGGCCACCCAAAAATAGATCTGTCAAATTTCTCTCAGTGATATTTTCCACCCATAAAGAGATATTTTGAAATTGATGAATATAATCCTTCACAAGTTCTATTTACCATAGCTTGGATAATTATCTGAAATAGTTCTTAGAGACATTATTATGATAATGAGCTAGCTCCTCAATAAAAATAGTCCATGTAACAAGAGCACCATTCTTTTTCTTTTGAGCACATAACTAGTGATACCAAATAAATTGCTCAGGTTCCATATATAGGGATGCCACCATCACCCTCTAAGTAATAGGGGTTTGATTAAGCTTAAATAAATTCTCAATTTGGGTAAACCAAGTGAGAGGATCCTTACCATCAAACTTACGCATGTCCACTTTTGGAAACATCAATTTCATACAAACATGGGAGTTATTAAGAGGAGGAATTGAATGCTAAAGTGGAGGGTTTTTAGGCTAAAACCGAGATGTAAGGGTAGAAAATTGCGTAGTGATATGATACAATTCATTGTGAACTCCATTAATCTCTCTATGCATCTCTAAAACATAATCTTGGATTGAAATAAAGTCATCATGCCTCACCAAGTTTTTAATGTCCTCTTGAAGTTGAGAAATCCCCAGATTTGAAGTTCTAGATTCCATGTCATCGACATGAGTCTTAGGAGTTTTTGGTGTTCCTTTTCTTCCCTGAGTTGAAGGACCTTCCATAAACAAACCCTATGAGGGTTATGACCTTGAAAAAAAGTGTAGCAAGAAATGTTACCATTGTGATCACCTTATCAAGATGAATCTAATGATTACCTTTACACATTAGAGTAAAATTTTTGGTACCAAAAAAGTGTACCGATAGAATATACCATTGTGATCATCTCACTGAGATGAACCCAACAACTACAAGTGTGCAAGGGAAAAAAAATTTCTAGACTTTTTTTTTTAAATATTTTTTTCAAAAAAATATTTTGAGCAATACTACGTTGATGAAAAAAATTAATTCTTCTCAGATTGCAAGTTATGTTTTTCACTTTCACTGCTCCCAAAAGCCATGCCTCGCCAGATAAAAAAAAAAACACTGTAGGAAAATTGCCCAAATCAAATCTCTAATACCACTTGTAATAAAATTACTTAGATATTCACATGAAATGATTTTATATTACATAGAATAAGAAAATATGAGAGATTACACAATGATAATTGATAGTAGAACAGAATATGGGATGATATAACAAATCTACTTTGAGTGGGCAACCTCCACAATAATGCACTAATAACAGAATACTTAACATGATTCTTAAAGACTAACCACTACCTCCTATATATATTCTCTTTAGCCAAGGTTATTCCATAAGCTGACCTATCTAAAAACATAGAGAAATGTAACAAGTAAATAAAAGAGGTATGTAAGCCACAAGTTGACCACACATATCCCTAGACACACCAATGGTTAAGGGCATAACATGTACTACTAGTGCTTATCATGTCACTAGTGTAACACATGTTATTACCCTATGTCATACTCATAGTGCATCTCAAGATCTTAATACATCCCATAACACTAATGCATTAAATTCTGATTCTACTAGCTAAAATAATGCTCAAAATAATAAACTATTATTATAAACAATAAATGCATATATTTCAAACTAATAATGCAAATCAAATGATGCAAATGCATAATAACTTATTAAATATTCAAAACCAACCCAAATATGCTCAATGGGGAGTGCGAAATCCTAATTCCCCCACCCCCCTTAGGGATTCACATGGTAACTTCATACCACAACCCCCAATTATCAAAAAAGCTATTATAAACTTATAAAATGAACCTATTATACCTCAAATTTACAACATTGACATAGGGGATATCTCTCCCACTATCACTTATAATAGATCTATGAATCCTATATTACATTTAAAAAGATTTATAAACGTTTAAAAATATTGGGTTAAACTTAATAGTTTCACTACTACTAAATTCTTGGCTAAAACACTTTTAGGAGAAGTTTTAGATTTGTATAATCAACTTAAAACCCACTCCATTACTAGATTATAATAATTTGTCAATTAATTTATTTAAGAATTCTAAATTAGTGATCTTTCTAAATACAAATTAGCTCATTTCATCAACTGTAAACAATTAGAAATTGAAATGACATAAGTTTTTATCAAATGATGGAAAACTTTATCTAATAAAGCTAGGCATAATTTGGCATATGAGAACCTCTTCCACTTATTGACTAATGATCTTCATCCTAAATTATGTTATCGTGTTAGGAATCTTTTCTCAAAAAAATTAGAATAGGATATTGACCAAGTTAAATGTCAAGAATTATTTATACATCAATTTGAACCTCCCTAACCTACAATGGGAACTCGCATACTTGTAAAAGATAAAAATCAACATGTAACCAATGATAGTGTTAGTACACACCATCCAAGCCATTGATCCAAACAATACCATTGATAATTTTCCTCCACTTAATAACAATTCTCATCATAATCCCACATTTTCTCATGAAAATCATACCAATGTAACAAACTCCTTTCCTTAGCATAAATTCAAAAAATGTCTTCCAAGACCTTCACCATGAGATATTGACCCTACATGTCTTATGAAAATCTAGTATGATCCAAATAATTTTTTTTGGTTTCATGCAAGTTGGGGCCATTCTCATGAAATTTGTCACTAATTATTAAATTTTTCTATGGACTTTCTCCTTGGACCCAAATTTGACCATGAATCCCTTATATTTAAATGTCAACAAGCTTATGACATAATAATTAAAGCTCATGAAACTCAAACTAAAAATCCAATTTTAAACTAATCCAATGAACATTTAGTTATCTATAAGGATCCTCTTACTAATCATCAAGACAACATTTATCAACCCACCCTTACTACCAATAACATTTAAAGTACTATAGATCTTAACGCCAATGATGAAAATGTGGTTAACATGACCAATATGACGAGAGTAGTTGCTTATATTATTCAATCCCAACCCCTATTAATCACACCTCTTCAATATTTCAAATTATTCAAGATACTTCCCCATTATATCTTGTAGAGTTGGGGCATGTGGAACCAAAAAACATATAGACATCACCTCCAACAACATAAATTTACCATACCTCTCATACGATTGATATAATTTACTCTTTCCCAAAACTCCATACCTCAATTAATCATCCCTATAAATTCAAGCAATATTTATTATACTCAACCACATGAAACACTTCAACAAATAACCACATCACCTAAGATGAATCTATATGCAATGAGAAATGCATCAAATCTATAAATCAAGCTTAGCATAGAGAAGATAGATCCTACTTATAATTTCAATTGGGGGTACATTAGATAATAAAAGTAATGACCAATATGGATCCACTAGACATAATCAAGGGATTTATTTCCATGATAATATTAATAGGAAGGGTTCCAAAGCCTCCAATCAAGTAAAACTATGTAATAACCCTAACTAGGTCCTATGTTTTCATTTCTATTAAATTAATAACAAGTAAAGCAAAAATATAATCTAGTGATTGCCAAAGCTTATGGAATAATGTGGGGGTAATAAACATAAAAATTAAACATGCATATGAGACATATACTCACATAAATGTATACAAAATCCTACTGCATGGAAGATAAGTACAAATGCATATCTATCTACTCTTATAAAGGAGGAACAAAGTTAGGAATACTTACTTTTGAAGATGAACCTACCGAGCCACAATATCTCCCTTGGCCAAGATGCTTCATAAGAGGTTGTTGTGGTATGTAAGGATGCCAAGAATAAATCAGATCTAGGATACATAACCTATCAATGCATCCAAAATACTTTTCCAAAAGATAAGATCTATATCTCCAAAGAAAGTATGAAACCCTAAGCTTTCTCTTCAAATATAATGGTGGTTAAGTAAATGCACAATTTATCTTACTTCTTCTTCTCTTCTCTTAGAAATGGTGAAATAATTGTGTTTATATAGGTAGATATAACCCTAAAACCTTTAAAACATTTCATCTAGTAAGGTTGACCTAGTTGACTTAGTATCTTAATTGACAAAAAATCACTAGGTTATGGATTAGGTCAGCTAGGGGCCAACCTAGCCCTTAATAATTTTTGTCAATAAGAATACAAGGTCGACACAGCTAACATAGTCATGTAAACTATCAAAAAGGGGTTTAGGTTAGGGAAAAGGCTAATGAAGGTGGTAAAATACTATAGGAGTGTGCAAAATAAGATACAAAGCTTAGGGGAATTATTTTTAGGAGATAAGTGTGTAGATAGAAAGTGGCAAAAGGGACAATAGTCCTACAAAGCACCAATGGTCTACCCACCCATTTCCTAGTGTACCCCTTAGGGTGTGCACTTAGAGAGATTGAGACTTGATGGGTTTTTACAAGATAAAGAGCATCATTAATTGATAAAAGTTTGAAAATATTATGTCTATACATATACTCCAATAAAATCTCATCATGTTTCACATAGGTATAACACATGATAGTGCTTCAAGAAAAGAACATGATGCCACATAATGCTAATTCTAAATAAAGTGTAGTAAGGAAAAAATAAGATAAATGAAAGGATAGAATTGAAAAACACATACCTTTACTTACCTTAATGTTTTATATAAAGAAGGGATGTGAGAGATGTGAAGGTGTCTAATGTAAAGAATATTAGGCAAACCTATATATTTATTAATGAAAAATAGCAAAATATAATTTTTTTTGTAATATAAGCATCTAATAGTTAGAAATATTATCTACAACGGTAGGATTATAGAATTTTTTATGGTTTGGAAAATGAATTAGTAGAAACAAAGATATGATGAAAACAAAAAATATGATGGTAAATTTTTGAAGGGTAAATAATTTTGAATAGTAAATATAAATAGGGTGAAAAATAATTCATCTACTATTATTTACTATTATGAGAAAAGATAGAGTTTTGAGAGACCTAGTGAGAGATGAAAGATCCAGGATGGTGGGGAGATGATAGTTTATATAGGGAGGATGCATAGTGGATATAGTGAGTGCAACACATGTAAACAACTAAAAATTTCATTTTGTTTGAAAAATTTTATTTAAAATTGAGTGTTTTATAGAAATTTGTCAATTAGGCACAATATAGAGACTAGAATGAACCCTTGGAAAATTTTAGGGACATTAGGGGTTAAACAAGGTAGTGGGTAGGAAGAGGTTGGAGCAATAAATGCCTAAAGCATTTATGATAATTGGTCAAAAAGTCATCATAGTGAAAAAACATGGTCGATCAGGTCAACTTAGTTGGTAGAAGATAAGAATTTTAGTGGGATAAATTAGTAATACATGGCCAACTTAGTTGGTTGAGGAAATGGGTCAACATAGTACTATATGTCCAACTTAGTATTATTTATAAGTGGTTGTTATAGTATTGCCAAGGGAAAAGAAGGCTGACTTAGTTTTTTAAGTCCAAGGTGGTTGACTTAGTACTATATGGCTGACTTAATTATTTTCTAAGTGGCTGATATGGTATTAGAATGAAAAATATGGCTAATATAGTACTGTTAAGCCATAGGGTGGCAAACTTAGTACTAAAAGGGCCGATGTATTTGAAAAATAGGTTAAATTGGTAAAAAGAGAATAAATTAAAAAAAATTATTTTATTTTTGTAAAGTTTGAAAGAGTGTATTTTGATTATGAATGACATGGAGGTCTAATACATCCTTTATTATTTGATATTTTGTAGAGACATTGAATATTTTAGTAATTAGTGGATGTGTCATGGATTTTTGATCTACTAGAGTTCTTGATGGATGTAGATAGATTGAGATTAATTATGTTGGGATTGGGAGGCATCATGGAGATGTGGCATATCCCACTGAGTGTAGATCTTATGGTCATGTTCCTAGGAACCTGGGAGCATTTGACTAACACATTTAGATGGGTATTATATGGTAATACCATAAAGGTTGGTATCACTTTAGAGGATGCCCATGCATAGCTTGAATTATCGATATGGGGACACCAGTGATCATAGGGACACTAGATGAACAAGAAGAGAGATGAGTACTAGCCCAATGGGTGACATGTTTAGGTAAAATTTACTTGAGACTAAGGGTGAGTTTGTTCAACATCTATATTTCACATATTATGGATATGAAAGGCTATGATAATAATTATGACAACATGAGTGCTATGTTACAAGTTGGATGGTAAGGTTCTATTGTATGTGATAGCCTTGTGTCATTCTACATTAGATCAGGGGGAACTCTATGACTTGGGTTCTATCATCTAGGTTCAGATCATGTATGATATGTATGGGATACTATCTAGAGGGTAGAATACCATGGGACTAGTGGTACTGATGAGTGACTGGATAAATGAGATGTTTTAGATGTATCATCGAGTTCGGTTGCCCCATGTGGTTGATGATCAATTACCTTGAGTTACGAGGTAGGGATAGGATCAGGTGGTGTGGGTCATGCCTTACATACCATCATTGAAGATGGTCACACAAGGAAAGATCATGTGGAAGCCTTATGCAAATATTAAAACCATTTATCCAAGTTGGCCGACTGTGGTGCCAAGGTTAACATGAGTATGGATCATGGGCCACTACACTTAATGGGTAGAGCTACATCTAGCTGTATGCTTTCCAAGATAGTTTAGAATCCCTTACCCAATGGATCCTATAGTAATGCATAAATTTTGGGCTTAAAATATGAGAGAGAAAAAAGGGAGAGGAGGAGGAGGAATTCTAGTTGTGAGATTAGAGATCAGACAATGGTGTGTAAGACCATAGACTAGTCAAGTATGATAATTGATAGCTAGAGAGGGCATGGACATGGATGCAAGGGTACTATAATTACCAAAACCAACACCAAAATAAGAGGAGAAATGAACTCCTTGGTCACACTATTGATGGATATGTTAGTGGTGAGATAGAGCATAAAGGGTGGTCATCCAAGATGATCCATCAGTAGGCCCAGGGCAGAGTTGGTCGATAAAGGCACTACTGAAGAGAGGACTGAGGCATGCATGGGTGGTGAATCTAGGGTTTGATTTAATTGAGAGGAATCCCATGGATGAGGTACTCATGGGATGATTTTATGGAGAGCATGTGATCAACATATGATTAGATAGAGAGACAATAATTGGTGACACCAGGATAGGTGATAAATATTATAATTTTTAGTCTTTGATATAGAATACTAGTATATATGATTGTAGATAGATATATTTTGAGATGTATATGTGCTCTGATATCTATCTAGTTTGAATTTTTGAGATCTTGCAAATGAGGAGGTCAGATGGGGATCCTTGGTGATGGGAACACTCCATGATATTCTGGATGGGGTGCTGACAGCATATGACCCCACCATGTTGGATGATCCTATGGTACCATCTATGTCAGCTCAAGTAGGATAGTTTAGAGTAGAGGGGGAGGCTATAAGGCAGCTATAAGCACATGGAGATGGGCTACAACCACTAGTAGGGGTGGGAATAAGAGAGGTGTAGGCTTAGTAGGCACTAGATTAGAAGAGAGCTATGCATCTGGTGACCACTATCTAATTAGGATAGGTATATGCCTATGTGGCCAAATTATAGGGATAGGTATCAGGTATAAGATCTCAAAAAACCTCTTCACAATGAACTATTTAGAGGGGATAATTTGAGGCATCTATGGGTAGTGTGGTTAAGCCACAAAATAGACATGATGGGGCCTAGCCATAGAGATGGAGTAATGTATTTTTGTATTGTTTGTATTTAAAACACATGATGTGTGTGTGTGTGTGTGTGTGTGTGTGTGTGTGTGTGTGTGTGTGTGTGTGTGTGTGTGTGTGTGTGTGTGTGTGTGTGTGTGTGTGTGTGTGTGTGTGTGATGTGTTTTAAATACAAATAGTACAAAAATACATCACTCCATTATATATATATATATATATATAGTTGGATGTTGATATCATGAGTTATATTTTGGTTATGGTCGTGGATGCATTGATATTTTTTTTTTATAGCACATGTATTTTTCTTTTATTTTATATGCTATAAGAAATATATATGTGGTGTTTTTTTTCTAGCATTATGCAGTACACATGTATGGTTAAAAAGAAATAGGCAAAAGGACTTAGAAAAGTATAATTAATAAAAAAGATGCACTACACACTATATCATGATGGGAAATGTGTAATAACAAAAGATGACTAATCATAATAAACCAAAAATGTGGTAAACAAGAGGGCAAAAAATGTTTTTAAACCATGAAAAAGATTGGCACCAAATTAAAATAAGTAAAATCACACTAAATCACATTGGGAAGTATGAAAATAATGTAATAAAATGGAAAGCACGTGAATGAATAATGGTAAAAATAAATCAAATAATTCAATCAATCATACTAAATCACATTAGGAAGCATAAAAGATTAAAAAAATTGAAAAAATGGTCTTAAATTAATCACACTAATTCAAGTTGGGAATTATGAAAATCTTAAGAAAAATGGTTGGATTCTTACATGCAATTGGAAAATAAGAAGATAAATGTGAAATATTAATGAAATAAGCATAAAACATTCTAAATAAAGAAAGGAAGCATTGTCAATGATGTGTAACTCATAATGAATCACATCTTATCTCATATTAGACATGTAATTTTGTTGTGACTTGGATATTAGAAATTTTTTTGAGGAAGGCCAGGACCTATCCATGGTATTACACTACAATTCACAAAGGGAACACCAATGAGGTAGAAACAATGTTAAAATATGGTGAAAGTGGATGTTTAGAATGCCAATGTGAAAATTTTGGTAATTTGTGAGGAAGTTTAGAAAAATTAAGTGAGTTAGTACTCATATGGCTATATTTTAGTCCCACATTTGTATTATGTATTGTAGTAAGGCTTCTCAAAGTATATATATGTAACCAATATGCTAATGAATAATCATGTTGTTGTGACCAATTTTGTACTCTACACTCTTGAGCCTTTGGCTCCTTCATGCATTATGGATTGAGTCCTAATATTGGTATTAGAGTAGGTTTTCCATAGATTCTGTACCTTCCATTCACCTATCTTTTGTAACACAATGACTTGATGGATATGCAATGAAGACCACATGTAAATGCCATTCTTGATCATTCACCTCTTATTGCACACCACCAATGGTCTAGCAGTGCAGACCATGTGTGAACCTGTTGGCTTCATCACCCATTTGCATTCTCCTCCCTTTCCATAGTGTTCATTTCCTTCCACAGTGTGTTTTTCACCCATTTTTGTCCATTGTGTGTGCACTCTTGAATATATATATATATATATATATATATATATATTTTGTAGTTTGATTTACAATGGGTAGAAGTATGGACTACGTGTAATCCCATAGTGAATTATCTCTATAAACTATATTCTGTTGTTTAATTTATTTTATATACTTTTAGATCTGGGTTTATTTGAAATTTTTTCTATGTGCAATATATTTTAAAAATATATTACAGTGCAGATCTAGTCGTATAATTGTTGACATATCATATTTGGTCTATTGTGCTTTGAGGGTTTCTCTAATTTATTACATGCTATATTATAAGGCTATACATTTTTATCCTTGGTCTAATTTGTAAAAGATATCAGGGTTTTAAAGTTTCATGCAAATCTACATACTCGATGGATTTCTCTATTCTTGCATAGTTTTGTAAACTCTACATCATATCTCTAATCGTAGTGCCCAACATTTATTCCACTAAATTTGGCTTTAGATTATACAAGCTTAGGTGATTCCAGATCTATCCCTGCCATCCAAGACCCTGCCCCATTATTATCCTTCCTGTTTCTCATCTCTATGGCAAAGGAAATAAAATATTTGGTTGTTTTATATTTTAGGTCTTGTATTATATTTTAGGATATTGAATTTTTAGAACTAAATTTTATTTTGTGATTTTATTATTCCGTAGTTATTTGTTTTTTAATCTTGATATTTTATATTTTTATTATATAATATTTTTTTAGTTTTGTTTATTATGGATTTATTTTATTGTAAGTTTTGAGTTTTTGTTTTAATTTTGTTTTTAGATTTTTTAAGTTTAATTAAAGTTTATTTTTTTAAAAGAGCATTCCATTTTTTAGTGTTTGATTATGAAGTTTTTAAATTGGGTATTTTGTTTTTAATTTTTTAGTTTTTGGTAAATGGTATTTGACTTTTTGTTTTTATCTTAAGCTTTTATTTATTTAGATTTTTTTAAAGTCATTTAAGTCTTAAGGTCCATTTTTTTGGTTTTAGCTTACTTTTTATTTAATATAGGTTTAATTTATATTTATTCATATAGATTTTTTTGGTTTGTGTTTTAATTAATTTTCTCATGTCTTATTTAGTTTGTTATTTATTTTTTAAGTCAAAATAAATCTATTATCAATTTTTTTGATGATGCTATAATTTTTTTGTGTCTTTTTTCATGTAACTTTTCACTTAAGTTTTAAAGAAAGAGAGAAAAGAAAATTTATATAGGTGTGGTTGAAAAACTTGTTTGGTTGTGCGCATGTTGAATGAGAAGATTATGAAGAGCTCTTCTTTGGTTTAGGAGGAAGACCTACATATAAGAAAGCACTAAAGTGAACTTGTTTGTTAGACAGATAGCTGGGTGGATTGCCTAGCGATAGCTAGATCCTAAAAGTGAGATCTTCCTTAGGGGTTGTCAATCTATACATTTTAAACAATTAAGTTGATAAAACTGAAAGAAGGTATTTGCATCAATAATCAAAAGTTATTGAAATTAAATACAATAAATCTTGTTATAAAAATAGACTAGAAATGATCTAATTAATGATAGAGTAATTAATACTACTGATTACAGGTTAGGGTATGCTTTAAAAAAATTAGAAGGGGGTTTTTGAGTGGTAAAAAACATAGAAAAGTGGATTTGGTTGGGTGTAGGTGGGTCAAATCAGCTTGTTAGTTTTTCTGCCATAGGTGATCGTCAATGGTTGGGGTGACCATTGGTGATTAAGCTTGACCATTGGCAGTTGGGGTCCAACCATCGGTGGTTGACTATGGAATTCTAGGTTTGATCAACAAAAGATGACATAATTCTATAGATGAATTATGGGAGTTAGGCAAAGGCTAGATTGATTGAAAAATGGAATTTAAGCATGTAAATATTAATAAATAAGTACTTATCTTACCAGAAGTTGATTGGCTGGGTGGTCGACATAGTTAGCCTCTTAATGGAATCTAGCTTGATTTTGATAGAGTAATGGTACCTAAAAGCTTGGTTGAGAGGTGACAATAAGTTATCTCTCAACAAGATGACTAATAATGCTTGATAATGTTGATGATGCTCATTGATCTGATTGACCTACAAAAGAAATCTCCTAAATACTTGAGATTCTGATAATTATATTAGATGGATTTGACCTCCCAGACCTTTTTCTCTTATAGGCACAAGTAAGAGGTGGAAGTGAAGGTGTAACTAGGTCATCTAAATATAATTTATGTTTACAAAGGCTCTCAACACAAATTAGACAAATTTATATTTAGAAAAAGGTTGATAGAGATTACATGCTCTTGGTGAAGAGGTAGATCTTGACCATCAATGGTCAAGGGTTCCCAAGTCTGATAATTGATGGTCACCCTAACCATCGATGGTCAGGGTCTACAAGAATAGGGTCTTGAAGGTTAGGGTTACTTAGCTAAGTGTAACTAAGTGCATATTGGTTGTTTTAGGCCTAATAAGTGAAGTTTGGCCCTAAGAGGGTCTAGGGGTACTTCTATAACTACTTTGAAATTTAAAGTCGTAGGTGTGTGGATTTTTGATATCTATATTTTTCCCTTTTTTATTGTGTATATTATATGATTGAAATACAAAATAAAAATGGAGTATGGGTCAAGGGTCTGGTTACCTTTAGAGTGGGAGGAGGTGTTCCCACTCAAACTGGGAGTTGGTAAGGTGAAGTTGAAGTGGTGATAGGTTTGATAAGTGGTAGATGGTGAGTCACTAGGTGGTAAAATGAGGTTGAGCATTTGAGATGCAAACATGCACATAAAATGTAACAAAAGGTGTGATAGCCAAGATCACACATATACTAGGTTGCCAATGTTTGTAAAAATAAGGGTCGATGCTAAGAAGGATAAGTGATGAGTGAATCACGTGACCACCTATAGGTGAAATGGTTAGCAACACATAAACACAAGTCTCCTAGGTGATTTATATGTATTCGATGGGCATCCAAGGTAGGAAGTGCTCTCAAAGAAAACATAAATGGGTCAAGTGTCATGGGTATTTGTGGTAGAAAGTGATCCTGATGAAACACAAGTGGGTTGGTATGCATGAGGTGGTGTAAAATATAAAAGGGTCAAAATGGAAATGTTGTCATTATGATCAAAGGACTAGGCAATATGTTTCATAAAATTATGCACCAGATGGGCCAAAAGAGACCAATGACAAGGTAATGAGGTGGTTGGGTTAGTGGGAGATAGTCATCTCCAAAAATATGCAAGAACCTGGGGTAAATTACTTGAAATTAGGAGATTATAGGTAAAAGGTGAAAAGTGAGCTTCTAGGGTATCTTGATCATCAATGGTCAAGGTCCCTTGAAGGTGACCATCGATGGTCACCCTGACTATCGATGGTTAGGGTAAACCCTAAAAGTCTAGAGGGTAAAAGTAAAAAACAAAATTTAATTTGTCACTTTTACTGTGTTACTTTATTTGATTGAGCTCTAGGCAATTTTAACATTTTCTAAGGAAGCTACGTGCTAAGCTAGATGATGTTCATTGGATATAGGCATGTGGGAGAGTCTATGGGTCTAGGATGTAAGGAGCAAAAAAACATAAATAGGTACCTATTTAAGGGCTCAAACCATGGGGGAGGTCACAAAATGAGGTAGGGGTGCACTAAATTGGTAGATAGGTTTGATTTTCCTTTGTTTGTGTGTGCATGGAAGGAGGGTCTACAAATTTTCTATTTGGGTCTTCATGTCCTAAGTGGGGTTTTGGAGGTTTTGGGAAAATGAGGTGGGTAGAGTATCAAATTGATGGGGTGGGTAAGTGATTTGGGTAGCATGGTTAGCTAGGGATGCTATGTAGGGTATTGTTTTTGAATTTGTTTCTTGATTTTTGTCCTAGTAAGTTTGGGCATTTTAGCCATGGAATGCCCATAGGTGACCATCGATGGTCAGGGCTGAATGTTGATGATCAACACCCTAAGAATTAAGGGTCCCCAACCATTGACAATCAACATGACTACTAATGGTTAACTAAGATAAGCTAGCCTTTGGTAAAAAATGACTAAGTTTCAAGGGTTTATTGGGGGATAATATAGGGTTAACTACTTAATGATTAAGGTTGGTGTAGAGGATTAGGTTTAAAATTTAGTCAAATGGGTTGGTTGTTATGGTTAGGTTTAAGAGGTTAGGGTTAGGGGCACATTTAAAATATAGGGTAGACAAGACTAATTAAGGTCTAAGCCAAATGTTTTGATTTAGTGCAGGCTCATGAGTAGATACAGATGCACAAACATGTGCCATGGATATTCCCTGCATTGTTCCAGGGGATGAATATTAATGATTGGGCATATATGGAGGCAATAGGGCTATGAGGGATGAGGCACTACCAGCACGTACCTAGGGATTCATCCATGATAATAACACTCATCAAGAGATGGGATCCTGCTACTAATACCTTCTTGTTGTCAATCAGGGAGATGACTATTCTTCTAGAGAATTTCCATAGGATCACTCAGCTCCCACTATGTGGCAAGGTGATCTACTAGATTGAGTAGGAGGAGCGAGATGAGTATGTCAAGTATCTATATGGAGATGATGGCAACCAGGTCCATTAGCATTTTGAAGGGTTCAACTATACAACACTATATGAGAGGTCTCTTGAGAAGAGGAGACTTATGACAATGCTAATGATCATGGTTACTTGCTTTGGGGTTCTATATTTGATCAATGGGAGATTACCCTATGTTATACTAGCTATTTTGTTAAGATATTTCTTATGAGGATAATATTTGGGTGGGTCTTAGTGATGCTAGTCCAAATTTATAGAGAGCTTTGGGGATTTAGACACCATAAGAGGTATGGCATTAGTGTGGCTATGGTTCTACACTATTGGGCTTATGAGAATATCTAGGTTCTGAGGCCAATGTGATTGCTATGGGTAGGGTACACATAATTGGAGTTCTCTATTGGCTTTAAGATATGGAAAGATGACTATGATATGTCAAGGGTAGGAGGTCGAACACATGATGTTGATTGGTTTAGAGGTGCTCTAGGTGGATTGGTAGCTAGGGGACATCATATAGAGACTGTACCAATAGTTCCCTATCTGGCTAGGCTATAGGAGGGAGGCCCTCACCATACAAAGTTATAGGTGGATAATGGGTCATTAAGAGGGTGAGATTGAGTTGATTCCCTTTGATTAAGTGCAATGCCAGTTTGGCTTGTTGCAAGGTTTATTAGGTCCACATCCATAGTATAAGAGGTAGGATTTAGAGGTTTAGTTATCTATGCCTCGACCTATTTAGGTAGTTTTAGATAGTAGCTTTGAGGAACTTCCTATTAGGGCTCACCTAGATGATGTAGGATACATAGATGGATACATGGCTTGGTACCAACCTATCTATGTAGCTATGAATATGGGTGATGATGTTGGAGGGGTGGCATTGATGGCTATAGATCTAGTCGGTTAGGGTGTATAAGTAGGGGTAGCATTGGCTGTGGCCTAGGCTCAGGTACAAGATTTACAAGGATAGGTGGCCAAATTAGAGGGTTAGATTTAGGAATTATAGGTTCAACGCACCACCATTATAGGTGAGAGAGATCTACTCAAATAAAGGGTTGGGTTAGGTGCAGTAAAAACAAGAAGGCCATCAAACATAGTGCCTTGAGCATGCTATCTAGCTACCATTATAGAGCTTAGATATTATAAGGTGATGGTATTAGACCAACTACCCTAGGCTATGAGGTATACAAAGTATAGAGTGAGTTTGGCTAGTGGGCCCTTGAAAGATACTCCAAGTCAGTGGGCTACTCTAGTTAGATAGGCAAAGGTACCACCACCAGGTACAAGTGTAGGCATAGATGGGGCTAGTGGTAATGGTGCAGGCCCATGATTATGTTGAGATATGTTATTTTGATACCATCCTATATGTTAATGTAGTGATATGTATATATTTTTGAAAGAGCTTGACATATCATGACATGTATTATTATTATTTTGATGATTTGATGTATATGATGGATGCTTATGATGTTATATATGATAGTTGCTTGTGGTTTGTGATTATGACTCATGGTTTTGGGTCATGTTTATGATGTTTCACTTAGTATCTTAGGCATGTGATGCTATAAATTTAGCTATGATGATCTGATTTTTCTCATGGTTATGATAGGATATGTTATGGATGGATACATGTTATGGCTTTATTTGTGTCTATATGGTTGAAATGGTAAATGATATATGCTCTAGTGTTTTGATCATTAATTTGGTTTATGCTTGTGATGGTGTAATGACATGATTATAGGCTCATACGATGTGATTGATGTTCATGGTTTGTTATGATATGTTTACATTATGTTTGACTCATTGATGGATAGATGTTTTTGCTTTTTGACATAGTTCATGATGTTCATGCTATTGATGTGATGTTTATTATTCATGTGCATAGTGATAGGCTTATATAAACTAATAAAAGATAAAAAAAAGAACATGATGCCTTTTCATTGGTAAAGACTGACATGAAACCCAAAGTTGGATTGGCTTAGTGAAAATAAGCCTTTCTAATGCTTCACATTAGCATGCTTATGTTGATAGATATGGATTTGGATTACATTGTGTCAAGTAAGCTCATAGTCCCGTGTATATGACATGTGGAAGGAGAATGGGTGAAACTAGAACCCTTAGTGAGACTAGTATGCATTTTTTGTAGGTGTCCAAAGAGGTAGTATAAATAAGTCTATGTCCATATATAAAGTGTAGACTGATCGATGCAAGAAGTCTACTAAGGAGAGCCGACTGTGGTTTTTTAAGATTATTGATTTTATGAGAACCGATTGCAGCTTTCAAAATTATTTTGCTCTTGCTTTTGATTTTGCTAGAGGATTGGGGGAAGTTGATCAATGTGGGAAGCTTCCAACAAATTTTTGGCTTTAACTAATTCTTTATTCAACCATCCTTCAAGGGAGTGGTCTAAATTTATGTGCTTAGTTCAAATGCTTTTGATAGCTATCCTTCAAGGGAGTAGTCTACCTTATATTTGGCAATTTTAGAGGATTTTTAATAGCTATGCTTTAAGAGAGCAGTCTATGAATGCTAAGGATGGCCCACAATTTATTTTTTCTATTTTCTATTATTTTTTATATATTTTTCTTGACATAGACTTGTTAATACATGCTCATTGGATTACCTTTATGAAGGAAAAACTAAGTTGACATAAAGGTTTAGTAGGTGAAAAAGAGGTATAGGTATCAATGACCATAGGATCCAATCTCAAGGAGATAAGAAGTACTATGATAATCATGCCACAGATAGAGCCATGGTATCCACAATTCAATATTAGGCTATAATTATGATGGGTAATCACATGATTTAGTTTTAGTCAATTACCCCTAAAAAGAGGGAAATGAAGGTGGTTGCAAGGGATGAGCTTAAGTTAGAAAAATGATGATGGTGATCCCTATATAACAATAAAAGGGACACAAATGCAAAGCATTAAGAGGCTCAAGTTCTAGTTGCCTTCGAGAGAGGGCAAACAATAAGCTCTTGATCCATACTTATGGGTAATGATGTAGGGTCTAAGCCAATTATAAGTAAAATTTCCCTTTTTTCTTTTCTCCATATTAGTTACATGTTGGTTTTCCTTGAGGACAAGGTCTCCAATATTGAATTCTTGGGATTTCAGGTGTTTGTTATAGGCATGTTTGATTCATTCTTGATAGACATGAAGATGGGAAAAGGTAGCTAAATGATGCTCATCAAGTAGCTCAAGTTGAGCTAAACATTATTGATGATAATAATTTGCCAAAACAAGATCGTTCAAATATATGCAAAGAAAAGGCATTTGGACTTCAAGAGGCAATACAACCTTTGCCCCAAACACAAGAGAAAAAGGTGTAGTAATTATAGGAGTTTGGATGCTAGTGCGATATGCCCATAAGGTGAAAGGGATGCACAAGTGTCAATCCTGACCTGAGGCATTAACCATTTTGGTAAGCATGATGTTAAGGGTTGTTTTAGAGGATTTAGCTTGTTTATTTTCTTGTGGGTGATAAGGCAATGAAAAGCTAAGTTTAATACCAAATATGTCACAAAGGCTTTGAACTTGTTTGTTTTAAAAATATTTTGCATTGTCAGTGATGATCTTATGGGGAATACCAAAATGATAGATGATATGGTGGGTAATAATTTTGATAGTTTTTTTAGAATTTGTCGAGACAAGGGGAATAGATTCTATCCATTTGGTAAAATATTCTATCATGATAATGATATAATTATGAAGAGTGGGGGTTGATTTCACTGATAAGGTCTAGACCCCATTATGAAAAGGGCCAAAAGTCTATAGAAATGTGAAGACTACGGTTAGGTGTATGATGTAAATTAGTGTGTTGTTGACACTTGACATAATTTTTCACATAATCACAAAAATCTTGGTTAAGGGTTGCCTAGTAATAGCCTAGGTGGAGGATGTGCTTGGCCACAACAAGTCCACTAAAGTGCCCCCCACAAATAACTTCATATGTCTTCTTGATAATGTGAGAGGCTTTTGGGCCATGAAGGCAATAGAATAGGAGGCCATCAAAACCATGTTTGTAAAGAATTACTCCTATAATGGTGTAATTGGAGGTGCTCTAAATAAACAATCGATGGGCATTCCTAGAGAGGCCAGAGGGAACTATGCCAAGATGAAGGTAGTCGAAGGTTTGCTGATACCTAAGGTTAGGTAGAATATCATCCACATTAAAGATGGTTGGAGTGTTTGATTTGGTGTAGGAAGGTTTAGTAAGGCAATAGACAATGACTGATAGTTTGGAGTCTGGGGGTGCCGAAGAGATTTGAGATGCAAGAGAAGCCATGGTATCGACAAAATTGTTAGTAGATCATGGGGTGGTTTGATTATGGTAGTGCTCGAATGAGGCTAAAAGTTTAGTAACTAGTTGTCTATATAGTTGCATCACTTCATTTTTACATTGGTAAATGCCATTTACTTGGTTGACCATAAGTTGGGAATCACCAAAGATATTGATTATTCTAACTCCTAAGGCTAAGGTAGCTTGGAGACCTATCAATAGGGCTTCATACTCAGCCATATTATTGGTGCATTTAAAGTCAAGTTTAAATGAAAAAATAAGTGGTTCACTAATAGGGGGATAAGGATGATACCACCCCCCACCATGTTGGCATTTGGAACCATAAAAAAACATGGTTATGAGATTGGTAAAATTCACTTGAGATAGAGTTGCAATTGACTAGTCTAGAAATTTAAGAGAGGGAGGTTAGATGTTTATTATGGGTGCATCAGCCAATTGGTCAATAATGACTTTCCCCTTGATTGATTTTTGCTAGAGGAATTCAAGGTCAAACTCAGCTAAAAGCATGAGCCACTTAGCCATATACTAGTTTTGGTATGGTTTGGAGTGCATATACTTGAAGGGGTTGGTATTAGTTATGACAAAATATTTGTGGTTAAGAATGTAATGGTGAAGTTTGGTGGCCATGAAAACTAGAGCCAAACATAGTTTCTCGATATGTGTATATCAAGTCTCATATTCGACAAGTGTGTAACTAATGTAATAGATGACTTGTTCTTTGTGTTTTTTATTTTGATGGGCATGCATCACCCCTAGGGAATGGTTTGTGGTAGAGACATATAAGTAAAAAGGTTGGTCATCCTTAAGAGGTAAAAGGATAGGAGGAGATAAAAGGTACCCTTTGAGTGCATCAAAGGCCTTTTGACAATCGACATTCCACTTGAAAGAGACATCCTTTTTCAAGAGGATATGAAAGGGTTGACACCAATTAGAGTACTAGGAGATGAAGTGATGAATGGATTGAAGCTTCCTCTACAAATTGTGAAGTTATTTAAGATTATTTAGAGGTAACATCTTGAGGATGGATTTAATTTTGGCCAGATCAACCTAAATTACTTGAAGGGAAATGATGAATCCAAGAAGTTTGCCTAAAAAGACCCCAATAATACATTTCTTGAGATTGAGGTATATGTGATAGTGGATGAGTCATTCAAAGATAATCTTGATAACAACTAAATGGTCTTTGTGAAGCTTGGACTTCCCAAGAAGGTCATCCACATAGTCTTCAATGATTATATGGATAAGGTCATGGAAAATATAGGTCATGACACATTGGTAGGTTACACCAATGTTATTAAGACCAAAGGGCATGATGACCTTGTAATAGAAAGTCCCCCATGGGTTGACAAAGGTAGTTTTGTGTTGATCTTTAGGGGTAGTCAAAATCTGATTATAACCTAAGACTCTATCCATGAGAGATAACATCTCACAACCTATTGTAAGATCAACAAGTTGGTCAATGCTAGGTAGGGTAAAGTCATCCTTTGGGTAGGTGAGGTTGAGGTCATGAAAGTCCACATAGATACATAATCCCCCTATGGATATAGTGATATACACAATGTTTGAAACCCATTGGGGATAATTAATGGGTTGAATGAAGTTGATAGAAAGGAGGTGTTGAAGCTCTTCTTTGATAAGGAGAGCTATGTGAGGATGAATTTGGTAGAGATTATATATAATAATTTTGGAATCATAGTTGGTTACAATATTATAGGTGGAAATGGCTGGGTCAATACCAGGCATGTTGGTGTATGACTAGGTGAATGAAATACTATAATCTTAGAGGAAGGTAGATAAGTCCTGTAGCTCCACAAAGGTAAGAGTTTGGCCAAGTTTAATGACATGGGGGTTGTCCAAAGTGCCTATATTAATGTTCATGATAGGTTTATTCAACATGGTTGAGGTCTTTGGGGGTAAGGATTTATGGATGTAAAAATCAGGTGCATCAAGGTAGGTGAGAATATAATCATCATCTTGGCACTAAATGGTGTGTATGGTAGGAAAGTCTTCTCCCACCAGCTTAGGATGGATTAAAGGGATGGATATGGGTGCCCCTTCATTTTGATAAGTTATGGGCTCAAGGGTTATAATTTTGACCAAAAAAAAAGTTAGGTGGGATGATGTTCTCATCCTCACACTCAGGTGGAGGGGTTGTTGATGAGGAAGGGGTTTCTTATTCAATAATGGTAATAGTGGGTTATTTGGATTTCTACATATTGAGTAGAATAAATACAAGGCCATGTTTCTCATGAGGCTTTCAAGTCTCAATCAAGGTCAACATGTGTGGGCCGTGCTCATATCATCCCAAACTAAATTCCTTTCAGGCACACCTATGAAGGTATAGTTTGGCAAAGTCTAGGTTGTCCAAATAAGAGAAGGTGAAGGTAAATGGTTGAGGTGAAGAGAGGGTAGTGGAAGTGTTAAGTGGTTTGTCAATTACCCCATAAATAAAGTGGGTTTGACAACTAAAAGGTCCTAAAGGAATAACAGATCCAATTTTGGGATCGTAACCTAGTTGATGGTTGAAATTTCCATATTCTTGAGGAGTTTAGAAGGCATTAAGGGTGAGGAGATGGTATTATCCAAGGGTAAGGAATTATAAGGTTGGTTGTAAGAGATTGGTGATGGGTATCTAGTTGAAAGAAATATATGAGTTTATAGATGCCTCAGTGGAAGGGGAAGTGATGGCTTTAGCCTTCATGGGTGAGGGCTTAGTGATGGATGCTTGTGGTGTTTTGGATAGAGGTAGAAGAATGTCATTAGGTCAGTAGGTCATATTGCATGCTGTAAAAGGGATAAAGTCAAATTGTATGGTAAAAACTTAACCTTCAATTTTAAACTTGACACATTGATCAAGGGTAGAGGGTACACAACCCATGGCTTAGATCTAAGGTGTCTTGAGTAAAAAATTGTACTAGAATTCACCTTTGACCACATAGAAGAATTTAGGGAGTGTGTGAGGTCCTAGATGGATGTGAAGGATGATAGTTCCCAAGGTGGTGGTCATAGTGTTGTTAAAGGATTTAAGGATGGTTAAAGTTATAGACATGACATTGTTTGGTAGCTTGCACTGGTCATAGGCATGGGAAGAGATAATGTTGATACTGGCTCCCCCATCAATCATAACCCATTTGATGTGGGTTTGGTTGATATGGGTGGTAATAAAGAGAGGGGAATATAGATATTTAGGGTGGATAAAAATTATCTATGATTCCTTAAAGGTAATAAGGGTGGAGAGCTAAAGAGTGCATATGAAGGCCTCTATAGGTTGAGAGTCTTTGGGTCTCACCTCAATGGCCTGCATAGCCTCTATCATGGCCTAATGATGGTGGGGTGAGGTAGAAATGAGATCATAAAGGCTCATCTTAGCTGGGGTCTGGTGGTGTTATTTAAGGATGACCCTCTTATTGGAGTTAGAGGGGTTAGCCTCTGAGGTGCTAAGATGGTAACTTTGGGCTTAGTTGTAGATGTAGAGGTTTGGATCTGGTTTGGTTTAGGATGAGTTAGTGGGTATATCCAAATAATATACACTTTGACCTTCCCTTTATCCTTTTGTTTTGATTGTATGACCATATTAATGGTATGGATAGAGGGGAAAGGTGAGATATGAGGATGGATAGGCTCTTGGTCACTTTGGGGTAAGAGTGGAGGATTACGAATGTGTTGGCAACTAGCTATTATGTGTATTGGTAGATGGGTCAAGGGAGGTTCATCTAGTAAAAGATCATCCTCATCATAGAGCTGATGGGTAATGTTTTAGAGAGAATTGTAGTTTTCCATGTCATGCCCAGGTGTCTTATGATAGGATTAGATTTGACAGTTGCTATATTAAGTTAGTTTCAAACCAATAGGATTGAAAGGTTTGATAGGTGGTAAAGTGAGGTAGGAGGCTTGCAACAACCTTTAAAAAATGGTTGAATAAGAATCAACCATAGGTGGGAAAGGTCTAGAGGTTATTGTCTTGGTTAGTAATTAGGATGTTCTGGTGGAAATAGGTTTGGTTAGATATGTTTTGAGTAAGTGGTGCTTTTGGTTGATGGTTTTTGTTTGGGTATATTGGTAGGTGGGGTGTTTGGGGTTGATAGTTTGGTTACTGGTAGTTTGGGGATGATCAATATATTTGATAGTAAATGGGTTGGCTTAACTAACAATGGTGGGTGGCATATGTTAAATGGGGATTGATTCTTAATTAAGGTTGATAGATGAGGGCCCAAGATAGAAGGCAAAGTGGAGGGAGGTAAAACCCTAGCCATGTGGCCATTTCATAGTTTGGCCTTTTTAGTTGGTTTGAGTTGAGGTTTAGGTGTAGGCTTGGAAGGGGTTAGTTATAATTTCATGGATGGGTGAACCAAAATTTGAGAAGGGAGGGCACCAAAGTTCATAAAGGTTTTGGTGGGTGACTTGACTTCTTGAGGTATGATTGCTTCAGTTGGTTGAGAAGGTGAGGGGTTGATAGAAGTTCTAGTTGGTTTAAGAGGTGGTGGAAAGGTGGTATATTGGTTGGTTGAAGGTGTTATATAAGGTTTAGGTTTTTTGATGTAAGGGAGCCCTAAGTGTTGCCAAAAAGTGGTGTGATCTATATCTAGCTTTAGGGAGAATTCTAATTTCTGCACTAATGTAGAAAAAGGTTTGTTTACTAGTTTTACTCCATGGGTAGTGGATGCAAAAGATAGACTTGTAGGTCAAGGAATATGGTTGGTAGGTTGGTTGATTTCCTGAGGTGAGGGAAGTAAGGTTAAGATAAATGGTTCATCCATGGGAGGAATTGGTAGAAATGCTTCTCCTTTAGGAACAATATCCATAAGAGTAGTGGCTTATTTGGTAGTTGGTGGAGGTGGTGAATCAAGAACATTGATTTACCCAAATTTTCTAGTTAAAATAGTATGTGATGGTTTCAAAGCTTATATTAGGGTATCTAGGGAGAAAGGAACTTATTTGATTTGGATATCCACAAGAGGGGAAGGTGATTCCATTACCTCAACAAGTGAGGTGGGGGAGGAATGGGTAGATTAGATGATTGGGTCCTTATGGGTAGTTGTATCATGAACCATGTTGACAGTATTGACATCATGAGAGAATTCAGCTTGTGTGTCCTCATTTTTGATAGGGGCATGGCTGGGAAAAGGTTATCCAAGGATTTTTAGAGCTTGATTTCAAGGGGAATTAGGTTTATCCAATGTAAGTTCCCCCTTATCAATGAGGCTTTGGATAACATTCTTAAAGGTATTACATCAACTGACATCATATCTAATTACCCAATGAAAGGCATAATGGCTACTCTTGTTATACCCAATAGGTGATGGATGAAAAGAATAAAACTATTAAGGAGGTTTGATGGGTGGAAGATGTATAAAATTAGCTTTCAATAGCTTTTCCAGAATTGAGGCATAAGATTCTCCAAGTAAAGTGAATTATTTTTAGTTGCTTCGATTTAGGTTTCATGAGCTTTGGTTAGAGGGATTGGGAGAGTTTTATTGATTGACATTAGTTGGTGGGGTAACCTTAAGGACAACTGCATTCACAGTACCATTGCTCTTAGTCCCAGATTTAGCTTGATTGCATATTTTGGAAAAGGAGGAGGTTTTGTTGGGTTTGAAGGTGGAGTTATTGTTTCATAACTTTAATTTACCCTCATGTATGGCTTGATTCTCTGAATTACACACCATGGTAAAAACTTCATCAAAAGTTCTAAAGCTTTGGACATGTAATGTAGAAGAGATATGTTTAGCGCAAGCTTGAGCAAACATTTCTATAAGTTCAGGTTGAGGCAAGGAGAATGAAATTTGATTAATCAAGATTCTTCAATGAATGATGAAGTCAGCGATGAAATCATCATCGAATTGCCTAATAGAATAGAGGTAGGTGATGGAGACCTTTTTGTAAATGTTGATGGAGAAGTGATCCAAGAAGACTTGTGCTAGTTAGGTGAAAGAAAAGATGGAATGCTTGGTAAGGGCACTATACTAGTTGAGTGCTAGACTGGATAAAGATATGGGGAATGTTTAGAGGAGAAGGGGATCATCATAAGGTGCTACTGGAGGTCTTCTTTTCTTTTAACTTTGGTAAATTTTGGAAGCTCCCATTGAAGAGGGTAAGGTTTGATAGGAATCAAGAGATGAATAATCTTGTTACAAATATGATCATAGGATAGGATGTTATGAGCCCCTGAAATGGATGACTCAAGGTTTGTCATATTGTCTATGAGAATTTTCATCAAGTTAGTTTGAGGTGGTGCACCAAAAGGATTATAAGACTGGTATTTTGGTTTAGGTTGGGAAACATATTGGTAATTTTTTGGTGATTGAGAGGCTACCACATATTAAAATGTGGATGCTAGAGGTTGGGTAGGGTAGGTGGATGATGGTGGCTGGGTAGAAGGTACATACTCTTTCTAGTTAGGGATGTATCCTAGATTGGGTGTGTCAGATACCTATTGAGGGGTTTCTAGGGATTGGGCATGTACATTTGTTGGGTTAGTAACAAGAGGGGAGGTAGTGACCTTTGTGCTAATAGGGGGTGAAATATAAGGGATATCTACACCTAAGCTTGGAAAAGGGGTATTGACTAATGGGTTAAGTTTGACAGAGGGGAGGTTGGTAGTACTAGTGGTGGGTGCTCTAATAACAAATAGAGCATGATGGGTTAATGGTTGGGTTATCCCCAAGGTAGAGGAGTTACTGATAGGGGTGGAAGGTGTAAGGATAGTGGTTGGTTAGATATATTGGTTTTAGCTATAACATTATAGGGGTTAGTGGATGAAGATTCCTAGGTGGTCAAAGGTTGGGTGGTGATCATGGAAATAGGGATACCCTTCATAAGGTGGGATGGCATGCCATAAGGAGGATCTCGAGGTGGAGTTGAATTTGGGATATGGTGGGGGGAGGTGTTAAGATAGTGCTAAAGGGTGATAGGGTTATTGTCTAGAAAAGTGGTAAAATCCATGTCTCCTTGGGGAAATACCCAAATAAAATTAGGGCTTCCCAATGGATGAGGTGAGTCTTCTACCTTAGAGATGTACTCCATAGATGAGGAGGTAGAAGAGGCTGCTTGATTTTTCTCTGCTAGGTCTCTTCGCTACTAGTGAGTGAGAACCATACAAGGAAAAAGGGGAGAGAAAACAAGAACAATCTCACCACTCGAACAAGAAGAAGACAAGAAAATTATCAAGGTAATCAAGACACACACTATAAAGTACATTAAGCCTAGATGTTAGTTTTAATCTCATTTTTAGCTTATGCCTTAGTATATGAGAATGTGTGATAGAAGTTAGCTTATAGATTGGGCACTATAGAAGAAGTCTATAGTTATTTTAAAGTTGTTTAGGTGCTCAAAATAATCTAAATTATAATCAATATGTGGCTTGGTATTGGGCCTACCCCCTCACTTCATGATCCTACAATGATAAGAGTGTCAGGTGCTTAGCCAATATATATTGATATCCATAGTTTATACTCAACTAGAGAGCTGATTTAGTTCTCCCCTTAGTAATGACCTCCAAGTAGGATTTTCTAGAAAGGGTAAGGCGAATTCTAGGTGATAAAATCCTAATCGGGCCTTGTCTCAAATTGCTTTGATGTTTAATTGATGAAAGTGGTTTGGTTGGTGTGTGCAATAAAAGTGATGATATGATAAGATTACTTTGCTTTAATTCAAAGTGAACTAATGTTAAAGGCAATCAATGGATGCAATTAATTTTAAGCTCAAGAGAGATTTTAGTTTCAATTATGAGCACAAATAGAGAGAAGAGCATACAAATGCAAAGAAAATGTGAGTAAATACTCTAGGTCCAACTAAGCATGTAAGAATATTTCATGTAAATTTTCACTTAAGTTATAAAGAAAGAGAAAATAAACTTGATACAGGGGTGGTTGAAAAAATATTTATTTGTGCACGTGTTGAATAAAAAGATTGTGAAGAGTTCCTCTTTGGTTTGGGAGGAAGACTTGTAGATAAGAAAGCACTAAAGTGAACTTATTTATTAGACAAATAGCTGGGTGGATTGCCTAGTGATAGCTAGATATCGAAAGTGAGATAATACTTAGGGGCTGTCAATCCACACATTTTAAACAATTAAATTAATAAAACTAAAATGAGGTACTTACATTAATAATTAGAAGGTACTGAAATCTAATACAAGAAAACTTTTTAGAAAAATAGGCTAGAAATGATCTAATTAGTGATAGACTAATTAATACTAGTGCTAATGGGTTGGGGTATGCTTTAGAAAATTAGAAGGGCATTTGTGAGTGGTCAAAAACATATAAAAGTGGATTCGGTTGGGTGTATGTGGGTGAAATCAGCTTGTTAGTTTTTTATGCAATAGGGGATCATTGACAGTTGGGGTGACCATCAGTGGTTAGGCCTAATTGTTAGTGGTTGGGGTCTAACCATCAGTGGTTAGGCCTAACCCTCAATGGTTGGGGTCCAACCATCAATGGTTGACTATGAAATTTTGGGTTTGATCAAAAGAAGATGAAGAGATTATACAAATGAATTTTTAGAGTTAGGCAAGGGCTATATTGATTATGAAATGGAATTTAAGCATGTGAATATTAACAAACAAGTACTTATCTTACCAAAAGTTGATTGGGTGAGTGGTTGATATATTTAGCCTATTGGTGAAAATTGGTTAGATTTTGACATAGTAACGGTACCTAAAAGCTTGATTGAGAGGTGAAATCAAGTTGGATCTCAACAAGATGGTTGATAATGCTTGATAATGTTGATGACGTTGATTGACCTAAATGACCTACAAAAGAAAACACTTAAATGCCTGAGCTCTTGATAATTATTGTATACAGATTTGACCTCCTAGACCTCTTTATCTTATAGGCATAAGCAAGAGGTGAAAGTGAAGGTGTAACCAGGTCATCTAAATATAATTTATGCATGCAAAGGCTCACAACACAAATTAGACAAGTTTATATTTATAAAAGGGTCGATAGAGCTTGCATGCTCTTGGTAAAGAGGTGGATCTTGATTGTCAACAGTCTCATTAAGGTTACTCAGACAGGTGAAATTGAGTGTAGATTGGTTGGTTTAGGCCCGATAGGTGTAGGTTGGTCCTAAGAGGGTCCAAGGGTACTTCCAGGGATACTTAGTCATTTGAAATCACAGGTGTGTAGATTTTTAGTGTCTATATATTCTTTGTATGCAGTTGTAAGTTTTAATAAGCTTATGTTAAAGGCAATTATCAATAAAATATATACATTGATATTTAATGTAATAATTTCCTATTAAATGTATTGGATGCATTCTCAGGTGAACCTAGCATCCATCTTGTGGGGGGGAATATAAAGATGTTTAGTTCATGTAATTTCTCTCCCCATGTTCGCACTAAGGGGGGAATACTAGAAAAAATAAGTGATTTAGTACTCACATGGATATAGTTTAGTCCCACATTTTTATTATGTATTGTAGTAAGGATTCTCAAAGCCTATATATGTAACTGGCGTGATAATGAATAATCATGTTGTTATGACCAATTTTATGGTCTGCACTCTTGAGCCTTTGGTTCCTCTATTAATTATATATTTAATCCTAACAAGAAATGCCAATGAGGTGGAAACAATGTTAAAATATGGTAAAAGTGGATGTTTGGAATGGTAATGTGAAAATTTTAGTAATTTATGAGGAATTTTAGGTCCTATCCATGGTCATACAATAAAACTCACAAATGGAATCCTTAGGGGGAGTGATTAGTGAACAAAACAATATTTCTCAAGGTGAAATATTAGGATTGTAGGGAGTGAAAAAGGGAATGTAAGAATCATAACATAGGCATCTTATGATAAGACCTTAGGAGACATGAGGCATACTAATAACATGAGAAGATACTAAGTGACTAGTGACCCTTAATATACAGAGGATACTCATTCACTATAGGCACAAAGCTGTGTAGGTAAATAAGTGTGGTATTAAGATCGACTCATGTTGGTAGTTTTTAATAAGAAAAATAAAATAGACCTACCTTCCTATGATGTGTTCCCTATTCCTCAGGACCCCTTACAGAGCTGTCGGTCTAATGTAAAGATTAGGTACTTGCATGATAAAGTAGGTAGCACTAAAATATTTGTTTATTATCTTTTTTTAATCCACTAGCCTACCTCACCCCAGTGGACCTCGGCTCTATCATGAGGACAAATATGTAATTTTATCTTTGATTAGAAAGAGGAGTTATGTTTAGAATCATGTTTTTTTTTTATTTGACTTTTGAATTTTTTTTGAATGTTGCCTTTTAGATCATTTCCTTTTGTTAAATGATTTGGGTTTTGAATATTTTATGGATTTTAAGATCCCTCCTCCATACAGATTTGGAATGACCAATCATGAGAGATAGGGTGATACACATTAATTTGATTTAAGATTTGGCTAAAGGAAGCTAAGTATCCAAAGATATGACTGACTAGAACACTTAGGCTTAACTATGAAACAACATGTTATATCAAGTCTCAACCGTGTGTATTCTTATTTTTTGAAAGAGAATAAAGGGGAAGAAGGGAGATCCAAAACAGACTGGTAAAAGAAGATTTTAATGAGATGAATTGTTTGTTAACTAATCATGTGGTAAAATAAGGGATGACTAAAGGGAACAAGGTTTGTATAACCAAGTCATAATAATAATTATCCATGTTTATAGAGATAATATAATAAACAATCATGAGAAAGAACAAGAGAACCATAGAAATGAACTCAAAAAGAGTATATAATTTATGAAAAATAATCCATAAGAGAACATAAGATGAATAATGACATAATAAAAAATATGTAATGCAAGACAAAAGTCACCATGTAAAAGAGATAAGAATTTGACTCAATTTCAAATGATATAAAAATAGATAAATGTAAAGTTGGAGCACATATCCAATCAAAATGAAGAAATAAATACAAGAACACCATGCTTATGTTTATAAGTACTAATATATTTTTCCACACACATTATCCATAACATCTGATAAATCTTTATGAATTTGAATGTGAACTACAACCAAAGTCTCATTGATCTTCAAGGAAAGTTGAGAAAATACTTTGCATCGAATCTCTTTGATAAAAAATGAGGAATGCCTAAAGGATCATGCTGATGAGGGATATCATGTAAGAGATGCTTAGGGGAATGCATGTGAGTGAATTATATAGGAGATGAAGGGATCAACAGTGGAGAATGTGCCATGGATGAAGGATTCATTGATGGAGAGGGATCCATGAGTGAGGGAAGGTCCATGGGTGAGGGACTCATAGGTGGAGAAATAGTAGGTGGAGAAGGGACCATAGGTGGTGGAACCATGGTGGAAGAAGGGGGAGCATTATTATGAGGAGAAAATATAGGAAGAAGTGTGTAAGAATGGTTATGAGGTGATATTTGAGATGTTACTAAAAGATATGACATCGATCAGTGTGATATGTACCACATTGGTGTCAGAGATAATATACCTCTCCATATTTGGGAAGATATGTAAATAAAACTTTATGGGGAGTTATAGCCTTGTTTTTGGGCTAAGGAGTGGTGGGACATAAGGTATCAATATATTACCAAAACTGATGATAATGTGTGGATGAATGATTATCTATGCCATGAAAGTAACATATACGCTTGTGGGTGGACTTGGTAGGTGTACTCACAAAAAGAGTAAAAATGGAAGGAAAGGAAGATTGGTATAATGAATAGTCTTTAGTATAATGACTGTGAAATTTATGAATATCAAAATATGGATGATTGACCCATTTAGTGGGTGAAGAAGCAAGCTATGATAAATAGAGCAAACCATCACCAAGAGAAGCTGAGGCTAGTGAAGAGACCTGACAAAGTTCAATTGAAGGAGTAATAAAATCAAGAATAGGAAGATACTCAACTATAGAGGGAGTGGGAATATGATCCAAACTAGACTCTAATAAGAGAGGGGTGGGATGAACATAAGGCTTAAGGACAATTTCAAGCATCTTAGGGATGAGTTGGCTAGAGGGGTATTGGTATCTTACAAAGTGATAGGGATCGATCATAACATGATCTATAAGCATAACCTTATGAGGTTATTTAGAAAATGGAGGTGTGCACACCATTTATACCATATGATCAAGAGAAAAAATTCTAAAATTAGGAATGATATAAGATGGAATGATAGAAGATATATTGAAATATTGAAGTAAATAAGAATGATAACACACAATTTCAGCAATCTTAGGCCTGAATAAGACCTTCTAATAATGGATCATCTAAGGTATAACCATCATCATAATTAGGTGTATGAAGATCAATGGAATATGTAGGGATGACATTGTCATTTGATGTGGTGTGATTAATAGAATGTCAAGTCTTAGTTAAGACAATGGTCATATCATCATAAGGTAGTTTATGGGAATGAGGTTGCAAAGATGGAGGAAATTGAGAAATGAGATGAGGTGAGAGATCCAAGGTTTTAATCTTGAGATTGATATTATCAAGATCATCATCATTAAAATCTAGGATGTTAGGGGGTATATTCTTGATGAGTTTAAGATGACCACTGTAACCTTGAATGGAATTGACAGGAAAGTTAAACCATTGAGATTCATAAAATGGAATGCTTGATAAAGGTTAAAGGTTGGGAATATTGAATACACTATGGTCTTGGAAATTTTTAAAATTTCAAGGATTAGTGTCACCTTGAATCCTATATATGGATCCATTTTGAGGAAATTTTACACATTGGCAAGCGGAAGAGGTAACTGCTCTCATGTGATGAGTCAATGGTCTACCAAGCAAAATGTTATATGATAGATAAAAGTTGAAGATCATCACATTTATACAAATGGTGATAGGTTTGATAGTAATGAGGAGCCACACACAACCTAATGAAGGAATTTACCTTTGATCATAGACTTGACATGTGCTATGTGTGTATTTGAGATTACATTTAGAATATCTAAGGATTTTAATAAAATAAAGGGAGGTAACACAAGTACCATAGCCCTCATCAATCAAAGAACACTTGACTTGGATATCACTAATTTAGACACTAATAAATAGAGGAGGATCATATGTACAAAGTAGAATATCATAAAGGATCATATAAGCAATGGGGAATGTGATGGAAAGGTAATTGTCCATTATTTTATCAACATGTATAGACATCTCTTCACACTGTTGTAAACTGCTATCTTCTGATCTAGATAAGGTGGATTTGCATCCTGCTAGGGAACGATGAGGGACGTTCATTTTGAACAAAAGTTTCATAAGATGATTACAATGATGTGGAGAGGTTTTCATAAGTTTGATAAATGGTATTTGAGATGGGAGATTAATAATCTCTATAATAGGATCATGTTGAGGTCAACATACCCTCATTTTTGAAAAATGAGGTCCATTTTTCAAAATTTTAAATTCTATTATAAATTTACATTCAAACTGATCAAAATTACATTATTGAAAATTATGTTTGCTTTAGCTTTCATTGACATGTCAGCATATTGTCATCATTTTTATTTAATTTTGCTAATATTTGACTCATGTGCACAAGTTGCAAGTCTAATGGAGTCTCAATTGAATAAGCCATGTTCAAGGTTTAGATACCTTATTGATAATTTGCCCTTTTATTTTGATTATCCCTTGGTCTCTTATTAATTAATTGAATATATGATTAAATAATGTTAAAACCTCATTCTAATATGTTTTAGCTTAGGTCTTTTTGAATAAGAATTAAATTTGTGTAGGTCAAATTTGCATGGGAGCATTTTGTTATGACTTAGACTTAGTTTAATTTTTATCTTAAAGTTCTAATCATGTTTATCAACATAACCAAAACCTTAGTCTAAATTTTTTATGGTAGGTCCTTTATATCCTAAAACCCTACCAAGTCTATATTATTGTTCACATAGACTAAGTAGAATTAAGAGCACTTTATTATGTTTTAAAAATTAGCCTAAAGTCATATCCTAAATATTTTATTGTATTTATGAATACAAATAAAACCTTAATCTAAATATTTATCCTAAGTTTCTCTATATTCTTTGAGCCCTAACTTTGTTTATTTTCATTGCCCATAGGAATGGATCAACACATGGATGAAAAGTAGTAGAATCTTAGAGATTAGTAGGTATATCAATGGTACATGCACATTCACCCAAGTCAAATTATCAAAGCTCAATGATAGAATAAAATAGTGATAAGTGTCACAACCACAATAGATGGAACATAATCAAGCAAATAGAGATCAATAGAACACATTAAAGCATACAACAAAGATCCAATGGTACATGGGAAAGTCAATAAGTCAAGGTCATATAGAAGAATCTAAGAGTGACAAGTGTCATGATCTCGATGACTTAGCTCAAAACAATAAGTCTGCATTCAATTTGATAGGATCAAGTGGATAGATATCGATAGAGTGCATTAACTTGTGTAAAGGAAATCCAATGGTGCTAGATAAAAGAAGATTTTTCAAAGAGCCCAAAATGAACGTGGTGTCAACACATATCATAACCATGATAAATTAAATAGATATCAACCAATGGTGTTTAACCTCTTAGATTGAGATCCAATGGCAAGTAGAGAGTTGAAAATTCAACAAACATATATCTAATGAGAGGCTACCATATGGTGCAAAGGCATTAAGTGATGGTGTGTGTTTGAAAGGAGCACAAAAGATCCACAAAGATGTCAAGTGGCATGATCTCAAGAGTTTAAGTCAAGATTAATGACTCCAATGAAGATCAATGGTAAAAGTTTAATCAAGCCTTAAGATTGCATGATATGGTGACATGTGTCCAAAATCAACAAATGGTCACATTTTAAAAATTAATGCATAGTTTGACATGATGATTTCACATAAGCAAGACAAGTTAGATGGAAGACCTTATGGAATCATATACATAAAAGGTATAAATAATTAATCTAAGCAAAGTCTAAGGCACGAAGCTCATAACTCAAATTTCATTACCGCCATTGAAGCTTTGCAAAAACCTCCATAAAATCCATGAGCATATAGATTGCCCTAATTACCTTTGTATTCATTGTAATTGAACCAAGAAGAGATAGATTATTATTTATATCTTCATAATTAAATCAAATGGTGATTCAAAAGCATGTTTCAAAGGAAGATATGGAATTATATTTGACAATAGATGCTAAGGGAGGTGTTTTCAAAGACATCAAGTTTGTTGCTATTGCTTTGAACATAAGACACAATAACTAGTCAAAATTATTCTAGATGATCAAGAATCAAACAACCTTTTCTAGGGAACAGGAGAAAAATCTCTTAGCAAAGAGGCTATAGAATGACATTATTGCAATTCAAATGACTAGTCTCCTTTTTATAGTAGTGAAGCCTAAGGTACTCCACTGCATTGACATTCTTGCTCAAATTTTCAATAAAACTAAGATAGTGTTGACCATTTTTTGCCCAACAGGCCAAAAATTGGTCCCCTCCTATCCCTGTTGTTCTAGGCCATCTCATTTTTTGATTTTGCATGAATCTGTTCATATCTACGGACTCTGCAGGTATAAATCTATGGACTCTATAAGTCTAAATCTACAGACTCTGCAGGTCTAAAGCTACGGACTTTGTAGGTTTTGGATTTCTACAAACTCAACAGGTTAGTCCTTTGGCACATAGAGAATTAGTTCAAAGAGTTCTGGGTTTTACAAAGCTTCTTTGGGCTCTGGTCTGAAGAAAATCACAAAAAAGGTTGGTGTCTTTGAACCATTGAACCCGTTCAATAGGTTCAAGTTCAATGGCTTAAGTTCAACGTTTTGTTCAATGCAAAGAGTTCATCGGGCTTGGCTTTTGGTTCATCGGTGTGCTCCTTTGAACCTTGAACCATTGAACCAAATTTTGGTTCAACAGCTTCAGTTCAATGGAAAGGGTTCAACGTCAACGATTCAATAGAGTCCACCAGCATTCATAACTATCGATGCGCTTAGGTGAACCGTTGAACCAAATTTTGGTTCAATGGGTTCGATTCAAAGGAAAAGATCAGCAGATGGTTCAGTCTCTTGGTTCAAAGCAGCTTGTTTAAATTTGGTTCAAGAGTTCATCGGCTAAATGATTGAACCTTTAAACTGTTGAACCATTTTGGTTCAACGCGTTCAGTTCAATGGTTTAGTTCAATGAAAAGATTCAATGAAAAGTTCAATGGAAGGGTTCAAAGGTTCATCAGTGTGCTCGGTTGAACCATTGAATTGTTGAACCAAATTTGGGTTCAATGGCTTGGTTCAACAAACCGGTTTAATGCATGGTTCAAGGGTATGCCCTTGAATCGAAGGGAAGTCATAGTCAAATGACCTTTTCAGAGGGCTGACACTTCAAGGACTTTTCAAAGATTTGGGCATGGTTCATTTCAATTCAAAGGTTCATCAGCTTTTGTTCACTCCCCATCGGTACGTAATGGTTGAAATTTGAATCATTGAACCAAATTTTGGTTCAACAGGTTTAGTTCAAGGGTCTACCCCAAGCCGAAGGGGATCTTCAAGTCCAAAGCACCCTTTTGGAGGGTGAACACTTCATATTCCAAAAGATTTGGGTGTGCCTCAATGTAGCAAAGGGAAGAAAAGGGAAATAATTTCCGCATACAATTTGTCTGCAAAAATGCACAGCCAAAATGCAAAGTCAAAGCGAAAGAATTTTTGTGGACATTTTGTCTACAGAAAATACAGTGAAGCCATAAGACCCAGGGAAATTAACCCAAGGAAATTGTCTACAAACAATTTACCCACGGGAGCCTGGGAGGACTTAACGAAGGCAAAAAAGCTGCAGGTGCCTGAAGAGATGCCACATGGACTCGATGACGGCCGCGAGGCTGTCAAATTTAAAAGAATAGGATAGCCATTGATATTCAAAGTATGACAGCCGTAGAAACATCAAATTTAGCAAAATGGAGTAGCCATTGGGTTTTCAATTTGGAAGAGCGCTAAACAAAAAAAGAGAAGGAGCCAAAATGTAACGACCCGCCAGTATGTTCACCCAAGGAGCCAAGTGACTAGAAAGGACAAATTCCAAGTGACAAGCAGAGTGACAAGGCAGAGAGAAGTCAAGTAGTCCAAGTGGCACAAACAAGGTAATTTATTACCTGATGGCGTGAGTGATAAATGGGCATAGCGACAGGTAGGTGATGAGTGAGCAGTTAAGTTCGACAGGCAAAAATTAGAGAAGCAACTTTGGTAGGTGAAATAGTGCTAGCAAATTGATCATTTGGAATGATAGAAACCAACAGTGCAACTATTTTCTCTATTTCACATTAAAGGGGAAGGTGAACCGTGTAAGTCACCCAAGAAAGAAATGCAAATTTCGAGCAGACAAATGAACAGTCTATTTAATTCCTTGAGTGACTTGTTCTCTTCATGAAGGGACACGTATGCCACTTGTAAAAGAAGGAGCACCAAATGGGCCTCTTTGCTTCTCATATATATTGTAGACTTGTTCATTTGTAATGATCTTTTCACAATTTAACAAGGCACAACCTTGCTAAAATTTCTGCCCGAATCAAATAAACACAATTTTTACCTCTTCTTGGATAGATATCCTATGTATGTCCTGAGTGTTGATTTGTGTTTAGTCATTGTATTTGATGCTCTCACAGGTTCAATATGAACACACCAACTATCTGCAAGGTGCCATCTGCAGCTGATAGGAGAAGAGTGCTATTTTGGAGTGCAAAACAAAGGGGATTATTTATTACACCTTTTGATGAACCTCCTTTTTTGTATCTTTCATTTTTACCTCCCTGTCAAGTTTGAAGATTTCTCTTTCTGTCAAGAGTAAAGCGTATAATTGTGTTTTATCTGATTTTGAGAGTGGGTGTGAAAGGGTCATATTGTTTTGGTGTATCACCTCCTTAGAGTAGGTTGTTTGTTTTCTGTCTCTTCCTCCCTTCCCCCCCAGTTTATCTATATATCTATATTTTGCACTACCTAAAACAAACAATGATACATCAAAGGGAACTAGCCCTTAACTAGAGACTCTCCTCTCCTGCTTTGCTGTCCCATAGGTGAGAGAGGAGTTTCCATGTTGCAGAGAAAAGGCAGGAGTTTGACCTTCTTGCCCCAGGTGCAATTTCTTGCGTCAATAGTTCTGGCACACCCGGTGGGACCTTTAGTTTGATAATTTAGTGAAGTTTATGATTGATGCTGGTCCTGATATAGCCATTTTAAGTCTTCTAGCATCTGGTGACTCCACTGGTAAGAGCTTTAGTTTTATATTTTCAAAATTAGTTTCTTAATCTTCTATGCCTAAGGTCACCACAAGGTCTACTTCAAGAGGGGTCCCTTTTGATTTCATTGAGTTACCTTTAAACTCTGTTAAAAGAATACGATTTGAAAAGACCCATCCTTATCTAGCAATCAATCCTCCTAGGCCTATTGTAAGAGCCACATACACAGCTCAACCCTAGTTATAGCTGATCCCAGCCATGGCACTGCCTTTTGCAGCTTTTCATGGTGAGAGCCCCTTAAATCTCCCATGCTATGATCCAATTCCAAGAACAACTCTAAAGAATGTGCCTTCTTTCGATGGAGTGGGACCTATTATAGCCATTGAGCATATTAAGAATATTGCCAACCTTTGCAATATTCACAATATAACAGAAGAAAATATTACCATCAGACTGCTGGCACTGTCTCTTAAAGGCAAGGATCTTGATTGGTATGGGACCTTGCCTATGAATTCCATACATTCTTAGAACGAATTGGGCACTCAGTTAACTAATCATTTTGGGGAAAAAAGTGATGGCCTCTCTCTTGCTGAGCAACTGACGACCATAAAGAGAGCTCTGCATGAGTATATGAAGGACTTCAACACACATTTTCAAAAGACTTGGAATAGAATTCCCATTCTAGTCAGGCCAACTCCCAGCTATGCTTTCTTGTACTACTTAAAGGTGCTAAAAAGTGATATTGTTGTGATGATCCAATCTATGGGAGGACATATACTACCAGCTACTTATGACATTACCATAGCAGCCAAAAATTGCTTGGTTCAAGCTGGAAAAATTGCCCCTAGGCCTCACATGCCACTTTTCCCAAAATCACTGCCCTCGATCCAGGCTGTTGCTCCCATAATTTCTCCCTTGCCTATCATTGAGAAACCAACTGCTACTCCATCAAATGAATTAAGTGAAGTTAAAAGCCTATTGTAAAACATGTTAAATAAACTTGTTGCCCTTAAAAGGTAGCAAGCTCAAAGCAACAGGTTGAACCAAGGATATCAACAATATGGCCAGGCCCTTAGACCCCCCTTTCAAAATTATAACCAAAATCTGGGGCAACTCACTACAACCAAGCCATTTCAAAACTACAACGCTGGTCCCTCTTCATCATCTAAGGCCATGGTGCCTGTTCAGAACAATTTGGTATAAGAGCAATCAAGCTGTTCGACCATGGGATATGGTCAAGAATAGGCCATCTATACAAATGAGGTGATGAACTATTTTTAGAATGCAGAAAACCAAACAACTGCCCAATCTTAGGCCTTTAAGCCTTCAATGCAGCCCATCATGAGTAACAATCAAGCTCAACCTAATTCTACCCTGATGAATCATTTGGAAGAAGATTTTTATTTAGTAAATTTTGTGGGCACTACAGACAATCAGGCTGATTATGTTGCAGCCAACACAAGGTTTAAGAGAAGGGAAATGGGAGAAGCCCAGGATACCACTCAAGCATTAACATCACCTCCTCCATCACACTCCAATGCAAAGGCCCCAAATTTTAGGTAGCCGTCTATGCCTTCAGTCCCTCAGCCTACAGTTCAACTTGGAATCAACCCTAAATAAAGCTTAAGGCATGGTGGTCCTCAAATCAATATAGTGGATCAGATGAAGAAGCTAAATATAAATATCTCTTTATGGGATGCGTTGTCTCTTCCAGGCCAGAACGACGTGTTAAAAAGGGAATTGAGTGAGCTGGATTGTCAAGCTATCCCAGTTAGCACTGATAATGTCTTGATGACAAATGGATAGCCTTCCACTTTAGGACAGGTGAAGAAGGAAGAGAAGACTCCTCCTTTTTACATATCCTTGGTCATTGGGGACTTCTTGGTGCACAACTGCATAATTGATAGTGGGGCTAGCACCTCAGTGATGCCCAAGTGCATTGCTGATAAGATGGGATTAAAGTATCAATAAATGAACAAAGGCATCCTATAACTAGATGGGACACCTACAAAAATAGTTGGGATTGTGAAGGGTTTATGCTTGACATTGCATGCTTGCCCAACTTTCTCAATTCCCCATGATATAGTGGTAGCGGATGTTCCTCTGTATTTCACAATTTGCTTGTCCAGGGACT
Organism: Torreya grandis; assembly: GCA_037957365.1. Classification (NCBI taxonomy): domain Eukaryota; kingdom Viridiplantae; phylum Streptophyta; class Pinopsida; order Cupressales; family Taxaceae; genus Torreya; species Torreya grandis. Next base: position 1,407,669 of record JARHVA010003402.1, on the reverse strand, counting down.
TCACGTCAAAGATAGGTGGCTATCTAGCAATGAATTGGTCATATCTAGTTTTTATAACCAAGTTTGAGCCACTCTACAAGGACCATCTAGAACCATATTTGCCCAAGGTAGCAAATGTTAGTTACACCATCATCGATCCAGAAGAGTCTCAGATGGACCAATCTCCATCCTCTGCTCTTGAAGGAGTCATAGACTTACTCTTGGATGAGTGGGGAAATGATAAATTTGAACATGATCCATACAAATTCATTGAGGAGGCAGACCTTGGAGTCTATTGCATGCATGAGGAAGGTGCCTTCGTGTCAAATTTAATGAAGGAAAGTGAAGAAGACCTTGGCCTATGGAAGCTGTATTTTGATGATTCCAAAAGTAAAATAGGCATTGGTGGTGGGAAATGTTGGTTTCCCCTTCAAAGGAAAGGTACTTTTTAGCTTTCCATTTCCAATTCTCTTGCACGAGTAATGTTGTAGAATATGAGTCTTTGATCCATGGCCTTGAATGGGCAAGAAAAAGCGGGATTAGGAAGTTGCAAGTCTTGGGAGACAACAAACTAATTGTAAATCAAGTAAGAGGCCTAAATCTGACCAAGAACTCCTTGCTAAAGTCTTACAAACATAGAGTTTGGGACTTGGTAGAAGATTTTCTTGCGTTTAACATTGCCTCTATTCCCAGGGAGCAAAACAAACAGGCTGATAGGCTGGTAGTAATTGGTGCCCAGTTTGACGTTTCAAAGGAAATAAGTTAAGACTATGGTTCACGCCACTTGAAAGTGGTGGTTCGGCCTTCAATCCCAGACAATGTTACAAATTGGTAGGTCTTTGAAAGTGAGCAATAAATAGCCTTCTTCCTACAAGAAGAAGCTGAGTTTGCAACACACAACCAGGCCAAATTGTAGCAGCAATATGGCAATCAGATTATTCAATTTAAGAACAATAAACTCCCAAAGGTCTGGGCATGCTTGAAAGCATTTTCAAAAGAGATGACCAGTTAAGAAATGATAAGGCGTGCATTACTACCAAAGAAGAAAATTATGAAAGGGTCAAAATCTTTAAGGGCAAGCTATTGGCGCTTGGCAAGGTCTGCACATTTCAGGAGAGGTGAGCCTTCATTCTATTGTGTCATGAATTCACTGATGTGTTTGCATGGGATTATAGCAACTTGAAGGGCTTTGACCCAAGGCTTACCCAACACACCATTCAATTGGAAGGAACTAGGCCAATAACAAAAAAGCAAAGGCCTATCAATCCTATAATTGAGCTTCTCATGCAAAGGGAATTGTCCAAATTTATTGAGTCCAAAATTATATTTCCAATCAAACATTCCTCATGGCTGGCCAACCTAGTTCCTGTCAAAAAGAAAAATGGGGAGATCAGGCTATGTTTCAACTTTATAGATCTTAATAAAGTATCTTTAAAGGATCATTACCCCCTTCCAAGCATGGAGTGAATCCTCTAGAAGGTAACTGGTAGTGAGCATTTCTCCCTCTTGGATGGTTATTCAGGGTACAATCAGATTCTAGTGAAAGGCTGTGACCAGCACAAAATAGCCTTCACCATAAAATAGGGAATGTTTGCCTACAAGAAGATGCCATTCAGGCTATCCAATGCTGGTGATACCTTTTATTGAGCCATGGACATGGCTTTTAGTGGCTTGATAAATAATAACGTGCTGGTATACCTTGATGATGTAACGGTATTCTCCAAGAAAGTGAGCTAGCACATGGGACACCTCAGGCAAATTTTTGAAAGGTGCAAGGAATTTGGCATCTCTCTTAATCCTAAGAAGTGTGTGTTTGTTGTTTATGAGGGGAGACTCCTTGGCCACATTGTGTCCAAGGAGGGTTTGTCTATTGACCCTGAGAGAGTTCACTCTATACTGGAGATGTCTCTACTAAAACACAAGAAAAGTTTGCAAAGTTTCTTTGGCATGATTAATTTCATTCGGAGATTCATTCTAAATTTTTTAGAGATAATCAAGAAACTTACCCCTATGCTAAATAAAGGTGAGGATTTCAAATGGATAGCTGAGAGGAAACACAGCTTTGAGGCCATCAAGTAGGCCATAACCTGGGCTCCCACTTTGATCAACCCAGACTTCAAGAAAGACTTCAACCTCTATACCTTCAACAATGAGGAAGTGATATTTGCCATGCTTACCCAAGCTAACAGTGATGACCTCGAGTAGCCACTTGCTTTCTTTAGCCAAGGGTTTGAGGACTTCTAAGTTAGGTACATGTATGAAGAAAATCAAGTCTTGGCAGTGGTGTGTAGCCTAAAGAAATTCAGGCATATGTTGTCTAACAGTAGGATCTACCTTATGGTCCCACATCCAGGTGTCAAGGATTTCTTGACCCATCGTGATTTAAATGAAAAGAGGGTAGGGTGGATTACCAAAGTGATGGAGTATGACATAGATATCAAGATCACCAATCTAGTGAGGGGAAGAGGCCTGTGTAAACAGCTGGCTACAGACTTAAATCAAGAAAGGAGAGACAACTTGTTAATCCATGATGTAGCCACAATAGAAGAACCAATTGTCATAAAGGATTAGATGCTAGACATGAAGCATTTCCTTCTCACGGGTGAATGCCCACATGGTCTTGATAAGACTGGGAGAAGGTATTTTAAACTCCAATCCCTTCCTTATGTTTTGGTTGATGAAGTATTATTTAGGAGGGATTTCTCTAGGGTCCTCCTAAGGTGCATTGACCCAAACTAGGCTGATAAGGTATTGGCTGAGTTCCATGATGGGCCAGCAGGTGGTCACTTTGCTCCTAGAGCTACAGTAGCAAGGATAATGAGAGATAGCTATTTATGGCCTACTCTTTTCAAGGACACCCATGCCTAGGTAAGAAAGTGCCAGAAGTGTGCACTTTTTGATGGAAAATAGCGATTAGCTGCCATGCCTCTACAGCCCATTCAAGTTGAGCAACCATTCATGCAGTGGGGCCTGGACTTCATAGGGATGATCAGCCCTCCCTCCAGTGTTGGGCACAAATGGGTCCTGACTACTATAGATTATTTCACCAGGTGGGTGGAGGCCATCGCTCTAAAAGAGGCAAATGAAAGCGTAGTCCTAGAGTTCTATGAGGACCTGGTAACACTTTGGCTTTTTTGGGGACCAAAACAAGTGAATGGGTGCTGAAGTATGGCATATACCTTAAAACTTCATCAAATTATTATCCATATAGGAATGGACTAGCTGAGTCCACCAACAAAAATATGATCAAAATTATAAAGGGAACTATGGAAGAAAATCAGAGAACTTGGCATGCCAAGCTAAAGATAACTCTATGGGCCGACCAAATTACTCCAAAAAGAGCAATAAAAAATTCTCCATATACGCTCATGTATGGAAGGGAAGCTAGGCTTCCCATCTCACTTGAATTGCCAGCATTGGATCTCTCCAACCAACTATAATTTGAAGAAGGAAATGGCCTAGAGGTCAGGTTGTGTGAGCTGATGGAACTCCAAGAGGTAAGGGATCAGGCTATGGCTTCCATGACCAGTCAACAACAACAAGTAAAGAGGTACTTTGATAAGAAATATTTGCTAAAAGATTTCACTGAAGGAGACATTATCTTAAAGTGGGACGAAGATCGAGCTAAGCCCAGAAAACATGAAAAATTTGACACCATATGGAGCGGTCCTTACATGATCACTCAGTGCAAGCAGCATAATGCATTCCAACTTTCCAGGTTGGATGGTGAAGAATTGCGTATCCTAGTTAATGGGATACATCTGAAATGCTGCCACTAATTTTTGGGTTTGCTTGTACATATTCTCCTTTTCTTTTCTTTTCCTGTTTCCCCTAAGTGCTATTGCATAAGTTGTAGTTTTCTTAGCCTTGCATGTGTTTTCTTTTCCTCAGAGGTGGGTATGTGCATTTTGGTTCTAAGTTATAATAGAGCTGTTGCTGGTTCTCAAAGTTACTACTGACTCCATGCCCAATGGATTTTCAAGGCAGCTAGATTCTAAGCAAGGTAGGCATGCTTCCCCTGAGAGTCACCAATCTGTTGACCATTTTTTTCCCAACAAGCCAAAAATTAGTCCCCTCCTATCCCTGTTGTTCTAGGCCATTTCATTTTTTGATTTTGCATGAATCTGTTCATATCTATGGACTCTACAGGTCTAAATATATGGACTCTATAGGTCTAAATCTATGGACTCTATAGGTTTAAAGCTATGGACTCTGCAAGTTTTGGATTTCTATGGACTCAGCAGGTTAGTCCTTTGGTGCATGGAGAATCAGTTCAAAGAGTTTTGGGTTTTACAAAGCTTCTTCAGGCTCTGGTCTAAAGATAATCATAAGAAAAGTCAGCGTCTTTGAACCATTGAACCCGTTTAATCAATTCAAGTTCAATGACTTAAGTTCAAGGTTTGGTTCAATGCAAAGAGTTCATCAGGCTTGGCTTTTGGTTCATTGGGCTTGGCTTTTTATTCATCAGCATGCTCCTTTGAACCTTGAACCATTGAACCAAATTTTGGTTCAATGGCTTTGGTTCAATGGAAAGGGTTCAATGTCAATGGTTCAATAGAGTCCACTGACCTTCATAACTATCAGCGCACTTAGGTGAACTGTTGAACCAAATTTTGGTTCAATGGGTTCAGTTCAAAGGAAAAGATCAGCGGATGGTTCAGTCTCTTGGTTCAAAGCATCTTGTTTAAATTTGGTTCAAGAGTTCATCAGCTAAATGATTGAACCTTTGAACTATTGAACCATTTTGGTTCAACGCGTTTGGTTCAATGGTTCAGTTCAATGAAAAGGTTCAATGAAAATTTTGATGGAAGGGTTCAAAGGTTCATCAGCGCGCTTGGTTGAACCATTGAACTGTTGAACCAAATTTGGGTTCAACGGCTTGGTTTAACAGGCCGGTTCAACACATGGTTCAAGGGTATGCCCTTGAAACAAAGGGCAGTCATAGTCAAATGACCTTTTCAAAGGGCTAACACTTCAAGGACTTTTTAAAGATTCAGGCATGGTTCATTTCAATTCAAAGGTTCATCGGCTTTTGTTCATTCCCCATCAGCGTGCAATGGTTGAAATTTGAACTGTTGAACCAAATTTTGGTTCAACGGGTTTGGCTCAAGGGTCTGCCCCAAGCTAAAGGGGATCTTCAAGTCCAAAGCACCCTTTTGGAGGGTGGACACTTCATATTCCAAAATATTTGGGCACACCTCAAAGTAGCAAAGGGAAGAAAAGGGAAAGAATTTCCACAGATAATTTGTTCATAGAAATGCACAGCCAAAATGCAAAGTCAAAGCGAAAGAATTTCCACAGACATTTTGTCCATGAAAAACACAGCGAAGCCACAAGACCTAGGGAAATTGACCCAAGGAAATTGTCTACGAACAATTTACCCACGGGAGCCCAGGAGGACTTAACGAAGGCAGAAAAGCCACAGGTGCCCGACGAGATGCCACATGGACTCAATGATGGCCGCGAGGCCATCAAATTTAAAAGAATAGGATAGCTGTTGATATTTAAAGTATGACAACCACATAAATTTCAAATTTAGTGAAATGGAGTAGCCATTGGGTTTTTAATCTGGAAGAGCACTAAATGAAAAAAGAGAAGGAGCCAGAATGTAGCAACCCACCAATATGTTTGCCTAAGGAGCCAAGCGGCCAAAAAGGACAAATTCCAAGTGACAAGTAGAGTGACAAGGTAGAGAGAAGTCAAGCAGTCCATGTGGCATAAACAAGGTAATTTATTGCCTGATGGTGTGAGTGATAAATGGGCAGAGCGACAAGCAAGTGATGAGTGAGTAGTTAAGTCCGACTGGCACAAATTGGAGAATCGAATTTGGCAGGTGAAATAGTGCTAGTGAATTGATCATTTGGAATGATAGCAACCAGCTGTGCAACCATTTTCTTTGTTTCACATTAAAGGGGAAGGTGAACTGTGTAAGTCACCCAAGTAAGAAATGCAGATTTCGAGTAGACAAATGAATAGTCCATTTAATTCTTTGAGCGACTTTTTCTCTTCATGAAGGGACACATATGCCACTTGTAAAATAAGGAGCACAAAATGGGCCTCTTTACTTCTCATATATATTATATACTTGTTCATTTGTAATGATCTTTTCACAATTTAACAAGGTGCATCCCTGCTAAAATTTCTGCCTAAATCAAATAAACACAGTTTTTACCTCTTTTTGGATAGATATCTTGTGTATATCTTGAGTGTTGATTTGTGTTTAGTCATTGTATTTGATGCTCTCATAGGTTCAGTACTAACACACTAGCTATCTACAAGGTGCCATCTTTAGCTGATAGGAGAAGAGTTCTATTTTAGAGTGCAAAACAGAGGGGATTTCTTATTACACCTTTTGATGAACCTCCTTTTTTGTATCTTTCATTTTTACCTCCCTGTTAAGTTTGCAGATTGCTCCTTCTGTCAAGAGTGAAGCGTATAAGTGTGTTTTGTCTGATTTTGAGAGTGGGTGTGAAAGGGTCATATTGTTTTGGTGTATCACCTCCTTAGAGTAGGTTGTTTGTTTTCTACCTCTTCCTCCCTTTCCCCCCTAGTTTATCCATATATCTATATATCTATATTTTGCATTGCCTGAAACAAACAATGATACATCAAAGGGAGCTAGCCCTTAACTAGAGACTCTCCTCTCCTACTTCGCTGTCCCACAGGTGAGAGAGGAGTTTCCATGTTGTGGAGAAAAGGTAGGAGTTCGACCTCCTTCCCTCGGGTGCAATTTCTTGCATCAATAGATAGATAAGGGCATGATAATTAATGAACATAATCTACAAAAATTTGATTATATTTTTTCTATTGAATTTGAGTCATATTCCAAACCCCAAATTGACCTAGCCTCTATCAATTCCTAAGCTAAAGAAAAAAATTTGATGGATACCCTTGCCATACAATTATATTTTGAAAACCAAGTTTTTTTAGACCTTAACAATTTTTTTTATATAAACCAATTTAGACCTAGAATTAGGATGATAATGACACTATTAAATAAGTTATGTATAAATATGACCACTACATATGTAGACCCAGTATGGGTGCCCATAGTCTACTTTATAATTGAAAAGGTAATTATCCCCCCTTTGGGTGAAATAATTAGTATCTCATTCAGTAGACAAATCTATGCGATTAGGCATAAGAAAAAACCCAATTTTTCATGATGTGATATCTCTTAGATGCTCTTTATGAAATAATAAAGATTCCAAACTAGAGAGAATGATCACCTAATGGAACCCAAACTATTTCACAATACTATTATAAGTTGCATGTCTTTAAGTATAGGGACCACATTCAATTTATATGTGACTACATCCACCCTGCCCTAAGTGAATCTATAATTTGCATCCCAATGACAAGAATTAGCCCACTGATTAAGAAATATATGGAATCTATGGGATATATATGGTTATATCTAGATTGTACTATCATAAGTATTGAGGGGACACAAAATTCTCCTCTCAAACTACCTATCCATGTTCCTAGTTGTGCGAGAGGTTGCATACCAGCTATTCCAAGGCATAAATGGTCTTTACAAGGACAAAAGAAAGGGATTCCTTCATAGCATCCCAATGTAACTAGAAAGACTGTATTCAAACAATGGGATAGTATTGAAGCTGCATCAAAACACAGATCATCCTTCAACCTACAAATTTATGAGTTTAGGCAATAGGATCCTTATGATAAAGTTAAAGAACATTTGACAAATAAAAGAATTATAAATGTGCCCTTTGATTAGGATCTTGGTACCTTTAATCTAATTTACACTAAGGCATCCTCTTATTTTGAAGTAATAAGGAGATTGAAAGAACATAGCCTAAGGCTTGAGTCTAGGCTAAAAGGAAATCAAAAGGTGGATGATAGGTGTTAATTGGGACCTAGAAAATATCATTTAATCAATGGAAAATCCTATATACCTCCATCAAATAGTGTGAAAGTAGGGACACAAATACAACATGAGCTTGAAGAGGAGAGGCCAAGGTTAAGTGAGATTGCTTCTACTTCATCAGCTCATGAACTTCCCAAAGCAACAAAACATGAATTACATCAAGAAGAAGTTCATATGATATCCATAGATCCTAAAGAATCTATTATGGATGTAATGAAAATTTTATCTATGACATACACAAATTAAGATGATTAAAAATCCCAAGTTGAATAAAAAAAAGAAGAGAAAGGGAAAGAAGAGGCATTGAACTTGTTTTCAGTTGACACCCCTAAGAGAAAGGCTGAGCTAGCCATTATTCCCAAAAAAATAGACCCAAAGTGACTTTCACTACTTCCCTAAGTGAAGTCAATCTATTTAGTGAAGAAAACTTGCTGTATGGTCCACCCATTCTATAATGGTTATTGTATGAACCTATATTACTGAAATTGCCTACTATGTATCATCCTTAGGCTATGATGAAAGCCATTAACATTCCTATGCATCAATAGATTAAACCATGGATTATTACACTGAAGGAAGAGGAAATAAAGAGACTAGCTACACCAAGTGATTTAATATCTCAATCAAAAATGGAGGCCCCCATCCCATAAGTGACCTAGTACATAGTTAGAATCAAGTATGATCTAAGGACTGCCAGTTTGTAAAGGGTGATAGAGAAGGTCATGAAAGGAGGTGAAGATATGATATAGAAAAAAGTGGAACCATTGACTGGTTTGACTCAAAATTAAAGTAAAAAACCAAGAGATCTTACTTTTGAGGAGGATGTTCTTGAATTATCTCTAGCATAGGCAGAGAAACTACAAATAACTATCAAAGGATTAGAACAATAAAGGAATAAATTTAAATAAGAGTCTATTCTATATATTCCTAGGGAGATGATCAATATGTTTTAATTCACTTTATATTATACGTTTAATTCCTTAAAATTAGTAAGGTTTAGATAGGATGTGATAAGTGAGCAAAGTATTATGGCCATGAACCAAGTGACTCAATGGCATGATTCATGTAACAGAGTGAAAGACTTGATCAATATTTTGATTGAAGACCAAATTATTGGGTTTAGGATAGTTATCTTAGCCCATTTTAATACTTCTATGATCATATTGATAGAGGAGATCAAGGTTTTGGGTAGATGGTCAATAACCTATAAGATATTTATGAGGAGGGCAAATAGTTAGAGACTATAATGATGCATATATTAGGGAGTTTGATCACAAACCCAACTACACTCAGTCATATTGGCTTAATAAATGATGATAGGTTCAAACATAAGGCTAATAAAGTCATGCAATAAGTAAAGAATCAAAGACAAGGTAAAACAAGAGTAGACAATATTATGATCTTAGACATGATCCTATCAATTGAAGAAAAGATTAGTGATGCTTAGAGCATCAAATAAGATTTGAGATAGAATGACAAAGACTTCAGAGCCCTAACAAATGAAGAAGATGAAATTTTCATGGAACCTATCATCAACCTCAAGTTGATTGATGGATAACATGCCAAGGCAATGAAGATCTTGTAGGACATATAAAAGAATGCAAAAATAAAGGAGCCCCAAAGTCAAATTGATTAACTTAGGAATATTATATTGTATAGGAACATATATATTTTTGAAAAGGAATATTATTTTGTAAAATCATGTGTAAATTTGTAAATAAAATTACTTATATGTCAATCATTTTAGAAAGTGTCTATTTCTATAAGGTTGTCTAAGGATAGCTACCCCTAACACTTGTACAACTATCTTTAGACATAACTGACTGATATACCTCCTTAGTTCTCTATATAAGGAGGTATTATCATTTGTAAAGGGATGACGTTTTTTAGAAAGAAAACTTTTTGAAAAATTTGGAGCAATTAATATAAGTAGAGAATTCTAAAAGGATTGTCTCATTTTGTTTGTATGATTGCTATCATGGCCACTCTCTCAACCAAATGGTCTAATTTTTAGATTTAAATTATTTTTATGGATTCTTAATGTCCACATTTAAATGAAAAGTTACCAATTTGTGATAATTTTATATTGATTTAAAGATCTTAGGTTCGTTTCATTTTATTTACTCTTCTTGTAGATTTACATATGTAATTGTTTTATGGGAGTAAATCTTTAAAGTGAATTTGGTTCTTATTTGCATTTTGTATTGCTATCCTTAGATGTTTGCCTGATGTGTGATAGGATTTAAGATTAATATATTTCATGTCATATATTGGTTTAAATGAATGTTTGGATGAAATT